>CAJINV010000020.1:0-311001 GCA_905178155.1 Amoebophrya sp. A120 | reverse complement strand
CGCTCTTTCTTCCCCTCCACCAATTTTCCGGCGCCCCTTTTTGGGTGCCCAAGATCGGCGGAAATAGGTGCGCGAGCGCCTCAGAAGGCCGCTACCTTTGCCGCCCCCCATGACCTCCACCTTCCCAAGCTCGACCTCCTCCTCCATCCCGCTGCTGGCCTTCTCCGGCCCGCATCCGACCTCCCCCTCCTCCTCGCGCCCGTAATTCCCCCCCCCCGTGCCCGACCTGACGAATTCGGGGCGAGGGCCAAAGGAGGAGGTCGGAGATCCGGAGGAGGAGGTCGGCGGGGGAGATCGCAGGAAATGATTGCAGGACTGAATCGGAGGAGGCCGGAGGGCAAGCAGAAGCAATGGGCTCAGGCCGGATGGCAGCCACCGCGAACCACGATTCGGGCCACCCGGTGCGGACGGCGCATACTCCTGAAAGCCGAGGCGCGTAGCCCCAAACTGTGTCCCGAGTCGCCTGGACGCCCTCTGGTCATCAAGCCACGCGAACAATGTCGGGGCCCTGGATCCGGGCCACCCGGTTCGCTTGCATCCATGCGACGGGGCATCCGCAGCAACAGAGAGCTCGCGCAAGGCCGCTCGGCAGCGATGATGAACAGCGGGCTTTTTTTTCTCCCGCTTCCGCGCCCTGCCTCTTTTGCTTGCTGGTGCTCGTTATGCCTTTTGGAATACATATGTTGCAATGTACGATCAAAATAGAAGCTTAGGTACATGACTGTAGCCGGAATCAACTGCGAAGATTGGAATATATATGGCTCGGCTGCTAGTAAAATTGAGCATGAAGAACTCCGTACCTCCGTGTCCGGGTCCACAACTTCCGACCCGCCACCACCGGCTGCAGTCAATGACCCATCTTCGCCACCTGCCTGCCGGCTTTGACTGCGCGTCGATGAACCAGGGAAGCTTTGACTGCGCGTCGAACCAGGGAAGCTTTGACTGCGCGTCGAACCAGGGAAGCTTTGACTGCCCATCGAAACAGGGACGCTTTGAATTCTGCCATCTGCCAGCCCCCTCTCGGCCTCAAAGTCTGCCTCTTCCGTTCTCCAGTTACGAGGTCCTTCAAAGCTTTCCAGCAGCGCGCTGGGCGATTCTAGGATCGTGTGTGACTCCGACAAAACTGGGAATGCGGGCGTGGAGCTGCTGTCCCTCATCTGATCTTTCCCGAAGAATTTCCGATCCGATGCAATTTGANCGCTCGGCAGCGATGATGAACAGCGGGCTTTTTTTTCTCCCGCTTCCGCGCCCTGCCTCTTTTGCTTGCTGGTGCTCGTTATGCCTTTTGGAATACATATGTTGCAATGTACGATCAAAATAGAAGCTTAGGTACATGACTGTAGCCGGAATCAACTGCGAAGATTGGAATATATATGGCTCGGCTGCTAGTAAAATTGAGCATGAAGAACTCCGTACCTCCGTGTCCGGGTCCACAACTTCCGACCCGCCACCACCGGCTGCAGTCAATGACCCATCTTCGCCACCTGCCTGCCGGCTTTGACTGCGCGTCGATGAACCAGGGAAGCTTTGACTGCGCGTCGAACCAGGGAAGCTTTGACTGCGCGTCGAACCAGGGAAGCTTTGACTGCCCATCGAAACAGGGACGCTTTGAATTCTGCCATCTGCCAGCCCCCTCTCGGCCTCAAAGTCTGCCTCTTCCGTTCTCCAGTTACGAGGTCCTTCAAAGCTTTCCAGCAGCGCGCTGGGCGATTCTAGGATCGTGTGTGACTCCGACAAAACTGGGAATGCGGGCGTGGAGCTGCTGTCCCTCATCTGATCTTTCCCGAAGAATTTCCGATCCGATGCAATTTGACGAAACTGCAGACCGTTGCAGCGGAGGACAACGGTTCTGCTGAAAAAATATACGAGTGCCATGCGAGAGACACACGCCCACACACCACCACGTGGGGCGCGCGTTCTGGTTAATTGATTGGTCATACGTGATGTGGTCGTGCCAGTTTTATTACTGGGATGAGTGAAGTACCAGCAAAGGGCTCCTGGGTAAGAACTCGTGCGTTGCGAAGCCTCGTTTCTTTGTCATTGCTTTTCGGTCCGTGCTCTACAAAAAAACACTAATACAAATCCGCTACAAGAACAAACGCGGACCGATTGGACGAAGGTGATGCTGCGACTACTTCAAACAAGGGAGACCGACACCTCTTTCTGTCTAGGCCAATCGACGGGGGCCGAAAACATTGACTTGCGCAGACACGCTCCAGTGCTCCGGACATTATTTTGTCACCTTCAAACCGAGTACAGTCCGACCTTGAATAACCGACTTTTCGATTGTATTTCCCGAAGATTGTTGCAACGGCGACTCACAGAAGCCGGCACCGAATTCACACTGGTAGTGGAGTGTCTGCTCTGTAGTGATTGCAACAGCGCCCGAGCAGCTTCGACATAGATGACACTTTCTCGTGCCCTCTAAACCTTGTTGTCCTGCAACACAGGACCACTTTGACAAGCATTTTCAATATTTTTGACGACACAATATTGTCCTTTGCAAAACCTGACTTGTTCAATTACCGTCCAGTGCAGTGTTATATGTACAGCGATACCGGCACGCTTTCCTGCCTCTCGTGCAAGAAAACGACACCGTGAAAGCATGTAGTCGATCGCTAGGATGAGTAATGTACATATTGATACTAGCTACAGACATGTGCTCTCGCGACAACATGATAGCTGCTCGGTTCATTGTTGATATAAAGCAAAACAGTGATATAGAGCATCAACATCTTGTAATCGATCGCTGAAGTTCGTTGTGTAGTTTCGTTTTCATGTAGAGCTTCTCGTGTTTCTATCTTATGTAAATACAGCAGGAGCGGTTCTATCATCTATCGCTGGGGTGACACTGATGATCATCGTGCGGGATTATAGATGCGCACCACAAAATCTTCGTAGGCCATATCGCTCACGAATTTGCAAAAAGAAGCCGCACTACTTCCGTCTGGAGGTTCTACTTACTCCAGCAGTTCGGTGGCGGTGTTACTGGCTTTCTTCACGATCGCGGAGGTGACCATGCGGTTCAACCCGCATTTGCCCTTCCCGCGCACGATGCGGTAGTAACCCTCCTCACCCCAGTCGGCGCCTGTTTGGTGATGTGCAGTTTGTTTTATTTCTTTGCATGTTAGTACACTGCGGTGATCCTGCGCAAGGCACATCAGAAGCAAGTTGCATTAACAGCTTTCTTCCGCTTGATAGATAAACACCTAGATGCTGAGTCCATGCTTGTTCTGCTCGAAGATATCTTTCGTTTATTGCAGATCCTCCTACCTAACCATGCATCAAAAAAATACCCCAGGAGTTCCGGATGGTCCAAAACAGCTTTCCATCTTCCTCGCCGAAGGCAACCAGGGCCACTCCGTGGTCCAAAGCCTATACCGGAGAAAAAGCGGCTAGCTTGTCACATTTGCAAAAATGCAGAAACAGCTGAGTAGACAGACAAATCTGACTTGCATAATAAGTACCCGAAACACTCGGCTTCTGAAAGACCCGCCTATTACAGGTTTGTTCGTGTAGTTCCCAGATTCATTTTTTGCATTTTACAAATACAACTGCTTATGCTATGCTTTTTTCTCTCTCATACCGCCGCCGGGTTGCACATCCAGGGGTCGCTGATCCCGCCCATGTAGAGCTGCATGGGCCCGGCGTTGATCCCAATCGCCAGCGGTCCGTACTTCATCAGGGCGGCGGCCATCTGGTCCTCGTTGCTCCCAATGGCCACCCAGGACTTCAGGTAAACCTTCTCCAGGCCCTTTTTCGCGCGGCACTTCGAGTCGTGGGCCTCGTACCCGTAGGCGGACTCGAGCTCCAGGCCGAGATCGTTGTCAATCATATCCTTGTAGGCGTTGGACGGGAGACCGCCGTTGCAACCTGATAGAGTCACGATGGGACGATTAAATCTTTCTTGGTTGCAGGGTCCGCGATATAAGTTGCTGCTCCCACAGCAATTCCGCATTATTTCCGTGCTTTCTCACTCTTGTGCAGCGTGGTCTTACATGAAAAAAGCACGCTTGTTCAGCGAAAGTAAACAGAGGTGCTTCTTACTTACTTACTTCCTTACCATTGTCGTTGTCGTCGCAGTCCACCAGCTCTTGTTCCGACAGACTCAGCAATTCCCCGTTTACCAACTTGTTGGACCCCTCCACGTTTGCAATGGTCGCGAACGCCCAGCAGGACCCGCACTGGGCCTGGTTCTTGACCGGTCCAACCGCGCCCTTCTTGCGCCAATCAAACTCGGTCGGCAAAGCTGCGGAGGTGACGGGAACCGAAATCACCTTCTGCTCGTGCGCGAGGAGATCGGACTTGGTGACCTGGAGGTAGTTTTTGGAGAAAACATTTAGACTGGAGAAAAAGTTTTTTTCATGCGAATCATGTAGTTGCTCTAGCAATAAACACGCACTACGCTTGATAAACAACATTTTGAACAATGCCAGATTTGATACAAGCAGCCCTTTGTTTTCTGCTGCAAAAGCTCGAGCTAGGAAGACACAGTACCTTCAACGTGTTGTATTTTCCGAACTCCCACTCGGACAAATCCGCCATGGGGGACAAATGCCCGTACTTCGCATTCGGGTCCAGTATAACCTGCTCAGGTGTTACAATTTCAAGCGTTACAATAGAGTCTGGAATTTGTCTTGCAAGAAGAGCATTATCTAGCCAACCCTCATAGGATAGCGCATGACAAGTTCTGGACTCCCAATCCGCACTACAATCTCGCGAAATTTGTATTGCAGAAACTGGAACGCTGCCCGAGTCTGTCATGCTCATCATGCAATACAAAACCCAGACTCTATTGTAACGCTTGAGATTGTAACGTTTGAGCAGGTCATACCCAGCAGGGACATTTTCTCCGCGGTTTCCATGTTGGCCGCGAAAATTTTGAAGCGCTGCAGCTCCTCCGCCGCGGACTTGTAGTTCTTTTTGAATTTCATCTTAAAATCTTCAAACTTTTGCGCCACATCGGCCAAAACCACGGTAGTGGTGGCGGTACCGACCGCGAGAGCAACGAAAGTGTTCCGCATTTTTTGTTTTTGTTTCGATAGCGCGATTTCGGTAGTTTTTCAAAACGAGAGTAATAAAGATCGCTTCAACTAAAAAAAGTGGAAGTACTTAATCGGGACTCTTATTTGTGCTGTGCTTTTAGAGATTTAATGCCGTCTGTCCGATGTTACGTGGATCCTATTCTGATCGTAAGACCGACGCGGATTTTCCATGATCAACACTAGGACCGAAAAAACTCCGAAAGGAAGAAGCAGAACGACAAAAGTCCGATGCGAAAAAGCAGACCACGTTGAAGCAGAAAAAAGAAACCCAAACAACACGGGCTCCATCGACGTGGGAAAGAAAACATACGTATGCGCTTCAACCGTCTCATTTAGCAGACACCAATGGAAAAACCCCATCAAAGCGAGAATTTTTTCCTCGTCCTTCTATCTTGCAATTTTGGTACATTAGCATATCTGCAACTTCAGTACCGTCTGTCGTGCGCGTGTGAAGGTGCAATCACTGTGCCTGTTTTGGTTTCTCAGTGCACCGCCATCAGAGGATGCGCCCACGGGATCAGTTATTCCGACTGTTTGGGAGAAATTTACGATACCTCCGTTCCCCCTGTCTTACACAACTGATTTACAGTTTTTTACAAGAATAAAACCCTATTACGTCTGTGTTGCTTTCCACGACGACATCTGAAACATTTTATCTGATCATTATCACGACACTGCATACACCATATTTTCCATTGCGCAGAAACACAGCCATACGTTGAACTTGAAACTTTCTAGATTGCAGCATTGTTCTACAGGTCTCAATCTGTTGCTAAATTGAATAATTGTTGGTTTGATCATGAGTCACTCCATAGCACACCAGGGTCGTTTTAGGGATTTTTATTTACAACTTCGACCTTAATTGTTCCACTTGATCCTCCGTCCCTCTTCCCAGACGCCCTCCCGCGATTCGCCCTTGACGTTGGTGTATATCAAATGCAAATATGTCTGGGTCTGGAAACTTGTGATGCTAAAATGGGGATGATGGAAACACTTCCGAATGCAGCCCAGCAGGACAACATTCCAGACAGACTGCTTTTTTATAGGAAGTCCGCATGAGAAACTGCGTTTTTGCATGACAAAAGCGGCTGCGTCGTTTGTTGCTTATGCAAAACTGATTTCTCAGTAATGTAAAGCTAGCATTACAAGTTTCAACTTCCCAGACCCAGATATTTTTGCAATGCATAGTGTAGGTGCCCGAACCGTGTTGCTTGGCGTTGAACCACTGGCCCGCGTATTTTCGTCCGTCTGGCCAGGTGAACTCGCCGAAGCCGTGCTTCTGGTCGTTGTTGTACTCGCCCTTGTAAACTCGCCCGTCGCTCCAGGAAAACGTGCCGCTACCGTGCATCCGCGACTTCTGCCACTGGCCCTCGAAGCGTCGCCCGTCCGCCCACACGTACACGCCGAGGCCGTGGGGTGTGCAAGGGGAGAAGTGAGATAATGATCGCGATTGCGACGTTGTACTGTGGTAAAACGAATATAATAAACAAGATCGCTGCAACAGCGACAGACTACCTTCATGCTTCGCAAACGGCACACAGGGCTTTTTACGCCTTTTATTGAACGCGGTATTCTATGCATGTCAGCGTAAACCGGAGGACGTCACGGTAATTATCTCCACTTTCTCGTTCTCATATGAATTTCGTTCAGCTTGAATTCGCCCTTGTAGGATGAACCTGTGAGTTTTCATGTACTTTGTTTTCGTATGACACTAGTAGTAACCCGCCTTGTGCAAGAACCGCTGCTCGCGCTGCTACTGGAAATTTCAAGTTTCTCTGTCATGCGTTTTTGGCGTACCAATCGCAAAGAAGTCGTGCTGTACACTTCTACTATACCATCGTCCCAGCTGAATCGTCCTTCGCCTTCCTTCTTTCCCGCGACATACTGCCCTTCATACTTCGCACCGTCTGGCCACTGCTCTACGCCGTACCCGTGCTGCTTATCTTCGTGCCTGGTATTATGAGTTTTGAATGATGTTGCATTTTCATCTGATGTCATGTGGTCCTGCAAAACACACCGTCACCGGTACTCTCTTGTGGTTGTGATGTGTATTTTCGCATGACCAACCGCAATAACAAAGACCTGAAACAGCAAGTTGTAGTTACCACTGCCCGGTGTATTTTGAGCCGTCTTCGTGGTAGTAAGTTCCGTCCCCTTGTGCCTTATCCGCGTGCCACTGCCCTTCGTATATGTCTCCATCCGTGTGGATAAACTTTCCGAAGCCATGTGCCTTATCGTCCTTCCATTGACCTTTGCAATTGAGTTTTTTGTATTGCGCCTCACATACAATGCTGAGAGTCCAGCAGTCTTCAGGGAAGTTCATGCCTACACCTATACATGATACGAAATCGCACTGCTACCACTTATAGATACCTTCATACACCGCTCCGTCTGGCCAATTCTGGGTGCCGTAGCCGTCCCGCGAGTCGTTTACCCACTCTCCGGTATACACCGCTCCGTTGGTGAAAGTGTGCGCAGGCCTTTTTTCCCTTCCATCGACCGGCTGTTCCTCCCGCAGCTCCACCCCGGCAGCTTCTGATTTCGGGCAGAAGCAGTTACCCATCTTGAAGATTTCGGACTACGGTTAGTAACCGGCTTCTTCTACTAAGAGCCGTTTACTTTTCCAGTACAAAATGAAACTAACACGCACCACAATTACCCCCCTGTGGTGGAAGAAAAAATAACTGGATTTGTCGGTGGTTGATGCTGTAAATACTTTTCGTAAAGAAATGAAGCAGAGAAGGACTGCCTGCTTCAACAAAACAGAGTCAGAAAGTCGACGGGGTAAAAAAATCCTGCTTAGCCAAAAAAACTGAGCAAAATAAACGATAAGATTCTTGCCCGACGGACCAGCACGATTCGATAGCACTTCCGAAAGATCGCGACGAAGCAGCCAAGAAGAAGCGACAACGAATTCGAATGCTCTTTCACTCCCGATATTACAACATGTCAGCCTATACACGAAGAACTCATCCATATGGCTCGATATTAACGAAAACGAGTCGATACGAAGCGCCAACGAAGTGCTGCTCATCACGAAAATGAAACTTCGCCGCGATTGCAGCTTGTGTTCGGGGGTGTGATACTAACGACGCAGTCGTTCTCCGTCTACTTCATACATTGCACTATGAAAAATTACACTATGTACGAACAAGCGAGAGGCTCACCATGTTGTATGGCGGACGACACACCCTTTCAGTAGTGGTGTGGACTCATTTGATTGCGAGTTGTTTTCTCATCTGGTGATTTATTTTTTTTTCTACCCACCTAAGGGCCAAGTAGTTATATTCCTTTTTCCTTTTTTGTCGCTGCGCTGCTTTATGCTTATGTCAATGCTCACCGGGTGTTTAGGTTTACTTTTTCACATGGACAAACCTCGCTTCGAAGTTGTAAACGCCGATCGAATCCTGTTGTTGCTCGTCGTAGCCGCACCAACCCTCGGGATCCTCCAGGTCGACCTGTTCATGAGGTTTGTTTTCAACTATCGCAATCCATTTAAAATGCGAGCTTCGACGTACTGCAGAAGTAGTAGTAGTAGAGTAGTAGCAGAGTAGTAGTAGAAGTAGTAGTAGAATCGAAAACGAAACTCGACTTCGAACTTTCATACATTGCATTACAGTTGCTTGAGGACAAAAGTCACTAAGTTTATACGTCTGGAATGTAGTTCCCCTTGGCATTCACGACCACGTAGCCCCGGGTTGGGTAGTATTTGCAGGGCTCCGCTCCTCTGCACTCGAAGGCTACAATGTCTTGCCACTGCCCGCTGTTGGTGTATTCCCCGTCGAGTTTTTTTCCCTTCAAAGGCCCTGTTCGCGAAGGCTCCGCGATGCTGATACCTGTTTATGCAGAATTTGGTCGGTTGCCACGTGAGACTTTGCAGCAGCAGACACAGGAATTTCTTTGTACAGACCTGGGCTTCTGCACACGAGTCGCGCAAGAACAGGGGGAAGTAAGTAGCCGCAGCAGCGGCTCTTGCCCAATCCCATATCACTTGCTCCCGACATCTTCTTCCGGCGGAAATAGCCATGGGATAGATACAACGTCACTTTCGCAAAAAAAAAAAAAATACTGCTGTGCTGCTTCGCGTCCTCCCATTTCACCAAAAAGTTTGCCGTGGCGTTCTTTGTGTTGGGAATCTCGACTTTATCGTCCTTGTTCACCGTTATTCTTTCCCGGTACTCTTCCGCCTGCGAGTTCTTGATATCCATGGTCCAGAAATGGTCCGGGGGAAACACAAGCTTGTCCAGGTTCTCCAGGTCCGCCTTCACTTGCAGAATCATAAACACCATGCTGGGCTGCTCGTTTTGCTTCTAGGTGTAGGTGAGGGGTAAGAAAGATAGACGAGGTAAACGAAGGTGGATGTAGTACAACGAAATAAAACGTCGCTTGGCCGCGATAATAGAGAGTCGTAGCGTCAAATAAAAGTGATGTTGTATCTGCGTAGGTACTTTTTGCTTTTCGTATCCTTCACTGTCTGTTATTATTTCATCAGATGTTCAGAAACGGGCCAGCGAGACGATGAAACAAATAGATCTGCATTTTTCACCACGCCCACAGATCTTCCAACCGAGGACTTCTTCAGTATTGCTGGTCAGCATGATCCTGCTCTTGATCTCAAATCCAAATGTTTCCATACTGCTAGAGCAAAAGGCCGTGACCGGAGATTTTGCGTCCCGACTAAGTTATTTCGATTTCCGGCCTAGACAAATGTTAATTACAAGTTGGCAAGGTCTTCGCCGAACAGTCTGGCAAGACGGCTGCTGTCGCCGTTTTTCTTGCACTTCGCCGCGTAGGAACGCACCTGGTCTTCTCCGCTGTTGCTCTTGTTCTCTGCTGCAACAGCCATCGTCTATAACATCGTTGCATTTTAAACTTCTGCACGTCGTCAGAAATAAAACGTATTCAAAACGTCTGGTGTGGTACCACGGTTCTGTGGTTTACTGAGGTCGCACTTGTTCCGAAAATAGACACGAGTTGTAGCAAGCTGATGAAGCGCACCTCTGCTTGGGCTACTTCCCCCACTCCCCGGCTGGCGTCTGCCGTTTACTGACGATTCTCCTGTTGCTCCTTTACCCCTTTTTTTCGTCGGCGGAAAGGCAGGTAGTAGTACTCCGAAACTACCCAATACCACACCAGCCGCACAAGAGGACGGCTTGATCATGGGCAGACACAACACCGGCTGCCCCTTGTTTGGCGAGACGGTGTCGGGCAATAGATTATCGGAGGACACGTTGCGGCTTCCCTCCAGTTTCACCTGCTGGCGCCCGGTAATCTCCTGGACCGGGGCGCAAATAAAAGGGCGATCCCTTTGCGCAGGCAGGATGACCGAAGGCACGCTACCGAGAGAGCCGCGTTGTGGGACCTCCAGCAGAGGACCGGTTCGACTCGCAGCTGTAGCCATGTTTGTAGCAGTGCCGTTCGTCCTCGTACAGTGTTAATTTCAAATCAATCCACGAAAGGAGGAGGGGGGCTGTCGTAGTTCTACTGCTGCTGCAGCGCTCTACTTCACTGATATGACAAATTGATGCGCACGCCTCGTTAGGCTGTGCACGATCCGAATGTCCTTCCTTGTTATCACGAGAAAGTGCATCCTTGTCCGAGCTGCGAAAGCTAGTTGATGCTCACTCTGAGCGACAAGACAAGGAACGAGGGTTCTATCCATCTGGTTATCATTCGATCACACAAGCGACTGGCATTTTTTTCCCGCGAAAACGACCGTATGAAGCTTCGCACGATTTTTGCCACGAAGCCCCAGCCTATCTGTATCTCAGCGACTTCCAATTCGAGCACTTACCTTGCAAGTGACCCGCCGTAGGAGAAAGACACGCGGAAGTACATGTTTAACGCTACACACACTCGAATACCCAAACGAAATTGCGACGAAACGAAGGTTTTTTCCAAAACTAAAACTCGACAACACGTACTATATTCTGGCAGAATATGGGCATACTAGTTTCGCGCTTTTCGCGCAGGCTCCTCCAATTCTTGATCGCAAATTTGCGTGGTCCTTGAAAATTTTCCGTATGATCCAAGTCCCAGATCTCGCTTCACACAGCTTCCGCTTCCTGCACATGAAACCTTGAACTTTCACTTCAATTCGAACCGGAAACATCGAATCGCACATAGAAATTTCCGACCCGAGGAACACGACTGCCGGCGTTTTGCAAAGCCAGTGACGACGGCCCTGCCTCAGGCTCAAGCGATGTTTGTATTATATGATGTGTCGCATGTGTTTTCTTTTCCCTTATGCCAAAATGTCGCCAAGTGCTGCGAAGAAGATCGCGTTTGTGTCAGTATGCACAATTTTCTTCATCCCGGCACAAACACCAGGTCCCCTGCGCCGCCGTCCCAGTGGCCATAACAGCACATAAATCATGGCGCTGTTCCGCCTACAGCCTACACACTCAAAGGCCGGGAAGTAGTCATGCTGAAAACGAACGCAGACATCGAAGTGGACCAGGTCGACGCTCTTCACCAAATTTCGTCCCGCTTGGCTTTTTTGTACATGCGATCGACCCCGAAGTCGTCTTTGTCCTTGTCCGCCTCCTCGTCCCGCTCAAACTGCACCGACACGCCGAACTTCCCGGCGTCGCGCTCGCTCTGCCCGAGCTCGTCGTTTTGCCCGAACCCGAGCCCCTTGGTGCCGTCTTCCAGGCGGTCCTTGTCGTGCTTGTAGAAATTGTTGCTGTCCTTCTCCGTGAACAGCGGCTTATCAAACACTTGGTACCGCTCGTCGGAGCCGAACCCAGCGTCCATTCCCGCGGACTGGTTCATCAGACGCGTGTCGTACAGCGTCTCCTGTCGCGTCGGCTGGACCTTCTGCCCGAGCGCCACGCGCTCCGACACGTCGCGCTCCTCGTCGCGGTCGCGGCCGCCTGTAGAGTATCACGTCGTGTAGTTTGCGGAGTTGCTTAGAAATATCTTTTGGTCTTTACAACATACTGAACGACGATGCAGATTCTCAACTAGAAAAATCGGATCAGTAGAGAATTTTTATTTTTGTTCATGCACCAAGGTATGTAATGTCCAGGTCAAAAATGCATGCTGTTCCTATCCGGAACTCACAGTATGCGGCACAAAAAAACGCTTCTAAATGTTGACAAAAAACCCCAATATATCAATACGTTTCTTGTTCCCCGCTTTGTCCATCCTAAATTGCCTCTCCACTTCTCTCCTGTTCTCTTTTGCGATTTCCTCCCTGTATCGCCGGTCTTGCTCGTCCTTCGATTCCAAATCTTGTCGCTGTCTGGCCGTGCCCTGCAGCTGCAGCGCCGCTTCCCGGGCCTCCCGCGCCGCCTTTTTCATCTCCTCCTCCGCGGTCTGCGCGTCCTCGATCTTCCGTTGCCGGGCGAGGTTGGCGCGGATCTGGACCTCTTCGCGCGCCTTCATCTCGGCCTGGTAAAGCGATTCCGCCATCTCGGCGTGGCCGTCGGACACGATACTGTCCTGCAGATTCCTTCCGTCCGCGGCGATACGTTTGTCCAATGGGATGGTGTACCCGCGGTTGTTTTTCCAGTTGGACACGCACGGCGGTATTATCCACGCCTTCTGGTCCGCGGCGGTCAGTTTTCTCGGGGGGGAATGGTGCCGCGGCGGGGGAGGGGTGCCTAGAGTTGTAGGTAATTTTTATATCGTGCGATATTGCTGGTGGAAGTGGAGTAGTACAGTAGAAATACGTACTTTGTTCATGTAATCCTAGATGTTGAGGTGTCAAACTGAAACACTACCGGTAATATCTATTGTCATTTCGATTTCTATACCTGGTCCTCTTGGCACTTTCTTGTGCTTGAACCTTGGTGGCATCAGCGGGTCCACCGCTCGCTCCGTGATTTTGATGACCCGGTTCGCGGCCTCGGGGTTATACCCCGGCGCGTCCTCGTCGGGCGTGTACTTCACAAAGTTGGACTTTTTCTCGTTTCCGCCCGGATTTAGTTGGGAAGCTGCCACGGACACTTTTTTCTTCAATATTTCTTGCAGCGCGAGCTGCGTCCGACTCGTGTTCACGGCGTCCACCTCCGCTTCGGGCCTCACTAGTGCCTCCGAGCGGGACCATTTTTCCTTCATGGACGCGGCGTTGGTGTACACCGCGAGCTTGTCCGCGGACCGACCCTGGCGGGCGATCGCATCGTACGCGATTTTTCCGTCCGCCCCCGTTTGGAGGGCGATGGTCTTGTTATCTGTAGGTAGTAGTAGTTGATGTTGGAGGATTTTTGAACATCGATCTTATTGCGCAATTCAAAATTCTGCGGTGGCTGCTCTTTGCATCCATTATATTCAGGGGCAGCAGGGAAGTAGATGAAAACTTGCTCGAACAACAACCTCCTCTGCGGGGAGTAGAGCGATGAAAACTCCAAGTTTTACGTCAAGAAACAGTTATAAACAAATTGCTCTTTACCTCCTCCCGTAGGCTTTACACCCGGCTTTCCCATCAACAATGGGTATTGCGGCACCAGAATTTCCGGGAACGCGCCGCCATCCCCAAAGTCCCCCGGGTTGCGAGGCACCCACCCTCTTCTCCTTCCGTACACAGGGATCGACATGATGTCTTCTCGGGGAGCGGTGCTTATTCAATCTAACTTGATGTACTATCGCTTTCCAGGTCGCTACTTTGCGCGGATGACTCGAAAAAAAAGAAGCGAGGAATGTAGGAGGAGGAGGAAAATAGCTACTACTATTCTTGCGGTTGTCTTCTACGTGCTACTAGACAAAACTCTGGACGACCGCAATAAATCAGCTAAGGAACAACAAACTACCAAACGGGGGTGGGGTAGTACTACACTTCTTGCGGTAGTAGCTTCTGACTCTTGAGTCTTGATACAGCTTCTTTCGGGTGTACTGTATTCAGAACTTGGGTACTGCTTAGACTCGCCTGTCACGTGTCGAAAAGATATAATTGCGGCGGATCTGGAGAACGTTTGAAAAAGGTTGCAAAGAAAAAGATCGGCAAATTTGTTGGACATCATTCGCAAATAATTTTGGTCATCTTCACGAAACTTTCTAGCTCTTTTTCAGGATCGGCAAATTTGACTCACATGAGGCTTCGATTTTCACAGCTAAAAATTTTTGATCGCAGTCACGTGTTGTTTCGACCTTCGCTTTTGGTTTTGGAACACAGTTTCAAGAACATATCGGTCCACTTTGACTGTGCTCTCCACGTTTCTGCTAGTAAAAACCACAGAGACGATATTGGTATTGCGACCAAGAATTTTTCGGCGAAAAATAAAGAACGGTTGGCCGCAGTGGTTGTAAGTTCATTTTGTACTCGAAAGAAGACGTCTTTTATTAGTACCGAATACTAGACTTTTCTAAAATGCTAAAATGCAGTAGAAATCAAGATTTTACTGCGAAGATAAGTGGCAAAACGAAGTTTGTTGTACTACGGCGTAAAAATAATCTGCAAGAGATCTAAAGTGTTCTGCTCATCTTCCCGAGTGCGTCGAGTGCAATGCCGTTTATTGTTTTCGCGCAAGAAGGCGAAGAAACCACCAGTCAAAGTTTGACCGGAATAAAGTATTTTTCACAACAACTGCTCCAGTCGGTTGTATTAAAGCGTAGAAGGACGAAGTTTGTCATCAGATTTCAAAAGATATTTTCCCTGCTCTCGCTGTGCTGCAGGACCCGAGCGTCAACTTTTTCGACAGCTGGGCTAAAAAGACCTAAGTAAAGCTGAAGGATTCATTACTGGTATAAATCGGAGGAACGATTTTTTCCGCCGAATTTACAAGTGCGTCGTAAGTGGAAAAAAGTAATCAGAGAGAAAAATGATAGCTTCAACGAGAACCGCATGTTTTTAAAATAGATACTGCGGATGATCCTGCTCGACCATCGGCCCTCAAGTAAAGGAACCATGTCGAGGCCCGGTTTTTGTTAATAGCGTGCGAATGATGAGTGGTCGCATCAATCTTGAAGCGATGGTTGAAAGATGTGAAGGAGGAGTACATTGCACGGATATAATTAGAAACGAATACGAAATTTGATGTTAGATGTTACCAATCTGAATACAAAACAAACAAGACCAATTCGTGCGACGACTGTTCTTGTCGCGCTGCAGTACCTACAGGGGTGTAGATTTTTTGCTAAGTAAAAATAGTTACGATGTAAAAATAACTTCTGCCCGTCACAAAATAGTACCCGACAATCAATGCGGTGCCTATACATCAACAAGAGTTGTAACTCTATGCGGGGGCACCAGCTACCGCAAACCACTGATCGCGCTGGTATTTGGGTATTTGAAATACGATATAGGAATCAATAATATTGCAGCCAAGTTGATTGTTTGCATGCGAAGCATTCGTTATTTTCGCGTCGACAGTGGAATCGACGCAGGACGTTGAAAATGGGCCTATTGCAGAGTAAGTAGTGAGCATGTAGTCGGATGATGCTGCCAAGAAATTGCGAAATTTAGAGAAAAAAAGTTGACCGAAGCTTTTTACTCCTTCGACTTTTCTCCCGGTGGAAGAACCGCAACTATTGTGCGGCACAATAAATTGACATTCTTTATGTACGCCCTATCTACGCGCTGTATAGATAGACGAGAAGAAAAAGTACAGACTATGGACAAGATCTTCATCCGGGCCCCCGCGATCGCGTTTTAGATCGCAGCAGACCCCAGAAGCGCGTCCACAACTTTTCCGGGCCTCAGGTTTGCATAGCAAGTGCTAGCGGCTTCAGGTGCTCGAGGCAGTAGTTCTTAATATGCAAAGAAAGCTATAGAGAGGTGATAGTCATGCTAAAAAACTCAAGATTTTTCAAAAACTTTGGACCAAGAGTGGGATTTTTACTTTTCATCGGTCAAACTTTGGAACAACGAGACCAACGAATCAATGTAAGATAAGAATTTTCAAAGTCGAGGAGGAAATAACCCGACTTTATTCTTTTTTTCATAAAATATCAAGACAGGTAGCAGCTACTTCAGTTCATCTGGGGATGATGTTGACCAGCATCGATGTTGTTCGTAAAATAGATGTGAAGAAATTGCGACTTTTCCCCAGGCAGACAACTACCCTAGCGAATGATCCAAGAGGCATATGAAGTTTGCGACTCCTGCCGCTCCCGCGTAGTCCTGTTTATTCCTGTCGAGTCCCGCGAGAGCATCCACATTTTGAACACAAACTACGCGAGTAGAGAGGACACGATTAAGTACGAAAAGAAGAAAAAAAGTTCGTTCCATGAAGATGTTGTAATTTTCTCACACAAAGAACCAACCCGAAACTGTTCAGTATCCTCAGCCGCGCAGGTGCTGGCGGTTGGCGCTCTGCGCGTTCAGGCTGCCAATCGTCCCCGTCGTGCCGCCGGGTACCTCGGAATACACAATGGTTTATTTCTGGCCTCAAGAACTCTGTCTATTCTGCAAGAATAAAACGCGCGTAGGAATTTTCAAATCTGCAAAGGCATATGAACATGAAGAAATTGAAATTCGAATGTATGATGAAAAATATTTCACGAACAATACAAATTATACCCCCGTCGAAGCTGCTGACCCTTGCTGCCGGTTCGCCCGCTGGTTTCGCATGTTGTCGCGGCTCTGCTGCTATCCTGTGCAAAATCGAAGTTGTATGTACTAACTGTAAAATGTCGCATGACAAGCCTGTTTTATTTTCGTACCTTGAAAAAACTCTGCATGAGAAGTTCTTCGGTTATTTCTCTTCTTCAAAAAAGTTACGATGGACATCAATCTATATGTAGTATGACACATCAACTTTTGCAATTATGCATAGCTGTAGCAATCTGGAACGGTCAACGGGTCGCGTACGCCGGCGCGGCGACGCGCCGAAAGATTCGTCGCCCGGAACTCCATTTTTCGCGTGGGCCGGACCGGAGCCCGTGGCCCCCGAGGTGCTCACCGAAACCGATTCCAGCGGCATCACTTCCGGGCCGAGTAGACACACCGGCTCGTCCAGGGTGGTTTCTTTCCGCTCCACCGTGGTAGAACCTCCCGATGAAGTAGAGAGCGAGTAGTTCTTTGATGATGTCGTAGTGGTGTTATTTTTGCAGCTACTTTTTGCACTGTTCACGGTTGTACTAGCGGTAGTATGATCCTTCTGCCGCTGTTGCTGCTGCTGCACCAGATTGCAGCTCGCAGAGGTAACTGGTCCCCTCGAAGAAGTTGTAGTAGAAGTAGAACTACTACCTCCCTGCTGCTTGCTGGTTGCAGCAGTGCGCGGCGCCGGCTGGAAGGAAGTGCTGTTATTCCCATTTGCCGATGCAGTTGCGGGTGCGCCGGCGGACGAGGTTGACTTATTCTGCTGCATTTTCGCGCTCCAGGAGGTGCGCACCAGTTGTTCTGGTGCGGCGGGAGAGGAGGTGGGAAGGTGTTGTTGATCCACCTTCGTCGTGTTCTCTGTAGAAGAAATCGATGTGCTAGCTGAAGATGTGGCTTTATTTACCGTAGCTGTTTTTGAGCAGACGGTGGTGGAACAAGTGCTCGAGGCTGTGTTCATCATGCTGTTGGAGGTAGTACCAGTACTAGAAGGACCACCTTGCTTAATATTCGCCTGTTGAACACTTTTGCTGCTCTGGTTCGGACTGCCCGTCGTGCTAGAACCACTTGAAGATGAAGATCCGGGCTGCGCCGGGGCGGGAGACAACTTGTTCTCGCTCTGTTGCGCAGAAGATGTTGAAGTAGCCGCTCCCACCCGCGAGGACTTGGCTTGCTTCCCGCCCTGATTCGTCTTCCCGTGGTGCAGTTCCCCCTCTGCGGATCCCGAGCTGCGGCTGGAAAGCTGCCCGTCTCTGCCGTTCGGGGGCGACAGGGTTAAGCTTGATTTATCAACTGCAAAAATGTCTGGGTCTGGAAGAATGCAAGTCTGTCATGCTTGTCTGGCATGACTCGAGAATCTGTGTTGCATAGGCACGAAAGAGCCCTCTTAACTGTCATGCAAAAAGGCAGTTTGCCATGCGGAATACGTAAGACAAGGCAGCCACAAAATTTATCATGCATAGCTGCGCATTGTGGCGCGTCTATCATTCACTTTGAGCACTACAAGTTTCCAGACCCAGACATATTTGCAATCCATATGACTGAGACGCGGACAACTCCGGAAAGTGCTTCGTGCTGCTCAACGGGGGCGGCAACGTTGGGCTGCAGCTGTTCTGCTTGCCCTTGCTGTCCCCGATCCAGGAGGTGAAGGTGTTGCCCTGCATGGACATGGAAGCGGCACCCTGCTGTTGACCTGCAGCGGAAGTAGAGGACCCAGCAGTAGTACAACCTCGGGCCATGTTCCCGGAACTGGTCGTGAAGGGTAATTGTGTGCAACTGGAGGTCACCATGGATTGCTTGTTACCGCTACTGCTCAGCAGGGAAGTTCCCACGACTCCGTACCCGCTTGCAGTAGTACTGAAGCCACCAGGCTCTTTCTCCCTTCTCATTTCCACTTGAACAGAGGTGCTAATTTTGTTCTTTCCCGTCAGTGTCGCGAGAAAAGAGGGCTTCACCGAGCGCGTCGGGGACGTGGAGAAATTATGACCGGTGGAAGTGGTTTGCGGCGAGCAGGTGGTCGAGGAAGTGGTTGGGGAGCAGTTTGCAGCCGCAAGATTTGCCGCACAAGCATCCTCCAACTTCGTCGACGACACCGCGGAGGCCAAGTTTGTTGCTTTTCTCGTCAATTCCGGAGACGTGGTAGAAGATTTTTTTGATTCGGTCGTACCGATGCTGTCGGGCTTCGCTGCTGTACTTTGCCCATGCTCGTCCGGCAAATTTTTGGAAGCGCTCAGTTCTTGTTTTTCTATCGGAGTAGACCCAATATTGTTTTCCGTTACGAGTTCTTCTGCTGTCTCTTTGACTGTTGAGTTTCTTCCTTGCTGTTCGCAGGCATTCGTAGCTTTCGCACTACCACCCATCGTGGCACCATGGTTGTTCCCAGATCTCTTCTTCATCTGCACGGATTGCTCATCTTCTCCAGTAGTTGGTACAGTTTGCGACACTGCAGCCGCTGCTGCGTTTTCACCAGCGGCAGAGGATGAAACCAAAGCTGTTGTGGTACTGATCGAGGAACAAGCGGACGATTTTTTTTGTTGTTCACCTCCAGTAGATTCCCCCAAACCGGCTGCGAGATCCACAGGCTCGGTGCCGAATGCCGCCCGTTCTTCTCCCGAAGGCGGTGCAACATCTTCCTCGGTAGAAGCTGCCAAAACGAAGCCACTCCCCATGGTCCCTGCTCCGTCAAGATCGGCACTAGTTCCTGCTTTGACTGCAGCTACAGCGCAGGAATCTGCTAGCGAAGGCGACGAACAACTTGTGTTCTGCTGCAGCTCGATCGATGTTCCCGATACGAAAACAGGAGCGGTTGATGAAGATGCAATTGGTTCCACCGCCTCCTGCTCCTTGTCCGCCCCAACAAAACTTGCGGTGTGCGTCGCCAGCAGCGCCCGGTTGACACTGCGGAGCTTCTGCGCCGGCGCCGAACGCTGGCTGCAGGGCGTGGCACCCCGACTATCGGCAGCTGCTTCCTGCGATTTGATAGATTTTTGTGCAAAATTGATTATTTCGAAATGGAAACTACACTTGTTGCCATGATAATTTTCCTCATCAAAAAACGTGTTCCCAGCACACGCCGTCGCCGACCCAAGTAGTTCTCTACGTGATCCTTACAAAATTGCCCCTGCGATATGTACTCTCTTCAGCTGCAGTCACTAATACTATACCGAACTGAATTCCCCAGCAGCCACTTTGACCAACCGACAGGCATTTGGCGCCGACCGGGTGGTGGCCTTTGAATCCGTGGAGTCGGATCTGCCGCGCAAGCAATCCGCGTTGCTGTTCCGCCGGCCAAACAGGTGCGAGGCTGAAGTAAATCGTGTTGTACGTCGTGTGAAATAAAAGTGACTTTTGAAATAATTAAATTCTGTCCCAAAGGTCTTGACCTCGCAACAAGTATCTCCCCTCTACTAGAAATCAAGAGTTTGAAATTTCGGAAGATCAGTACACTTCAGCAGCAAAGTACCACTTTCTCCCATTTTCGTACTGCTGCTGTGGTCGTCGTACTGTGCGAACCGTTTTTTCGCAAGCTCACTGTGGAACTCTTGGTGCTTCGCTTTCGTCAGTCCGCACTGGGAGCTGCTGCTGGAGGAGGAGGATTTTTTGTTCTTGCGGTCGCCGACGTTGGTGAGAAAGTAGTCCATAATATCGGACATTTCTTTCCCGGAAAAAATGGTCATGTCCCGCAGCTGCTCCTCGTTGTTGTTCATCGTCTTTTTCTGCTGCTGACTGACCCGCTGCACGAACCGTTCCTTGTCGCGGATCACCGGGTGGTAGGGCTTGGCATTCGGGTTGCCGGGTTTCGGCGATGTAATTTGCGGCGTCGGCGGTTTGGATAAGTCATTCAGGTGGTTGCTGCCGATACCTGGGGATGAAATTTGTTTCTTTATGCAAATTATGGAAGAATGCGTGTGTGCTGTCATCTTCATGCTGTGGCGGTGCGGTAGAACAGCGGCCGAAGAGCGGTGCACTGGCTTTAGTCTAGTAATTTGATTTCCATGTTGCATTTTCTCAACATAGTACAGCAAAACGCTTATTTGTTACTTGCCGGCGTGACGGGCGCGGGGTTTTTCAGCAGCGCACTCCCCGTAGTAGAAGTAGTTCCACCGACGTGCAGAAAGGAGCTTTTGTTTTCCTGCGACTTCACGGTGCGCGGGCTGTCGCCGTCGAACAGTTGCGACAAGCCGTCCGCGTCACCGAGGGTGATTTCCGATCCCACGTCCGAGCATTTCCGGTGCAGCCGGCGGTGGGACCCCGAGCTGCAGCTGTACCGTTCGTCGTCCGAGAGAACCAGGGGCGGAGGGCACTCCAGTATGCATTGCAACTCTATCGATCTGGTGGTCTGGAAGACTGTCATGTATGTCTGACAAGCACAAGACCTATGTGACGCATGGGCAAGACGTCGAAATAAATGAGGGCCCCTTACCTGGCATGCAAAAACGCAATGTGCCATGCGGAATACACAACAACACATGGCGTCCCAAAATTGCGCCTATCATTCCATTTTGGCATTACAACTTCCCAGACGCCGCCGAGGACATATTTGCGCTTGATATCCCAAGGCGACTGGCAATCCGAGTCCGTCGACGGGTTGATGTGCACCGGCGGCGCCACTTGCCGCTGCAACATCGCCCGCCGCTTCATAGAGGATGTGGAGGACCGCCTGGATGTAGTATGTGGAGAGAAAGCAGTGCGAAAAAGTCACTAACATGCAGGTTTTGCATGAGAAATTTTCTTGTATTGCGCCAACATGAGTAGGTAAGCTGCCTATGAAATTGCAACAATATTTTATGTGATGCATTTTTATGCATGATAGACAGAAATGCGCAATAGAAGTACCTCCCCCGCCGGCGGATCACCGGGGGTGTGTCGTCGCCGTACTCCGAAGTGGTGCGGCTGGTGGTCTCCTCCTCCTCTGTCTTCGTGTTGCAGCCGCTCCCAGCACTCCGTTCGGTGACCGGCTTACTGCTCGCAGCCGTGGCGGGATTCACCACGCTGCTGGTTAAAAGTGTGGGGAGGACGAGGGAAGAAGCCGAAGTGCTGCTGTTGATCAGGTTCCCTCCTGTCGCGGAGCCACTGCCCCCCGCAGCGGTTGTTCCAATCATGGCGGAGTGCTCGTGGGATGGCTTGCACGGCCCCTTGGAAGTGGTCCCGGTCTGCTGGAGCCGGCTCGCCTAGTTACAGTATGTGGAGGGTTTGAAGATCATGTGACAGGATCCTACAATTCCTTGTCCTCCACCAGGACTCGGTCTAATAAATGCGCTTTCTTAATCGAGTAGTTCTTCTAGTCCCTACTATCACAGCATCTCGTCCCATGCCTGTAGTAGCCATCACGTGTGAAAAATGCGGTGCAGAGCGTGGCTCTACTGCCCGAATCTACTGAAATAGTTTCACCCTATTGCGCAATCAGATTTTGGTCCTTATCCTCTTTCTTGATAGACGCGAAAAGTACCCACGTCGTTTGCTTCATCCGTTGCTGCGCTACGGCTGCGCCGCTTGTTGCGCCCCCGGTCGCTGAGGGCTGCCTATCCGGATTAAAAAACGCATTCCGAGGCGGCGGGTCCGGCATTTTGTTCGAGATATTCGAATTGATAGATAAATCGTTCGCAGTAGCAGAAAACACGTTTTCAAGACGACTGGATATGTACAAATACAGATACAGAGGTGCTGTGGATCGCTCGTATAGAAAAGAATTATTTATCCGTAACTACTTCCGCGTCTAGAACTAAGCCTCAGGCTGACGCTGGGGTTTGGCTTTATCAGAACACGTGGACTTGTTTCTTAACGTTCCCTCACACTCTACAGGATGCGGAAAAAAACTCTGCATTTGCGACACCCTCTGAAACCTCGTCGTGCCGCAAGTTTTCGTTTATTTCTCATGTCGCTCAGAAGAAAATGAACAACAAAAGAGAAAATAACCCTGACACGCACACGCTCAACTGATAGGCCGGAGGAAACACTTTTCAAAAATCTCAATGAGCCACGACTTCCCTCCACCCGCACTGACGTCCTCCCAAACGGGCACCACGGGGACCAAAGCAAAACAGAAAGCGGTTGAAATCCGGAAAGAACAGGAGAAGTTGCACGGCACCACCACCACGAATAGCCGCGATGACGCAGCTATGGCGCTCTTTGTACGACCTAGTACTATCATTTTTTTTTCCTAAAAGGCGAAAATTGCTGCGAAGGTCTCGATGATCCGCAAAATAAAGTCGCGGCTTTAATAGCACCATCTACATCATGTAAAGTCTAGAAATCAGAAAAGTGGATGAAACCAATGCTGAATCCAGAAGTTGTTTTGGAACTTTATCTTCTGCTCGTACATTTGGGCTTCTGCAATCCGCTGATGAAAAGTCTTCCCATTTATGTTACATTCTAGTGATACTGTACCATTAGAGATAGACACGAGTAAAAGTTGTTACACATGATAAAAGTTTTTGCTTGGACAATGTCCCCCGCGCTACAGTTTTATTTCGCCGTGGTTGTGAAAGATGTTGTGAAAAGTATTTAGTCGTCCGGAGAAGTAGATGCAGTGAGGGTTGCTTTTTTGTGATACCAATAAGTCTTATAGGTTGTCGTTGTCAACTTTATCTTCGTCCCATCAGCTAGTTTAATACTGGTGATCATTTTGAAACTGCGCCATTTCTTTTGTTTAGATTTGCCAGTTTCTTCACCAACGCAAAATTATCTGGTCTGTCGTACATGTGTCGTTCTGAATCGCCATTTCAGTCGTGTGAAACAGAGTGATAAAACGCCTACTTTCCAACATCTTCGGTGTAAGTAACAATGAATCGGATAAACACAAGCTGATAGTAGAAGATACTTCTTGAGAATTTTCTTTTACTGCACTTTCATTTTTTGCAATCGCACTACACCGGATACAGTGCGCTGCAATATCTGCACATAGCACCGGTCAATCGAGACGACAAGGGGAACGGATTTATTTAAACCTCGCGCTGTCCCCTCGCATCTTCGTGCCATGATACCCCAGTGCTACAGAAAAAATTGTAACTGTTACTTTTCATTTTTCGACCTTGAGGTTGTTCTTTTCATTTCGACGTTTTGTGCATAGAATAGTGTTGAAGATGTTTGTTTTTTTCTCATATCACCGTACCAAGCTATACCCAGCAACATGTTGGCACTGCTCCTCGTCTATGCGCCCTCAGCCGGTGGAGCACCTTTCTTCTTTTCCATGGCGTATTTTTTCCAGGCGGGGATGGGTCTGTTGTTTTTTGAAAATGGGAATGAATTAATGCTCTTTTTGAAAATAATGATGTCGCGAATTACAATCAAGAGCATGCACAGTTCTTGTGTATGATCTTCCCTTTATTTGCGATAAATCAACTTCAACAACACCAGCATTGGAAAATCAACTTCACGGTGGTGAAAAATTGTAAAAGTGACAGTACCTTGCTCCCGCTCCGCCCTCTTCACTCTTTTCTGCTGGCGGTTCCTTTTCCCCTCGCTCGGGTGCGGCGCCGCCGCGGGCCCCTCGCCAGTCGTCCCCGTCGTCCATTCGGCGGTCGTTTTTGCCCTTGCCCTTGTCGCCCCGCTTGGCCCCGAAGGGACGGTCGTCGAAGGACCTTTCGTTGCTCCCTCGGTCCCGCAAATTTCCGAAATCGCGGTCGTCGTCCTTTCGGCTGTCCTTGTTGTCCTTCCCCCCGAACCTGTCGGACTTCCCGAACGATGATCCCTTGCCGTCTTTCCCGTCCTTGTCTCCTCGACTTGAGCTGAACTTCCCGCTGTCCCCGTTCGCTTTCATCGAGGATTTCCCCTTGTCTCCACCTCGCGGTTCCTCGTCCCGCCAGTTGCTGCTGTTCCCGTTGGCGTGGGGTGCGGAGGACTTGCCACCCTTGTCCTCACGCTTCCCCTTGTCCATGTCGCGGTTGTTCTGCTCACGCTCGGCCTTTGATAGAGATCGATGGAGAGAATGGTTTATATTCTGGGTTTTTCCAGAAATGCTACTCCGTTTTCGCATACTTACGGTGAACAAGCGGAGCAAAGAAATAATGCAGACAACACCAACAGGAATAAATACACACGCTAGTGTACAAAAAGACTTGCTCCGCGCATGATGTTGAAGCTATTGACAAATGTTAGATGAGCGACAGCACATAACCGCTGTGAACCATTTTTCAATACTGACAAACGTCGCCTGTATTTATATCATAGAAGTTCTATACCTCCTGTGCTTTTCTGGCTTCCAACCTGGCTTCCCTGTCTGCCTGCTCCTTCGCTTCCTTTTCCTCGGCCTCCCGCATGAGTCGCTCCTCTTCCTCTGCCTCTTCCCGTTCCCGCTCCTTCTGTTCCATGTCCATCATATACGCCCGCACCGCCCGCATGCACTTCTTCTCCCACTCCTGTTTCTGTTTCAATCGCAGCTTCTCCTGGTACTCGACCTCCCTCTTGCCGATGTGCACGTCCTGCCACGCTTTGATGCCGGCCAAGGCGGCGATCTAAGAAGGTTTTGTGATGTTGAACATTTGTCTCATTGTAGCAGAGAAGATCACTTGTCAATAATTCTATGCACTGCATTAGTCCACTTACCTGGTGGTCTACATGATGATATTATGCAAACGCTGGGGCAGTACCACTGCGAGTAAATAGTACAAATCGACAAGTATCAAACTACAGCCGACAACATAGTAGAATCAATTCTATGAAAAAATACCGCGAGTTTCTTCTTCTCCGAATTTCTCTCGAATTCGAGTTTTGCGGCGGCGATCTTTTCCTCTTCGAGTTTTGCCAGGATTTCTTCCTGCTCCTCCCGCAAAAGTTCCGCTTTCTCCGGGATCTTGTCGGCCGCGATCAGGCGGAACGCGCGGGCCAGGTGGTCTACTCGCTTGGCTTCCTGTTTCCTCTGGCGCACCTTGTCCGTGCGGTCCTTCTGGATGATCCGTGTGCGCTCTTGTTCGATGAAGGTGAGTTCGAGCTTTTCCAAGTCCTGCTCTGAAATGTCGTTCAGATTGTACTCCCCGATCTTGATGTTTTGCTCGTAGTAAATTTTCCGCAGTTCCTCAATTACTTCCATCATGCGCCGCTTGTCCAGGTCGTTTCGCCTGCTCTTGGCCGCCTCGTCCGCCCGGCGTTTCTTCTCGGCCTCGAGCCGCGCCTGCGTGTCCTTCTGGTCGCGGGCCTTCTGCTGCAGCACCTGGCGCTCCTTCCTTTCCTGTTCCACCTTCTCGTTCTCCGCCTTTTCCTTGTTGCGCCGCTCGATCTCGTTCACGCGGTTCTCGATTTCCACCTGCTCCTTCTCCTTTTTGTCCTTTAGCACGCCGAAGAGTTCGGACCGCTGGTCCGCTTTCCTGGACTGCTCCAACCCGGGGAAGACCTTGGCCAGTTGCCCTAACGTGGTGTCACTCATGTTGATCAACGGCTGCCGGAGGGTGGACAAATCGTTGGACGTCTTGTTGGCTGTTGAATGGTTTGTATTTTCAGGGTCGTGAAGGGTTCTTGTATTTCCAGTTTGTAATGCGCGGGAGTAAGTAAGTAAAACTGAATGACACCAAACAACTCGACCACGAAATGTGATCTGTGGCAAGAAGAAATGGCGTATGTGTAAGTAGTAAAACATTACAAAGGGCACGCGGTGCTAGATCTATCCACCCTATCACAAAATTCCACCCATGTAAAAAGTTCTTTCGTATTATCATCTATCAATACCGAAAACCACCACTGCCCGAACGTAGTCCAACTGCACGTGCACGCCGCTGTCGCGCGCGCTGCTGATCATCCACTTCTCGGCGGTCGGGAAGTCAACGATGGGCTGGCACAATTTCTTCAGCTGCTCCACGGTCATGGTGGAATACACCCGTGCCAGCTGCCCGAGCAGACGGAAAAAGATCACCTTCTGGAGCTGGTCACAGTACCTGTATTTGTAGGATTTTTTTCCATGTTATTTGCGGTTGATGTGTGAGGTAGGGACCTACCATTTCATGTTCGCTGCCTGCAAAAGATCAAGATTATTTATGATTTAGCATCATTTAGATTGTCTGTTTAGAAGCTGCCCGGACTTGTTCACGTCGCATCAAACTACCATGTGGCCCCCGCAACATATCAATTCATGCAAAAATCCTAAATCCTATAACATCAATAATTCAATCAACATACACGGCCGTGTCCGGGTTTGCTCGCAGCTCGTCCAACATCGGCTTGCACTTGGCGCAGATGTCCTTCGAATACAAGAAACCCTTGCCGACCTGCGGCGCGAGCTCGATCAGCTGGTACAATTTGCGCACCGCGGGAAGCGCGTCGATGAGGATTTCCCGGATTTGCAAGTCCGTCTTCAACGTGTTCTTCGTGGGCACGGTGGCCACGTTGAACAGCTGGGCCATGCGGCGCAGCTTCTCCACCTCCGCCTGGTCGGGCCCGAAGGATTCCCCAGTCTCGTGCAAATGCCCAGAAACGCACATGGTTGCGAGGACCGCGATACTCGCCATGCGGGTCTTTTCCTCGCCTTGGAAACTCTTCTGGTTGATCTTGTGCAGGGTGTAGTTGCGGACCAGGGCGTAGGCGTGGAATAAAAAGGACCCAGACTTGAAACAGATCTGCGACAAAAAGTCGTAGTACTGCGCCAGCGTGGCGGCACGCGGTTTTTCTGTTGTTTTGTTTTGTATACAGGAGTAATGTATGCTGCTGGGTTTTAGGTTTTTTCATAACAGAAAATGAATCAGCTAGTACGGGATAGGTGAAAAGCGAATCACTTAACTGCGGCGCTAACAAGTAGATCTTGTTCATATGCTCTAAGTATTGTCTAGTTTCGCGGGCTGTACATGACAAAAACTTCATCATCTTCGCGCCAAAACTGCAAGCAACATCGGTATAGTACTCTTTGTCATCAGGGAATAAAGATCCTCCGCGGTGTTGAAGCATTCCTTCCAGAGCGCTAATTCGCCGGAAACCTTCAGCTGAAAGCACCGTGTGTCGATGGTTCGCCCGATTGTGTCCTTGTCCGTCGGGTTAACCTGTGAAAATGAAGATTTTCTTTCAACGTGACCACACGTCTCGCATGACAAAAAGAAACTGATGAGTGGATTCTGCATGAGCACATCAAACTTTTATTCGAGGAAAAAACCCCTTAGATATTACCGCATGCGGTGGGTAGACTCCGGTAGCGGATGCGCGCTTGAACAGGTTCTGGTAATTGTTTCGCAGGAGATCGCACAACTTTTTAAATTCGTTCGTTCGGCGGTTCTCCATGCAGAAGGTCAGGGCGCGCTGGGCGGTTTCGTTGTACCTGGAAGGAGTTTAGTGGATTTCGTGGTTCATCCAATACAACTCGCATGACAAAAACAAACCATACCTGAAGACAGACCACAAATCCAGAAACAAACTGTAGCCCCTGCTGTGTAAGTAATAAGTATGAAAACAATGAATTCAAGTATAAATAGAAATACAAGTCTTCCGTCTTCCCGTTGGTTTTGAAAACGTCCAGAATCTGCTTGTAGGTTTCCCACATGAACCGGATGTTTTCCAGCACCGACTATCCTGAGTAAAAATCTCCCCACACCAGAGTCAAGATGGGAAATCCGCTAGACAAATCAGCCACCTCTGGTTGTTTCGCATGACAAGTTTATCCTCGTAGTGGAATCCTGTTTAGCTAGCTCCGAAGCATCACAGATGTAGCATACCAAATATAGCCGCCGGGGCGGAGGTAGTGAGGTCGTGGGCGTTTTCTTGCCGGCCGTTGCCTTGGCCGCGGCTTTGCTTTTTCTGGGCTCGCCATACCGCCGTGAGTAACGTTAGGCCGCACGCTATGGCGGCCGCTTGATAAACGTCGCAAATTTTGGCAAATTCCCGATTTTCCTTTCAGAAAGCCAGCCCCCATGCTATGGGGCCGATCCGGGTGCCACGGGGGGCGCCCAAAAAGCGAAGAAAAATCGGGCCCATAACATGCGGATTGGCTTTGCGCGTCTGGCGCGCTTTTTCTTTTTTGCGTTTTTATTTTTCGCGCCGGCGCTTTTTGCAAAGCTTCCGAGGCTCTGAAACCGGCGAAAACGCGGCCGCTTTCGCGGCCGCCAAAAATGCTCCGAAATCGCGGCCGTGCCATGCTGTTTCGCTGTTCTGATTTTGGGCGCGTTTTTTCCAGGCGCCCTTTTGGGCGCCCCAAACCGCCAGAAACTAAGGCGGTGGGCGCCTCAGAATGGCGCTCCTTTTGCTGGCTCCTCTGCGTCGTTTTTTCAAGCGGCGACCGATAGAATCCGCTGGCGATTCGGTGCCAGGTCAGCCAAGGCCGCTTGATAATTGGAATTTTTTATGTTAAAAAACGCTTCCGGTCGCTTGAAAAGTGCCGGTCGTTTTGTAGGGTATATGTCAAAAAAACTCCCTGGTTAGAACCGTTCGGTGACCTCACTACATATCATGCTGATCCTAGCATCACAAATTCCAAAAAAGGATTAGACAATGGTTCTCATGGGGCTCCGCATGAGAAACTTTTTTGGCATGCAGATTTGCATGACAACTCTGGGGTGGGGGCATTTTTACTTAGGATACCTCCCGCTCCTTCTTCTCCTGCTCCCGGACGTTCTTGGGCTTCAGCGCTTTGCGCAGCGCGTTGTCCGGGGTGTCCAGCGTTTCCAGGTCCTCCGGGGCATCATCTAAACCCTTGGCGAGGGAAGACGCCTTCTCCTTGCTGTCGGTCACGAGTTTTTCCGCCGCGGACCGAAACTCGCGGACCACCTTTTCCAGGGACGACGTCGCCGTGGTTTGCGTCATGGAACGGTAGTTGATCAGAATGTCCCGGGCGGATTTCAGGTCCTTCAGGGGCACGGACAGGCCCGCGAGGGCGAAGATGGCAATCTGCTCCATTACGTGCAACGTATTGCTGTTCTTGAACTTCCGATTGCCCATCACGTCACCTGTACAAATGCATTACAAATTTCCTCCGCATGAGAAATAAAATTTGTAATGCGGACTTACAGTAAGAAAAAAATAATGCAAGACTTGCTTGGAATAGATTCAAAAAGTATAATCCTACCGAGCAAAGCCAGGGCATCTTCGTGGTTTCCCACCGAATCGAGTTCCTTCGCCCGACGAAGCGCATTCTCCGGCTTCTGGAAGGTACTCCGAGGCGCGGGCCGACTCATTTTGTCTTGATGTTTTATTCGACAAGTATATGCAATGGGATACGATGAATAAAGTTGTACTTTGTTCCCTTCAATGATAACGTTCTATCTTGCCGTTCAAAAAATTTTACTTCTAAAATAAACTGTGATGTGCACTACCAGAAGATCCTTTTAATTGCTCAAATTTTTGTACCTATCAGCTGCTTCTTCTTCTAGGCCTAGTACTGTTCAACTAACAGTTAGGGCAAAGGCTGAGAGTACACCGCTGTTGTAGATATTTTGTAGGAATAGGTTCAAGATTTGTTTCGTAGTTGCGAAAGCTATTTTTTCAGATAGTGCAGAGGTAGAAATTTTGATGAAACATCGAAACGCAGCAGGGCAATGACTAACCGCCGGCCGCATGCTGTATTTATGTTGTTTTCCAGATCATATTCGCTTTGTCTTGTTTGCTTTGGAACTTTAGCGGAACTACTGGAGCGTACTACTTGCAGCTCCGGGTGGATCCGAATCTGAAAAGAGGGATCGCGTACTTAACTAAAGACCAACGAGAATCTTGACAGCATGACATGATAAGGACCGCACTAGCTGACCGCGCTCGAAGCCTACTTGTGGAAAGGCGACAAGACGCAGGGCACTGTGTGTCGATTCGGATCCGATAAAATTCGATTTGGTACCAAGGAACAATCAACAGCATGTCGTGACGTTCTTGCATAAATCGAGCTGATCGATGAACTAATTTTCTTTTACGCGGGAACAAAGCAGCGCTGGCACCAGACACTGCTCACTGCTTCATAGAAACACTAGCGCACAGCCACTACCTGAGATCGCGATGTGCAGTCGACTACTGGGGCGCGACTTTTTTTTCCGAGTGATAGCACCAGAGGAGGAGGCAGCTAAGTAAGTAACTTCTTTTAGCTCTTCTACACTCTGGATTTCTGTTTGCATTTAACTGTGTCATGCTTCATGAAACATGTGTGCATACATTGCTAAGAGCGACTCGTCGCGTCGCACAAATTGTATCGCGTTTTGCGCAAGTGCCGGTGGCGCGTGCACAGTCGTATGTAAGCATCATCACGGACTGCAAATCGCGTTTGCGTCAAGACGAAAAGTTGTGCGAAATTTCTTTCGGGAAGAGAACTGCTCGAAACCCGCGCAGAATCGCGGTCTGGCGAGAGAGCGAGCATCGCGATGCTTCCGAGCAGCTTTGCATCACACTAAATGTTGTTTTCATTTATTTCGCCTATGGATGGCAGTGGTATCATGGCGCGTCGCATGGCCAGTGCGAAGACTACGCCTCCTGGACGAGCTCGGCCACCGCCCTCCGACGCAGTCGCGAAGAGACCCGCCGCACGCTACCAGGACGTACACAGAGCGGGCTCGGCAGGAGTCCTGGGCCTGTACTTTCGCCGGGCGGCGCGGGGGGCTCTCGAGTGCAGACAGCGCATCGAGAGGCGTGCGGGCGCTTTGTCGGCTTTGGGAGCGCTGGGCGGCCGCTGCGTGTGCGATTGGACCGCTTGCGACCGGTTAAAAGACGACGGACTGGAAACAGGTGGAACGTCGCTTCAGCTGTTTATGTTCCCGGGCTCCGCGCGGTCGGCGAAAACCGCCGGAGCGCCGCGGTTCTTAGAATTTTCAGCCGGGCGCCGCGGCAGCCGTCTTAACCGGATACGGGCGATAAACAGGGCGCCGCGCACAACGAGCTTGGCGCCGCCCGGGCCGGTTTTGCAGCAAGCCCGCTTGGGTAAGAGGCTCCGCCTGGGCCAGCGTGGCGAGGCGGGCGGGTGCGGCATCGGTCCGGGGCTTTTGCCGCGGGCTTCCGGCGGTGGCAAAAGGGCAGGGGCCCCGTACCCCCCCAAGCCCCGTCAAGCAGCAAGGACACCAAAGGCTTGGCAGGCGGGCCCTGCGGTGGGGGCGGATCGGCTTTGGGGGATACAAGGCAGGCGCGGCACCCGATTCGCAACGCCCCACGACGAAGCTTTGCGCTGGATTCCCGGGGTGGGCCACCAGGGAGGAAGGTCGGGGGCAGGAGGGCGGTGGCCTGAATTTTTTAAATTTCTTAAAATTGTGCAGAAAACGCTAGGCCTGATTTGGCTGGTATGTGCGGAAGCCAAGGTGGTACGCCATCACTGATGGAATGTAAGGGGTCAGCCTGATTGGCTAAATAATTAGGCACGCCGCAATTTTACCATTTTTTTCAGATTTCCCAAATATTGGAAAAATAGCAGAAAATTACACACGTGGACTCTACTGGACCTATGTGATGCACATACATGACGATACACACGCCCAATTTGCTTTATTTTTCATGATTATGTTGGATTTTTTTACATCGTGAATTTTTGAAAATTTTGAAAATTTTAAAAAATCAGAAATATCATGATAATTCAACCACAGGAGCACCCATACATCACAAAGCAAGAGAAAAAATACCTAAGCTCTTAATGTATCCAAATTCTGAAAGATTTATTAGGCACTCTTATCATTTTCAAAATTTTTGCTTTTTTGATTTTTTTAAAAAAAATTATTGTGGTACTATTTAAAGAAAAAATAAAGACACAGAGTCTGCAAACAATAAATATTAAGAGCAAAGCACTTTAACAACTGTCACCGCTTTACTTTATACGAAAAATTGAAAGTCGTGACGTTTTTAGTTTTTCTTATTTTGAAAATCACTGAAAATTTCGGGCGTGTGAGAGTGTTTGTGTCTTGCCAATAAAATAATATTGGACATTTGTAGCAAATTGGTGCAATAGTTACTCCTTTTGCAGAAAATTTTCTGTGCGCTTTCCAGTTTTGGAATTTTGCAATTTTTTGAAAAAGTTGAGAGATACAGCAGGGCCCTTTGTTCATGATGTAACTTTAATGTAAAAATGTACATATGACGTAAAAATGAAAGCAATATGCATATTGCAGGGGTATCGCACGTAACTTGGATGCTACACAACGAGGCAAGCGACTTTTGCAATTTTGGAAAATTTTGAAGATCCGGGAAAGATCACCAAGGTGGCCACAATATTCAATATGGAGGCCAGCCGATGGAAACGGCCCTGAACGCTGTGGTCTGTGATGGATTCTCGACGTCCGCCTTATATGGAAGACAGCCGGACTAGACGTCTGGAGAATCGATCGCACTCCCCCCCCCCCCCCCCCCCGGTGTCCGATTCCGCCCCTTAACATGCGCGGCGGGAGCAGGGGCACAACGCGGCTACCCGGGTGCCCCGCGGTCCCGTTTCATCCCTACGAAAGGCCCCGGGTACAGTATCCGGCCCCCGGGGTGTATGCAAAGCAACCCGGGTTCCGCGGGTGGGGCTTGGGCCGACTCAGGCCGGTGTAGGAGGGGACAGGGTCCGGCTTTCCTATGTCCACCCGGGCCGGGCGCAAGGGCCGCCGCGAATCAGGCACAAAACGGGGACGGGCCGCGCCAAACTGGTCGCCCCCGCGTGTTTTTCGACGGGGATTTGTCGCGTCATTGCCCGCCGGGCGGGGCACGATGCATCCACCGCGCTTTCAATTCGAGGTTCCGCAGGACCGCGCGGTGTGCGATTCGGCCCGCGCGCCACGGTCCGCCGGGCACTGAATTTGCCGGCGGATTCTTTAGGATCGCTCCCAATGAGGAAACGTCTGCGGGGGTCGCCCGGCGCGCGGGCAGCAGCGTCACATACGACAGAGGGAAACTGTGCCGGAGAGCCGCACTTGTTCGCACCGCGTTTCACTCAACCTGCACAACCAAGCTTACTCTTTGGATTGTCGCGTACCATAAACCGAGAAAATGTCCTGTCGCTTTTCAAAACACCGCAGCGCGATAGGCGATCAGAGAAGTTGTAACGAGCTGCATCCACACGATAAACAAGTGATCTAGTTAAAACCTTCTACAGCGACGCCATACCTCGAGGAATAAACACAAGTTTACTCTTGATTCACTTTGCTGCATCCTCTCGCTCGCTTACGTTTGTTCTTTCTTGTATCGCGAGGATCGATGACAAAGCACCGCGCGACGGTTCCATTTCTCACTTCTGCACTATGCGCGACCGGCGGAGGACGTGTCTCGCGGCAGCCTCGCTCGTGTGTCTGATCCCGCATCATGCGCGCGCGTGGATCCGGCTCGAGCCCGAGTGCGGGCCGGTCGACTCGACGCAGCTCAAGGTTCGCCGGCGGGATGGCAGTTCTTGCTTTATCCTGCTGCCGCTCCGGCATCCAACAAAACCGACGTCCTCGGCCACTAGCCCCGAGAATAAAGATGCCGAGGACCACCCCGCTCCTCTGCGGCCGCCGCCGGACGTCCCGCGGTTGGTCTCCGGGACGGAAGTGGGCCGCGGCGACGGCTATACCGAGTTCGTGCTCGAGCTTCCGCGGGACGTCACCGACGTTTGGGCTTGGAGCGTGCTCGACTGCAAACAGAAACAGCAAGAAGCCTCGGCTTCTTCCGGGGACGAAAGAAAGGCGGGTGGGCGCGACGATGGAACATCTTCTACCACTTCTACCCCGAAGAGGACTTCTACCGCGACCCCGAGCGAGGACGACGGGCCCCGCGCAGCACCAGCACCTCCGACATCAACAAGCCATTTCGAGCCCACCAAGCCCTTCGAGATTCCGCACGACCTGGATCCGTACGACGGCGCGCTGTTCCGGGTGTACAAGGACTTCGGCGACCTGACCATTAGCCCGCCGACCATCATCGGCGGGCGCAGCACGTCCATCGAGATCCGGCCGGAGTTCCCGCTGCCGCGGTTCCTCCCGGCGCACCGGGAGAAGATCGGGATCCGTTTTTTCTCGACCCAAAACGCCAAATCCAAAATGGTCGACGGCCAGCTGACCCGCAACGGCGACGCCATCCGCGTGACCGCGCCCGCGTGGGACCCCGAGGAGCGCGTCACCGTGGAGGTCTTCTGGTGCGAGATCCCGAAGCAGTGGGTCGACAACTTCCGTCCGCACAGCAGCGCGGGGAACTTGAAAATCCTCCCCGAAGAATCCCTCTTCGCCGCCGCCACCCGGCGGCTGGATGAGCGGCACATCCTGCCGCTGGTGTCCGGCGAGCCGGTCACGCACTTCGCGATCATGGGCAGCAGTAGTGCGTCGCAAGCGCTTGGTGGGAGTAGTAGTAGCAGCAGCTCTACCTCCTCCGCGGCGACGCTCGCCCGCGTCGCGGCCGCCGCGCGGCTTCGAAGCAGTAGCCGTAGTTCTACTTCCGGCGCGGGGAGCGGGAATGGTAGTGGGATGGGGAGAGATGCTGCTGGCGACGCAACAGAGAACAATGGCAACGACCCTTTTAATAGCGACATGAACACAATAAGCAGCACCTCGTCTGATGAGGACGACGTATTCGCGGGCGCGAAGAAAGTGGACGAGTTCATCGACGCGGACGGCGATCACTACGTGCTGTCGCGCAAGGCCGACTTCAGCATCCCGGCGGACTCGTATAAAAGTGCACAACTCCCCCTCCCCCTCATTTGTATGGCATGAACAGCAATACAAGCATCAGCAAGGGTGCTGGTTTTGCATGACAAATTTGCACTGGAATATAGTGCTATTTGGGCTGCTAGAACTTGTCATGCAAACAGGGCCAAGAGCCAAGGCGTAAATTAGGCATTTTGCATGACAAAGGAGGGGGAGGGGGAGTTGTGCACTGTTATAACTCGCGGTTTCTGCGGGATCTGTGCGTGCTGCTGTTCTTCTGCAGCGTGTTCGCCCTACTAATCCGCTTCGTCCGGCTGGACATGGCGCTCGGCTGCGTGCTGGGCGGGTCCGTGTGCGGTCCGGGCGGTTGGAACATGATCCAAGAGCACGTGCAAGTGGAGAGCGTGGCGGAGTTGGGGCTAGTGTTCCTCATGTTCGAACTGGGCTTCAGCTTCTCCCTGCGCCGCATACTCAAGGCCTGGCGAGCCGCGGTGACGGGAGGTATTTTTTTTTTCGAAACTCGCTCGCAACAGACTAGACTAAACCTAATAAAACGCAGCTATGTCGTACCATGGGTATGATCGGAAGCAGGTAGTAGAAATTTCTCCCGACACCTTTATTCCCAGGTCTCTTCGTGACGTTTTCTCTGGTCGCCGTTTTTTCCTTCCTTGCGACGGTGCTTGGCACGGATTTGCAGGAGGCAATTTTAGTAGGCGTGTTTGTCAGTGTGTCCAGTACCGCGTTAGTCGTATCCTGAGTAAAAACGTACCCACAGCAGAGTCAGGATGGGGATTTTGCAACACAAGCCTAGGAGTTTTGTGAGTCACGCATGACAAGTTTCAGTCCGTAAGGTAGTGCAAGTTAGCAAGGAAAGCCGCATCACAAATCGACCTTCGGATCCTGTTTACAGCATTACAAGTTCCCAAACACGATTGAAAATGCCTGTCATGGGGTTGCGCGTCACAAATGTTCCTGTCATGGCAAATCTGCATGACAACTCTGGGGTGGGTACGTTTTTACTCAGGATAAGTCGCCTCTAGCACGGGCAGCGGCCACGGCGCGTCGTCCTCCTCCTCCGGCGCCGCAAATGGCCACGTGTCCGAGAAGAACGACGGGTCCGCGAGCGACCGGAACAAGTCCAGCCGGGTCCTGTCCGAGGTGGACTCGGCCCAGGGCGCGCCCAGCCCCCGGGGCGTGACCAACCGCCGCAGCTACAGCCGGCGCGGGAGCGCGTCCTCCAAAATCCGCCCCGCGGACAGCAAGGGACCGGTGATATTGAAGCGGTCCGCGCTCACCGACCACGGGGTCTCGATCCAGTCCAACGCGTTGATTTCCATCCTCGTGACGCAGGACCTGATTCTCGCCGTCGCGCTCGCCGTGTTTCCCATTCTCTTCAACGCGCAGGTACCGAAAAACAAGCACTTCAACCTCTCGCTCGTCCAGTTTGAAATGTCCATCGTGCAGATGTTTCTGTTCTTCGGTACGGGGGGTTTGCTCGCGTGCTTTGTATGCACTGCAAATATGTGACTGGCGCTGGAAAGGACCGAGAGCTTCTGATGCTTGTCTAGCATTCGTGCAATTTCTGTGTTGCATGACCAGCAAGAGCAGCGGTTTTTTGTCCTTTTGAGACGCAGTTTGTGATGCGTACTACCTACGAGAAAACCCGATACAGGCTTGTCATGCTTGGTAGCACTTGGAAACGGGTCAATTATCCCGCGTTCAGCATCACAAGTTCCTCCAGAAGACCCAGACATATAATTTGCACTTCATACTTTGTGTCCCGCAACAAAAAGATCTTTGACCACTACTTCCGGAAATCCTACGAAGTACAGCAGCTGCTGCTCGTCCTCTGGTGTTTACTGGTCGTGTTAGTAGGGGAGCTATCAAATGGAAATTTGTCTGGGCCGAAAAGAGTGCGACTGTTTGTGATGCACATTTTGCATGACCCATAGTGTCTGTCGTGTATGTTGCCCTAGCATCACACATTTCATCGTGAGGGGTTCCTGATGCCTATATCGCATGAGAAATGCCACTTCCGCGAAGCAAAAACTCAACTTCTCTTGCTGCTCACGCAATGCAGATTTTTGTGGGAAGCAAAAGCAGCATCACAAGTTGCAGTCTTCCAAACCCAGACATATTTGCAGTGCATAGGAGCAGCTGGGGACGTTCTCTAAGGAGGTCGGCGCGTTTCTTGCCGGCTGCGCCCTGCCCCCACCCTGCAAAGACGTGGCGTCCGACGTGATCCGCCCGTTGAAGGAGTTCTTCATGCTGATCTTTTTCGGCTACATTGGGCTGATGATGCGACCGCTGTTCCTGTACGATAACTTTCTGATTATCGTCGTCGTGTGGGCGGGCCTGACGTTTTTGAAGTTCTTCACCACCATGCTGCACTTAGTCGCCTGCGGCGGACAGAGATTGACCATCGCACTCTACATCTCCCTCTGCTTGTCCCACGTGGGGGAGTTCGCGTTTTTAATTCTTGCGAAGGGCAAGTCCTGGGTATGAATTGCAAATGTAACGCACTCGTACTAACTGCGGATAAGTACGCATGACAAATCTGCTTCCCAAGGTAAACCAGCATGACAAATTCCATTTTTCAATGCTAAGCTAAGCTGTATTGCAATTACTACTAGCGCGATATTTTTGCATTTCATACTGGGGGGTGTTCAGCAACAAGGTGCACCTGTTGCTCCTGGGCGCCGCCACGTTTTCGCTCTTAACCAGCCCCTTGGTGTTGGGAGCAGCGCAAAAGTGGGTGCGGAAGCTGACGGATCCCGGCGCGGTGGCGTGGCTGGAGGAAAAGATGGGCTCGAAGGGGTTAGAGCTGGCCAACTACAGCATGCCCAATCCGTTGGCTGATTCGCCGCCACGAAGCGCTTTTACCGGCGGGACGAAGGAGCAGACCCTGCCTATGTACCACGTCGGGGGCGGTCCAGCGGCCACCGCGGCCGGAAACGCGGCCGCGCGCTCGAAGGTGATATGAAGAGGAGCGGGACGGTGTTCCTCGGGTTCTTCAGTCCTCATGAATCAGAACTGCTCGCGGCGCCTGTGCTATCGCTTTGTTTTATTTACTTGGGAATACACAACTGAACTTGAACTTCGCATTAGATTTCGCATACACATGACAATGAAAGGCTATACAACAGCGCGAGCAGAAGAGAGAGCGCACAACAAGTGGCATATCTCCGCTAGGGCGGATAGTTCTGTAAGTGTTCTTCTGGAGGTGTTTTCTACACATCGGTTGGTACTACATCCTCGGTTGATACTCTTATTTTCCAAGATGTCCAGCAAAGAAAGCCAAAGACGGTAATTGCCCGCTCTTCGGCCACCGCTGACGGATTGGAGGTCCTCTTCGATAGAATAATGCTCTTTCATGTACAGAACCCTGAACCCAACCCTTCTGCATTAATGTCAACTGCTCTTCTTATCTAAAACACACACACCCGATCCAAGTGTCGTTCAAGTTCAACCCGTTTCGCACAGAAGTAAATGTGATTCAACAAACCCCAAGCCCCGTCCTTGCGCTCAAAGCAAAAATGCCCCTCGCGTCAACATCCGTACAACTGAGCACCCCACTCTCGCCGTCTTCACCGACGTCCACCTCAAGCCCCTCCACTGCCCCCCGTACGTCCGCCCTGAATGTAGACGAGCTTTTGAAGCGCGCCAGCGCCGTGCGGAGGTCCTCCCAGGGAATTGCCGACAATCTGCGGGACGCGCTGGAAACGGCGAAGCCGGAGGTGGAAAAGGTGCGGAAGCGTGTGGATTACATGACGCAGCTGCAGGAGCAAATCGAGCGCAGCGAACAGGCGTTAAACAACGACCCGGATGGGGACTTTCAGAACTTCGCTATCCAGTGCGAATATGTCTTGGTCTGGAAACTTGTGCTGCTAATTTGCAAATGGTAGGCGCACTGCAATACGCAGCCAAGCATGACAAGGTCTTGAGCTCCTGTGTGTTGCGTGTTCTGCATGACAAGCTGCGTTTTTGCATGACAGACAAGAGGTGGCGCTTTTCCTGCTCATGCATCACAGAGCTGAAAGTCATGGGCGACAAGCATGACAGACTTGCATTCTATTTTCAGACCCAGACACATCCGCATTCGATATTCGTGAAGAAGAAGCAAATCGACTGGGTCGAGAACTTCGTGACGTGGGAAACGCTGCAGAAAAGAGTGATGGAAAGCCCAAGCGTGTTGCTCGCGGGCGACAAAATGGTACCGAGGACGAGTGCGGGGGAAATGCATAAACAAAGTAGGAATAGCCTTTTTTCTGTTGTGCAGAAGACGAACGACGAGTGGAAAAGAATGCTTTCCGCGGAAGCGTTTTACGTGATGCGGGAGGAAGGAACGGAAAAGGCAGATTTGGAAAAAGACTGGGACCAGTATTTTGGCATTGCTAAATCAGTAACACCAGGCGATACAAATCCCGGCGTCGTTACTTCTTCGCAGGGGAAGAACAAATACAGTGAGGCTCCTCCTCCTCCTACGCAATTCTCAGGAGCAGACGCAACCTCCCACGTCGCACCCCCGATGGTAGTCTTAGGCTACTTCCGCTGTACCGCCTGCGGCCTGCCGCTCTACCGGTCCGATTCCCGGTTCCGCAGTAACCACCACGGCTGGCCGGCCTTCAACCGGTGTCTCTTTTCCAGGGGAAAATACGGGTACCACGTCGCGCTGCGGCTGGATTTTCCGAAAAAGCGGTGCGAAATCCTTTGTCGGCGGTGCGAGGGGCATTTAGGGCACGCGTTTTTCAACGAAACCCGACCGGGGTCGCAGCGACACTGCGTCAACGCAGTCTGTTTGCAGTACGTTCCTGGGAACTGGGACGAGGTGGCGGAATTCGTCGCAGAAGGTCGGCGTTTGGAAAATAGGGAGTATTTTGAAGTTTCATAGCGGTGATTGTATGCAGTCGTGATCTATTTGTAAGATAAATGAATCTTTGCAGCTAGTAGGGGCCAAAACTATGTTTCGCGCGGAGAAAAAGATAATTGTAAGATTGTTTGGGAACAACTACAACAACAGCCACCTCAAACTGGCTGACCATATCAACCACACGCGGTTTTTTTCTAGAACCCATGCATTTGATGAAGCGTGCGTGTTCTTCTCGATGAAATTTGCTTTTACTTACTTATGCTGTTCGCACCATTTTCGTCGTCTCGGCGCTGCGGACGGGGCGTTCGGCTGCGGCCCTCTCAGGTCGTCGTGGTTTCTTCCATAATCGTCGCGAAAGAATTTTGGCTTCGATCGTCAACTTGTCGAAACTGCTGCCTTGTATCGTCGTTTTATGGCAACAGGAACTTCTACGTACAACACAACACATCCGGTTCGAGGAGAGAGGAGGCTTTTGGTGCGCAAGGAGTTTCTAGTTGAACAGCAGTGGATATGCATTTTTGTCATGGTTATAATTGCTTTCTGGTTCATCTCACACTTAACTTGTTTCCGTACATTCTGTACACTTCCGTAGGTTCTTTTTTCGTTTTTGCTGGATATCATTTTCACCGCAAGGCACCACTACATGGAACTGGAGATTGACGTAAAAATCATGGCCTCCGCCAAAGATATTATTTCCACTACTCGTTTTAGCATGGTAAAAATGTATTAATGTATACTTACAAAGCACCACACGAAAAAGAGCTTCACATTGACAAATGCAGCTGTGAGGACCACACGTTTCCTCTCGCACCATGAGCAGCGCTAGCAGTAGCGCGACGCCCGCGAATCTGGACGAGTGGGGCTCCGGGCTAGATCAGTACTACGCAGAAGGCGGATTCGATGGGGAGGACGATGATGAAGGTAAAATTATCCAGTGTTATTGCATAACATGCCGCCTGTTGCCACATTGCATGATTTTGCGCAAGCTTAACTTACTTGGCGCCCGAACTTCGAGAGAGTGGTCGAGAAGGAAGAACGGACGTCAAAATTGGGTTTGAAAGATTCAGCGCTTTTTCCATATACTTGGTTATTTCATCCAGGTTTCAACACGGCCCCCGAGGACGTGCCGGCGGAGGTGAAAATAACCAACGCTCAGTCCAGCAATCCACAGGGCGAGCAGATTTCGGGAAAAAGAACAGGCGAAAATGAGAATAAACCATCCGCCACTTCGTCTGACCACCCGCACACCCCACCGGTGGTCAGCGTGGCCGCGTCGCCGCCCACGAAGATGCGGCACAGCGACATGTCCTACCACACCCCGGCGGAGCACGGCACGCCCGAGTTGCCGTTGTCTGCCGGCGGGGAAAGCAAGAACCGCGGACAAAGTTCCCTGACGGGAGGCCTCAACGCCAGCCCGGAGACCATCCTGCTTTCCCGGCCCACGCCCGACACCGCGTCAGCGAAGAGCCGGCGGTTCTCGGCCGACGGGGTGCCGATGCTGGACCTGCGCAACATGCACCCGCCCGTGCACGAGCAGCTCTCACCTGCGACCGCAGCGGCCAGCACGAATCTGACGGAGCGGCCGAATATGGAGGATGTTTTAGACACGGAGGACGTGGTGGACGCCCCAGCGGAGCAGGCCGGGGCGAGGACAACAGCTGGAAATACGACAACTACAGAACAATTTGACGCCACTAATGCCTCTAACGCGTTCGTGGTCCCCCTCGGAAGGGAGCGGTCCACCAACAGCTCCGATGACATGTTCGATAGTGGCACGCCCCAGACGGCGCCCCAGCACACGTCCAGCTACGGGTCCGCAGTGTCTTCGCACTCAGTAGTGTTGAACAAGCCGCAGGCGTCGAGCAGCACCAGCTCCGCACCGCCGCAGCACTTGGCGGACTACGTGGCGCGACAGTATCCGACGTCGACGGCGAGTGAGGTTGTAGGGGTGACGTCAACATCCAGTAACGAACAACAACTTCTCGAACAACAACATGGCAACAGAAGCCTTCGGACACCGGACCAGGCGCAGCTGGAGCGTATCATTGGAACCAGCGCGTCCGCGAGTTCTTCACGCTTGACGTCCAGGCATCAAAACAGTACGTTTCCACCAGCGGACGATTGCCACCAGGTGGACGAATTTTCAGGAGTACCAGGAGGAACATCAACAGCGCAAATACCGAATAACCCGCGAGCGTTTGTTGCGACCCCGGGAGAGGATTCTTTGCACTCGGCGCGCGACATCCGGGGGCCCACCTTGGAAGACGTGGCCGGCTGGCGCGGGAGCAGTAACCGCAGTCCGGGCAACCACAGTTTGGATTACAGTGACGAGGAAAATTCGCCGATGGTGCAGAGCTCCACGCAGAACAAACGCACAGAGGAACTACATCAGCCAAAAGAGCACCAGCTCCTTCTTGGTGGTGAAGTTGTGGATCAGTACCCCAAGAATTCTTCATCATCTACTTCAAGTGCACATCAAGAACCGTTCCCCCACTACGCATCGGGAGAACAACGTACGCGGGAGGTTGATGCGTCGCGGGAGAACAGCATCAGCCGGCCGGCGCCACCTGTAATCAGCGGCGACACTCCCAACGACAACAGTTTCGCGGGCGTCGGTTCCCCGTTCGACATCGCAACACCGGCGGACGACCTGCGGCCGGCGGTTTTGGTGCCGCGGAGTGCGCGCAACGTGCTGGCGAGTAGCGTCACGGGCAAGGCGGAGGTCGCCGGGAAAGCAGTAGTCCCTTTACTTGCGGACGAGGCACTGACGAGTACCAGTGCGGAGGAGGAACAGCAAGCAGCGTTGTCGAGACGTACAGTGATTCTGTTGGTTTATAATCAACGGTTGTCGTTGTTTTCAACGTGATTTAGTACTTTCTTTCACGACGCAGTGACAACAATTTCACTTATCAAAAGAATAACGACCCGACAAGGATCTTCGTGAGAGATTGCATAAAATATGTAACTGAACAACAACACCAGGTGGCAGCCGCTCCGGCCGCGATCACGTCCTCCAACCGGATCTGTCGCAGCCCACCAGCACCACCTCCGCAGCGCAACCAGCGGCCTCCACCGACCGGGTGGATATTAAAAGCGCTGATGCAATAAAGCAACATACAACCGGAGAGCAGGACCCTTCTGTGCGTTTCCACCTGGAGCAGATTGCCGAGCTGCGCCGGGAAAATGAACAGCTGCGGCACGAGCGAAGCGTGTCCGAAGCGCGCATGCAAAAGGCGTTCCAGGAACAAGTGGCAGCGGCGGAACAGGACTACCGCGCGAAGCTGCACAGCGTGGAGCAAGACCTGGTGGGAACGCGGAAAAAGGCCCAGCAGGCGGACGTAAGGGGACTGTTTCATGTTACAGTTTACTTCTCTCCTGCGGAGTCTTTGCACCTTTACGGAAGTAGGCGTTGATATGCATGTTCTGGCTCCTGCTTTTCAAGAAATTCTGCTTACTTTTGAAGCTGCGATCGAACAAATACAAATCTGTACCCACCTCCACACAGGGTCTGGAGATCGAGTTGGGGAACATGAAACAGGCCATGGCGGAGCTGACCGCGGAGCTCGCGAACGTGCGGCAAGGCGCCCGGCAGGGCGAAGCCTTCAAGCGCGAGCTGGACAAGATGCACCCGCGCGTGAAAGAACTCACGCAGGCCCTGGAGGCGACTAAACAGGAACTCCAAACCGCCACCACAGAGCAGAACAAGGCGCAGATGAAGGTAGCCCAGTTGGAGGAGGAGTCCGAAGCCAAGTATCGTACGGAAAAAGTTCCCCTTCCCATACTCGGATTGGAAATTTGTGATGCTGATTTGTGACCACAAAGCAGGTCTGTCTTGCATGTGGTGTAATTGGGAGCTATCGGGAGCATTCCACAGCCAATCTGTCATGCGCTTTTGCCTACTGCAAAGCTGTCTGCCATGCGTAACTGCTAGCCTTTTGCATACCAAACCAGGCTTAGAAAAAGCCTCCAAGCGCTTCCTGCAACACGACGCTGCTTTGTGTACAGAAATCCAGCAACAGAAATTCTCTGTTTTGTATGGGGTTGCGGCTTTTTTCTCTTTGATACCAAGCACGAAGAAATCACCGCGTTGAAATCCGAGGTCGCGCAGTTCCGCCGCCCCACGGAAAACGTCGGCACGCAGAAGGAGCTATGAAGGGGAAAAATGCCAATCTAGTACTTCTCTTCACGACCGGGAGAGTGTCTTGCAAATTTTTTTTCTTCCCACGACTTGCGGATGAGGATGTAGGCATGTTGTTGTGGAATAGGGGGCCGAGGCGACGAACAGGCGTTTGTTTCTGCCTCTTCGACGTGCAAGGCACATGCCTTAGCCTTTTGTGCGCACGTAAAGAAATAAGACATTTCTCTCGGTTGACGTTGAGGAGATGTGCTAGGGCTGGTTTTTCATTTGGATAAAAGCGGGAATTTGACGACGAGCGGGAGGAAAACTTCGGTTACGATTTCAACGAGTTCCTGGTTTCAGACCCGAACAGGTTCTCTTAAGATTTCTTTGTGATGCGTAGGTTCGCATGCGTCTTTGTGTTTCTCATGCTCAACTCATCGAGATATACCGTAAAAAGGAAAGAAGAAAACCGAGGAAACAAAAGATCATGCTTCTTCATACAAAATTGAAATTCCCTCAGGCTTTTGACCAAGTATCCGGAGCTCGCCGAGGGACGGCAGGGCGGCGCGTATGGGCAGGCGTGCTGGGCGCTGTTACAGGAGCGACAGTACCTGCAGACGCACTACGACGTGCTAGAGATTTTGCGCAGTACGCTGAACGCAAATACGGGCGACCTCTATACGCAACTGAACAACCGCAGCATCCGCCTCGCCGAGGAGCGCAAGGGAGTGGCAGGTGGAGATTAGTGCAGCTCCTGGGCAAATGCTAGATACTTTATAAAAGCCAGTTCTAAAGGAAAGAGAGACATACACCTGTTTGTTGGTGTTGCACATCTCTTTACTTCCCAAAACAGTACATTGTTAAGCATTATCATCCTCACACATCAACGAACTTTCAGATTCGAGCGCTACAACCTCCCTAGAAGCCGTGGAGGCCAGCGAGCATGCGGACGCGCTCTGGGCGGAAGTTTTGTTTTACCAGGAGCACCAGCTGAGCAGTTTAGCGCGGCGAATTCAGGAGCTCGAAGACGAAAAGCGGGTGTACGAACGACGTGCGAAGATCGGCACCGAGTTTCTCAAGCAGAACAAGCACCAGGAGGCCGAGAAATTTGTCCGCGACTACGTGCTGCAAATTTCCGAACTGAAGGCGCACCTGAATCGGGCCTATAATGCGGAAACGACGCCTGCGGAGGTGGAGGAGATACAACTACTCCTGCAAGAACACACGACCGCCCAAGTAGAGGCTGCTGCGAGGAACGACGGGACGACTGCGTGCAGCTTGTCCGGCAGTTCCAGCTCCTCGGTAGTGGTGCACAACAACACAGAAATCATCACAGAAGTAGGTGATGAACCGCCCAGGAGAAGGAACAATAATGACGCCGACCATATCCACAGTAAATTTCCTGTACATGTACAAATGCGGTTTCTGCATGACAAGGCTTTCTTTTAATTCTATTCAGCATCACAAGTGGCATGCTCCAAGTTGGTGAAATTTGTGATGCATTTTGTACATGTACAGCAAATTTGTATTGCATAGACCAACGAAAACCCACCGCCCGCCATCTTGCCGCGAGGGAAATCACGCTGCGCACGAAGTTGGTGCAAGCCGTGCAGGAAAATGAAAGTCTGGTCCGGAGGAACGCGAATCTGCAGCTCGAGCGGGAGCACCTGCTGGAGCAAACGCGGCACTTGACGCACGAAACCAAGCAAACGCAGGCGGCTCTGTCCTTGAAGTTGCGGACGGAAGCCGCCGCGCAGGGCAGCGCCGCGCCGAGCTGTTTGAACGGTACCGGCGGGGTGGCGTTCGCGGCCGGAGCCGCCGTGCCGACCGTCACTGCTGTGCACCCAAGGGTTCCGGTGGTTATCGCGCAGCCGGTGAGTAATTCGCAAGCGAAAGGTACAGGTGTTGTGAGTTTTTTTTGGAAGTCAGCACATGTAAGTACGGCGCGGATTGCTGAATGAAGTTTTTTTGCGAGCCGGGCGTGTTGAAAAATTTGCTATGACTCTGAGGGTGGGTTATCTTTAGAAGTACAGCGACGTCCACTGGCCCCCCAATGCGGCCTCTTGAAAAGCAACTTCATCTTTTTGCTAAATTTCTATCAACAGGTGCACCCGATGCGAGTATGGTGAACAAAAAGGCCTGCACATACTCCACCACTGCCGAGGTGCGGGTACCGAACTACCGCCCCGCCGTGCGCCACGCGCCGCCCGGTATGGTGTTTTTTTTTGTGTTGTCTGCACCGTTTTTTTTTGTGGTGAGATGCATGGAGGAAAAAACAAGATTTACTATTTATGCCACAAGAATGTTCAAACATAAATTCAGTGACAACCGGGACGGGCACGCCGCCGACAACCGGAAACGAGCGGTTTGACAGCTACTCCATCCATGCCGGCCGCGTCACCGCTCCGGCGGCCGCAAAGCAGAAGGCAGCCGCTGCGAAAAAGCCCGGAGAGCGCAAGCCGCTCTACACCGGGGTGCGATAGAAGACCCACACCGGAGGTCCGACTTGTCGACCAGAAAGAAAAATTGCCTGCACGCAGGGCCCGAAGAAGCAGAAATCAACCATCCTAATTTTCTACACTTAATCTGCTGTGGTGACACTAAAATTGAATAACATTCTTTTGACAAAACGTGACTTTTCATGTTCTTTGGCAGTTCAGGTTTTGTATATAGAGTTACAACTAGCGCATAATGTTGTAATTAGCGTCAGTAGCAGTGCGCCCCTGCTACCTGACCCGTGTTGCGCAACACCATGTCTCCGGACCACCGTGTATGTCCTTCTGTGCATAAGGCGAGAAAAATCTTCTTCGCAGTTCTCTGTTGCACATCAATTTTGCACCAAATAGTTGTAGCACCATTGGAGTCATAGATGTCGAGGCAGTCTTCACCGCGATTGGAGGCTTTGTATAGATTTTTGTGACAAGAACGAACCATTTGTAAAAAATCCAACTTGATGCACTATGGAGGTTAGACGGGAGTTCTTGCTGCGGACAGCACAGATTCCCTGAACCCGTCACGGGTGCTGGTGGCGAGAGATGATGTGACATAGACGTGTTGTCCAATCAGAGAACTCTCAAGAACATTCTTCAAAGGCTGCTCGGGATGCGGTTTCTCAGTGAAAAGTGTGCCAATAAACGGGGTCGAGCAAGCAAATTTATTGGAGACCAGCCCCGGCAGCGCGCTGGTACGCTGTCATGAAACAAGATCCCGAGGATGCGATCACCAGAAGAGAGGATCTGTTTGTGAAGTGTGTGATCTCCTAGTAGAAAGGATCTGCAGTAGTTACGGTTGCGGCACTGTACCTACTCTCGCTCGTCGGCCAGATGGAGATCGGACTTTAGTACCCCTGCCCCATGACCATCGCCGCGACCTCTATTTTGTCCGCTCGGAGGAGCGTAAGATCGTGATCAACGGCCTTCGTGGCACAGGTTCTTGTCTTCAGCCTTGTCTTCCACATGATACAGGCGATTCTGCAGGGCCAAAAAAGTATTGATTTTCCCGAGTCGCACTGCAGAACATTTTTTTAGACACTACAACAAAGGAGTACCAGCCTTCCAGTTTCATAATTTTTTCAGCATTTACACTACGACCGTAGCAGATAGCTGGAGACCATGGCGCTGAAGGGGAAGAGAGTTGCGATCATCCTAGACTTCACGTACGAGGACCTGGAAGTATGCTATCCGCAAATTCGACTGCAGGAGGAGGGGGCGGAAGTAAAGCACATCTCCCTGCACAAGCCAGGAACGAAAGTGAGATCAAGTGGTTTTTTAAAATGGTTTTTCACATGATGATCGACGAATTTGAATTTCCTTTTCTGCACTAAAAATCCTCGATCTGTTCTCTCTGCACTCCAGGTGACCGGGAAATACGGATACCCAACACTCGTCGATCAGCACATATCCGATGCGAATCCCGCGGATTTCGACGCGGTCATCTGTCCCGGGGGCTTTGCACCGGATTACTACCGCCGAGACGCGGCGATGAAGGACTTTGTGACCAACTGCTTCCTGAAGAGTAAACCAGTTGCCGCCATCTGCCACGGACCGTGGATGCTGTGCAGCGCGAGGAAGAGTCTCAACGGGGGCTGTCCGGAAAGCAGACAACCGCTGTGCAAGGGTTTGAAAGTAACGGCGTTTCACGCAATAAAGGACGACTTGGAAAACGCCGGTGCAGAATTCGTAGACGCGCCGGTCGTGGTAGATCGAAACGTGATCACATCGAGAACGCCAAAAGATCTGGTCCCGTGGACCTTGGCAATCATTGAAGCGCTGAAGTATAAGTGAAAATCAAAAGGACGACGACATTGACAAATTTCTGGGCGGATTTATCTACGCTGTAAGTTGTACAGCAGTCGATTGCGCCGATGTGATTTTTTTCTGCTGCGTACCGGCTTGTTCATACTGTCAAAGCGAGTACTAGTGCTTCCGCGCTTGTGACGCGAGGACGAGGGATACATCGTGAGAAGTTCGCACATACAAAGTTCGGATGCATACAGCTCTCCAGTGTTATCTCCAGTGTTAATAGATTCGCGAAAGTGATTGTGACACACACAAAACATGGAGATTTTCGGAGTACTTTTCGTGTTCTAGTGAGATAGGCTTGATGCTTCACTTCGCAAATGGCTTCTTGGTAGCGATTTTTTCTAGAAAAAGTGAAAAACAATAAGTGAAAGCGTGAATCAGTTTCGCGCCTCCTTTCGTGTGATAATTTCGTTTGGTAGCGCAAATCTTCCTTGCAGGACTGCACCCTCGATATATAACCATGCCGCCGCGTCGGAATCGCAATCAGGCTCAAGCCCAACCGGCAGCAGCAGCGCCGGCTCAACCGGCTGCAGCCGCACCGGCCCAACCGGCTGCAGCAGAAGCAGAAGCAGCAGCAGCAGCCCAGCCTGCGCAGGAGCAGCTTCCCGCCCCTGCACCGCCACCGTTTCCCTTATTCGCACCCGGACGCACGCTGGTCGAGCTGCACAAGAAGGTGGCCGATATCGAATATGACCGGGCTCCGCGACGGTCTCGCAGAAAAGTCGCCAATCTCTGTCTCAATGTAAGTATTTTGGGTCTTTAAATGAACCAAAGTGCAGTAGAGCTAGAGGTGCACGGAGTCGAAAACTTGTAGTATCGTGAAAACTTGTGCTCCCGTACTGGATTCGTCTGTTTTGCATCAATCTATAGTCCTGCCATTCTTTCAATACCAAACAGGTCTGGGATCTCTTGGCGGCAAAGCGTACTGGCTATGCGGAGCGCGGCGGAATCCCGGACCCGGTGAAAACTTGCATTCTTGAATTCGTCGGTGACGCGGCTCCAACGGTCGAGATTAATCCGCAGCTCACGGCGCACCGAATGAGGGGAATACGCTCTCAATTTAACGAGAAGAAGGCAAAGGAGATAACAGACAAAATCTTGCCGATCTGTGAACGGCAGGCCGCAATGGGAAATAAAGGAGGCTCCATACGGTTTGGGGACGTTGTTGACGGTTTGATCCCTACCGACAATCTGGAGTCCAATTGGTGGGGAAAGATATTTCGTGTGAACCCTCTGCTAAAGCCTGCTCTCGAGCGTGCCGGATTTGAATTGCGGTGCGTGCCGATCGACGAAGCTGGCGAGGACGATAAAAGCAAGAAGCAGAAATTAGAAAGTCTCCTGCGAGTTAATTGGGAATTCGAGTAGCTCCCGATGTTGGTAAATCAGTGGAAGTCTGACGAAGAACGATGATCGGAGCTCTGGCGCTCTAGCGGCCACAGTTCGCGAAGTTTCAGCCTGTATTTTTTTGACGAAAAAACAAATTCGCAATGTGAGACACCCGCGGCAGGATACCAACGTCGATGCTGTTCGCAACCTGTGATCTTGGTTTTGTGCCACTTATCATTACTGCTCAACTAAACTCTGCCAGTCATGATCCCGAATTCCGTTTGAGACGCTCACGACCTTTGTGCTGGAGGAGATGAGCACGATCTTTACTTTGCTTGGCGGCATCTTGATTTCGTTATGATAAGAAAGGACTGTTGATCTTGATGCTCCAACCAAGTGTTTCGTAAAGAGTATGATCTGCGGCTGTAGTCTTTTTGTGTGCCAGCAGTCGCGTTAACCCGATCTATGTGACTAGACACAAGAAACAGCAATTGCAGCACGAGTTTCTGACACAGGCGCAGCTTTTCTCGAAAAGACCTGTGGTTCAAGAAGCATTCGAAATTGCAGCTGTCGAGCAATGGAGAATGTCGAAAGATCACGGCGCCGCACGAAAAGAAGTTCAGAGGGGGCAATTATACCGAGAATTTATCAAAAGGCGAGACCTTTAAAAAAATGTTGAACTTTAATTATCAGTGTGAAATAAAAGCTAAAGCAAGAAGACCCACGAAACTTTGAACGCAAGAAGTGGGTATTGGAAAGCTTGAACATATTCTTTACTCAAGCCGGATGCGTAGCTAGGAGGTAGCGCTTCTTCTTTAATCTTCTGGAGGGCCGTTCTGTGTTTCGATGTGACGCTCGAGATGGCGCATTGATCGTGTCCCCATTCCGTCTTTAGAGTCTTCAGAAGAAACAGAATACCATAGAAAATCATGCCGCCGCGACGAAATGATGGTTTGGCGCAACCTGTTGCTGGCGCTGGGGGCGCCGCCCAACGCGAAGACCCTCCGCCAGTGGGCGAAGTAGTGGCCGAACCGGCAGGCGGTCTAGCGGACGGGGAGCAACCAGAACCACAAGCCCCTGCAGCCGCTGCGCCTGTCGTTGAGCCCCCGTTTCCACTCCTACAGCCTGGACGGACTGCCAACGGGCTGCAGACAAAGTTGGCGGAGATTGAATACGATCGGCTGCCCCGATTGGTGCGCCGCAAATTCGCAAATTTGGGAGTCAATGTATTCACTTCCGTGTAATTAAGTACAATTTTCAGACTGTTGTCCTCCTGAATGTGTGGGGAATGTAAATAGGTGCTGTTTATATCTTAAACGGAGACGAGATCTGCATCAGATCTACATGGAACGTCGTTTTCAGGTTTGGAATTTGTGCTGTGCCAAAAACACCGGATATGCGAAACATGGAGGGCTCGATGATCCGATTAAGCGGAACATTCTTGAGTTCATTGGCGACGCGGCCTCTTCCGGAAGTATCAACCCGCTGCTGAACGCGAAGCGCATGAAGCAAATAGCAAAGCGGAAAAAGGAAAAGATGGCGGCACAAATTGCAGACATTATCCTGCCGATGTGCAACGAGGCTGCGGAAGAAGGAAATCCGCGCGTTTCGATAGAGTATAGTGAGGCGATTCTTGACGACCTAGACGAGGACTGCCATCCATTCGACAGTCCAGAATCGAACTGGTGGGAGTGGCTGTTTGCCTTCCTGCCGTCTCTGAAGGAGTCTCTCGAAGAAGCGGGGTTTACACTGCAGATTCAGCCAGTGAAGCCAGACGAGGACACGGAAGCAAAGAAACAGTGGAAGGAGCATAGCGTGCTGTGGTTGGTGTGGAGCTGAGGTTTGTGAAGCTGCGACTGCTACAACCTAGACCTAAAACCAGCATTAGTTAACCCCTTGAAAAGATGCCGCAATTTGGTCGCTCATTCCGATAGCTGATGTACTACTGCAGTCTCTCGTTGCATTTTCTGACGTGTTTTCCGCGATGAGTTTGACGACAAATGTATACGGCTATTACTGGAGTGGCGATTTTCGTATTGCAGCGTATTAAAGGCCCAGCAAGGGAGCGACAAGCATAACTTCCGCCTCGCGGTGTTCAGACAGGATCCGATACAAGGACTTTATCGTTACAGGTTTCATTACAGTATCCTAGCAAGTCTAGAAAGCATGGCATTTTTGTATTGTCGGTAAAAAAAAATTGTTGCTGCAGTCGGGAGATGTACATGTAGTACTTCTTTTCTCGGAGTAATGCGCTTTTTTTGTTCGGCTTCAGGCTCAGACAGGCAGTAAAAGTAGTTGTCGAATGATCCATTAAAGTACAAGTACTGCTGGTCATCATCATCATGCCACCACGTCGCAATCGCAACCGAGCACAGGGCGCCGCGGCCGCGGCAGGGGCACAAGCGCAGGCGGCTGCAGCGGCACCGGTCGAGCCGGCGCCAGGAGAGCAAGTCCCAGCGGTAAACCAACAAGCACCGCCAGCAATTGCGCCTCCACCGTTTCCGCTGCAGGTCCCCGGACGGACAGCGAACGATTTGCAAGCCAAGCTGCTGGATCTCGAGTACGAGAGGGCGCCGCGTGTTGCGCGACGAAAGTTTGCGAACCTCGGGCTCAACGTATTTGATATTGTTGTCGATTTTCATCTATGATTTTGTCGTGTCGTGTCCACAAACAAACCTCTACGGTGTCGCACGGACCAAGTACATTGCTGCTGCTTTGTTTTGACAGAGAAAAATTGGACCCAACGAAATAAATATGAAAGATGTGGAACCTTTGCGCCGCGAAGAATATGGGCTACGCCGAGCACGGCGGCTTAGACGACCCGCTCAAGCGAATCATTCTCAGTTTCGTCGGCGACGCACCACTCGAGGGCCAGACGAACCCGGGTTTCGCCGCGCGGCGCATGAAAGAGATGACCGCTGCGACGCACCGCCAGATGGCAGCAAAAATCATCGACAACATCTTGCCGCTTTGCGAGAAGGCGACGAAGCTGGGGAATGTTGGCGTAAACATTAAGTTTGAAGACGCGGTGAAAAATAGTTGCGGCATCCCGTCGCAGAAGCCCGACGCAAACTACTGGGAATCTCTGTTGAAAATTGTGCCAGCCGTGAAAGAAGCCATTGAACGGGCTGGCTTTACTGCAACCGCGGTGCCCGCAAAGCCAGACGCCGAGAAGGAGGAAGACAAGCAATGGAAGGAGAAGGGAGTGCTGAGGGTCGAGTGGGGCTAAACCGTGCCTATCATCCGCGAACTCCACTTCCGAAAATAGTCTGAAGCGATCCGATCCAGTTTCTCTTTTCGCCGTCTTGTTCGCGAATCCACATTGATATGTCGAAAGCGCTTCTGTTTTGGTCGATGACAAGGAAACCCGAAGGACAAATAAAAAGTAGCAGAAGGGACTGAAGTCTACCCGAAGACAGAGGTGTTGTTTAGAACTCATTCTGTTATGTTTCGAAAAAAGATAAAGATTCCATCTCTCTCTCGTCCAAAGGAAAAAACTATGATGATCGCGATGCTCTTGTCCTCATGCCGACCAACAACATAATCTCTCTGCCTGATAATGCAATTCATACAAAATGTCCAGCGCGCACGAACTCCAACTACTTGCAATGATCAAACAAGGAACTCATTGGCCGATGCCACCGATCAACCGATGGTGCTGCCTTTTTTTGGTTCGAGCTCTTTTTTCCGCTCTGCCCGAGGAATCATGATCATCAAGTTCAAGTTTTTACTATCTCGCACACGAGCTCCTGCAGGTCGACCAGAGCAGAAGAAAACTGTTTTTCTCGCTTCACCCACGAACGCTCGGACTTTGCGGTCCTCTCTTACGAGTAAGAGTAGTTAGTATAAGAGTACCTTCACGGCCAGTCAGATCGATTTTTCGCGCCTCGGTTATCATTGCTACTATACTATCTCCTGGCTTCTCATTTCTCCAACCAACGAAAAAACAAAATCATGTTCTCTCGTTCCGTCTACCTGTCCGCCCTCACGGCGGCCACTACGGTTTTGGCGGGAACCAACGAGGAAGGGTTGAAGTTCCTGGAGGAAAACAAGGCGCGCGAAGGCGTGGTCACGCTGCCGTCCGGGCTGCAGTACAAGGTGCTGAAAAAGGGCAAGGGGAAGTACGCGCCCACTAAGGACTCCATATCAACTGCAATTTCGTCATCGTCTGGGTCGGGAAAGATTCGATGAATTATTTGTACTGGGGACCCAGCGCAGATTCATTCGTAAATCACATGACAAATAATTGGCTTGCAGCACGAGCAGGAAAAAGCTCACAACTCCTCTTCATGCAATGCAGATCCGTGTCGTATCGATCCACGCGCATTTTTAGTACAAATCCACACCCAGACGTAAATTTGCAGTGCATACTCTCCCTGCGAGTGCCACTACGCGGGCACCACGCCCGCGCTGACCCCGGATATGATTGACAAGGACGAGGTATCCTGAGTAAAAACGTACCCACACCAGAGTCAGGATGAGGATTTTGCAACACAAACCTAGGAGTTTTGTGAGTCACGCATGACAAGTTGCACTATGCAGTGTAGTGCAGGTTAGCAAGTGCAGCCGCGTCACAGATTAATCTGCTCATCCTGTTCACAGCATCACAAATTTCAAAACACGATTGGAAATGGCTCTCATGGGGATGCGCATTACAAGTCTTCCTGTCTTTGCAAATCTGCATTACAACTCTGGCGTGGGTACGTTTTTACTCAGGATACGAGGCGGACTGGGCGGAATTCGACTCCTCCTACAAGTATGCAAGGTAAAATTATCGTACTAGTAGTGACTGCATTACAAATTGCCTCAGCATGATGACCAATGGAATTTGTCATGCTGCTTCACCTCAAGACAAAAGACTTGCCATGCATCATTGCGATGATCACTACGAGTGCGATAGTACTTTTGCAATGCATAACAAGCGCGGCGAGCCCACCACCTTCGCGCCGAACCAGGTGATTAAGGGCTGGACCGAGGCTATGCAGCTCATGGTGGATATCCCACAGAAAAAAGCAGGCAGGTCATATAATTTGTAATGCAAAAATAACTACACGGAAAAATCTGTTATGGGCGGCCCCATAGCATGCTTCTTAGGATATGCAATACAGATTTTTTTGTGTGTTTATTTTTGCATTACAAATTCAAATATAACCTGCCTGCTTTTTTCTGTGGGATAGTGGAAGGAGACAAGTGGGAAATGTACATCCCGTCGGAATTGGGCTACGGCGACGGCGGCAGCGTAGCAACTGTAAAAACGTACTTGTCTACCCGTATTTGTCATGCAGATCTGCATCCACAGAATGTGTCTCATGCAGTACAGGAGCCTGCTCATGAGGAGTTGTAGTTGTGTCAGTGTCTAGTGGTGTTTGGCGGGATGGAATAGTTCGTCATGCTGTACTAATCATGATGGGATATTAGTCGATCTGTGATTCCGGCTGCACCAACGACAACACTACGGAGCCAAAGTTGTCGTGCCTTACTCCCATCAAAGCTTCTGGATCTGTCTAGCATTATTCACATCTCGACTACAACGGGGTAGATACGTTTTTCCTACGGATAAAGCGGGGCCAAGATCAAGGGCGGCGACGTGCTGGTTTTCCGCATGGAGATTCTGAAGATCAACGGTAAAAAGAAACGGGTAGTCAAGTGCGACTTCGCGGCCAAGGAGGGCTGTATGCGTGGAAGATATGATGTCTGGGTCTGGAACAAGTCTGGAAGTTTCGTACATGCAATTGGGGTACCATAGAATAACCAAAATGTATGATGCATGTTGTGCACCACGATCAGCGCTCCCCGTTTGTGATGCGAAAATGTGAACTCTTTTGACATGCGGACAAGGCTGCATCAGGGAGCCGTTAGAAATAACCTTGTCATGCGTAGCTCCCTAGTCTTGCCGTGCTGGCCTGGTCATGACCGTGCGCAACATGTTGGCATGACAACTACATTCCAGACACCGAGGACATGTTTGCAGTGGATAGGGTGCGACGAGGACGAGCTGTCGGCGTGGGAGAAGTGGGGCAGCAAGGACCTGGCGGCCGTGGACGCGGAGGTGGCCCGGTTGACCGCCAAATCACAGGAAACCATGAAGAAGGGCATGCGGGAGGGAATCGTGGCGGACCTGAAGATGATCAAGCTGGTGCAGAAAGCGAAGAAGCCGAAGACTATCCAGAAATGATGCGGTCACTGTAGAGCCTCGGCACGCAGGAGAGAGAGGAAAAAAGTCGTCTGAGTGCGGAGACCTGTCAGTGTTTTGCTGCCAACGTGTTAGGTCGTGCGTATTTTCCATGCATGAATTCCGCATGATAATTTGTCAGTTCGCGACAAGCAGTTGTATGATATTGATTCGCGTGATCCATACGTAGTTGAAGATTGTGTTGTGCAACTACGCGCAAGCGAGACCAGCTGCAGGTACTTAGTACAAAAATGCGCATGGAGAAGTGCAGTAGAGGTATTTTCACGTCTGTATTTCTTTGACCTCCTCCTCCTCACGATCTGGTGCTGACTGTGTCGTATTATTTTCGCTGCATACCCTAGGAGAAGAAGCCGAAGGGCCCGAAGACGGAAACGAAGAAGGAAAAAGAGGAGAAAGAGAGCGCGGAGTTGTAAGTGGTTTCTGGTGCTGCCGGTGGTGGGCCAATTAAACTTCAAAAGTTTATCGAACAGCGCTGCTTCGATTACTTATATCGTTGCAGAAGAAAGATGAAAAAGTAAGTGAGATTTGGTGCTGAAGAGTCGAGTAGAATCAGTTTGAACGGGTACAACAGACTTGTTTGCTTGGTTTCAGATAATTCTGTTCACGACTCCAAAAACCTGTCAGTATTGCTGTGCGAATCGTGTATCAAAGAACAAAGCACCGACCGAATAGCAAGAAAAGCAGAAAAGGGCCGTTGTAGCTGCTTTTTCCCCTCCTAAAAGGCTGGCTCTCATTCTATTCTCATTGTTCTTCTCTATAGTGTGGCGGATGGGGTTTCTTAGCGACGAACGAGAGTTCAGTTCGCGGCTCTGTCGACGTAGATCCGCGAAGATACATGAATCTCACCGCTGTCGGTCTTCCGTGGTGGTGAAAAAATAATTTGGAGCTTCTACTGGGGTTTTGAGTCGAGCGTCGATTCCAGATTTTCGTTTTTGATTAGTGCACTTTCCGCCCAACGCAAAACGCGGAGAGAAGATAAAACAAGGAGGATCTTCGACTGAGCAAACAGCAAAGTGTCGTGGCTTTTCGTTCATGATTTTTTTTTGAGAACTCGTGTGGAGGTACCGTGCAGAAGCCTTTTGCTGGTGATTTGTTTGATCATCTAGAGACGAAATTTTTTTTAGCACCTCAAAATCCAATGACATTTTTGTGAACTGGAAGTTACTTACTTATGTCTTCGCGCATTTTGTGAAAAGGCGAAACCAATAAACTATGCCCCCGCGACGCAACCGTAACCGAGCCGCGGCAGCACAGCCAGAGGCACCGCCGCCAAATGGCGACCAAGTTGCAGTGGCGGAGAACCCGGACGTGGCTGCGCAAAATCCAGCGGAGCAGCAGCAGCAGCCCATGCGGCCCCCACCCCCGTTTCCGCTGTTCGAAGCTGGTCGGACCTTGGAGGCATTGCACGCAAAGTTGACGAGTCTCCAGTACGAACGGGTGCCAAAATTGTGTCGGCGGAAGGCGGCAAACTTGGGCTTGAACGTACTTGCTGCTGTTGCTCTTTTTCAGCGACAAGTGGCACCGTGAGGCCGGATGCTTGAGAGCTTCAAACTTCGTAAAACAAGCAGCCTCTTTTTCCAGGTGAGTGTTGCGCCCGTATTTCCTTGGAGATCTTCGCAAATAGAAACTACATAAAAAACTAGGTTTGGGATTTGATCGCGGCAAAGAACACAGGGTATGCGGCTCGAGGCGGGATCCCCGAGGAAGTGAAGACGAGGATTCTGGACTTCGTGGGAGACGCGCCAATGGAGGGGCAAATCGCGCCGGGATTTTCCGCCGCGCGAATAAGGGAAATCCAGGACAAATACCATCGTAACAAGGCTGCTGATATCATCGCAAAGCTGCTTCCAAAAGTCGAGGAGTGGGCGGGCTGCGGAAATCCTCATGCCGAGGTAGCTTATGATGATGTCGTAGAGGGATTGGTCCCTTTCCCCAAAGACGAAACTAACTGGTGGGTGTGGTTGCTCGCTTACAACCCGCATCTCAAGTCCATGATTGAAAAGGCCGGCTTCACCGTGGAGCCGATGCCGGTGAAAGCAGACGCGGAGAAAGAAGAAGACAAAAACTGGAAAGGCAGAGGACTACTGGGAGTATCCTGGTCGAGTAAACAGTAAGCCATTGTTTTCGTACACTCTCTCCTGTTCCATTTACGCACTGTCAATCCACTGTCTGCTCCTGCTAGAAATGCTTAGACGAAACCTCTGTTGGACTTTACCAAGCGTTCGCGTGATTCACGTGGCTGCCGCGCTTGATCTTCAGTTTGCGAACATCAGTGCTTGGCCCTGACTGGCGAGCTCCAAATTCCGTCTTTCAAAATGAGCACTTGACCGCTCACACGTACTGTGTCCGTGCCGGTCTCCTGTCTAGCGTTTTCGAGCAGATTTTTTGTCGCTCGGGTTGCGCAAGCAATTTTGTTCTCGAAGAACTTGATCTATGTACCCGCACTACAGCCACGTATCCAGATTTGTTTAATGCTTCATCCCCTTTCTTTCCATCGCCAGTCAAGTTTAGCGGATACATCGTGTCCAAGGCTGTACCTGTGTGTTGAATTTGAGCGGTCTCTGACTTGTGGCAACCACCGAAAGTAGTTCCTTCACTTTCAGATTGTGTTCCTTCTCACACTCACTTCGAGTCTGCATATATATAGATTCTTGTATGCCTCCTGGCCGGTAAATCAGTGCCTACGTACTCGAAACCGAAAGAATATTATTTCGGACAGAAAAAGAGTAAGAGACAGAAACCTGTGTCGGATCTCGGCTTACGTAGTTGGATCAAAAACAGAATGCCTCCCCGTCGTAACCGTGGCGGACAGGCAGCGGTGGCTAATCCAAACGCCAACGACGAAGGAGGAGCAGACGTAGCAGCAGATGACGGCGCGGCGGCAGCGGTAGGTGCGGCAGCAGCGCAAGCGCCTGCAGCAGTGGAACCGGCCGCCCCTCCACCCTTCCCGCTGTTGAAGCCAGGCCGCACTCTCGCAGAGCTGGAGACAAAAATCCGGGACATCGAATTTAACCGGGTGCCCCGTGTGTGCCGTCGAAAAATCGTGAATCTGTGCCTGAATGTAAGCGATTCTCTTTTGTGTTGTTTGCGCACGTAATTAGTTCGGTGCTGTCGCCGGAGTGACAGTGTAACTACTTGATTCAAAAATTGCCAACATTCTCATGCAACAGATGTGGAACCTGTGTGCCGCAAAGAATACCGGGTGGGCGGCCCATGGCGGCATCGATGATATCGCTGAGAAATCTTCGGCGGGTTCATAGAAGTCGAAGTTTGAATGATGTCAATGTACCAAGAAACACTACAAAAAGGAGGCATTTACTATCTGTTTCTTGCATCAGTAGCCAGCATTTCAGGGCTTTTGTCCTTTGCAGTGTGATGTGAAACTGCAGCGCGCGTGAGAGTATTGATGTGGCCTGTTGAGGATTTCCGTTCCATAACTGACCCGGTGAAGCGAAAGATCCTGGAATTTGTCGGCGACGCAGCTGTGGACACCCAAGTGACGCCGAAGCTCAGCGCGGCGAGAATGCGTCAGCTGTCCGCCGATTCGAATGCCAAGCAGGCCAGGCAAATTTGCGCCGCCTTCGCGAAAATATGCGAAGAGGAAGCCGGTCTCGGGAATACGCACGTCGACGTCGTCTACGGGGATGCGGTTATTAACGTGCAGAGGAGGACCCCCGACGACGGCAACCTCTGGGAGTGGCTGTTCGATGTCACTCCGACGCTGAAGCCATTATTGGAACAGGCTGGCTTTGAAGTTTACATCCTTCCCCGCCAGTTGGGAAGTGAGTACGCAAACCTGACTGATTTAGAAAAAAAGGAAAATGATAAAAAGGAAAGCAAAGTACAACTGTCGTGGCTGAGTTAAGCGTGTCTGCCTGTCTGGGCCATCTCGCTGCAAGTAAGTACCGATCCGATGCCTTTCAAGATAATCGTGTTATGAGTCCGAGTATTCCGGTTCCGCGCGCGGCAAATTCTGGATTCATACGTTTCTAAAATTCTATGTAGCGGTATGCGCGGCAAGATTTCATTTTATTGTGCGCTATCTTGAGGCCAACGAAGTTGCCTCAAATTACGAGCACACCTATTCGTTTGTTCTTTTTCCCAGTAGGTTGGTTTGATTATAGTAGTGAGTTTCTACAGAACGATAGAGTAATGGTCAGGACTTCGATTCCACCCCTGTCTGCGTCGGTACACACTCGCGTGCGAACCAAGATCCAAATCAGATCATACAAAATCCGAAAATGCCAAAACAGAAAAAAACCGACTTCATGGACGACACGGAAGATCTTTCTATCGCTGTAGTTGTGCAAGAAGATGATCGGTTTCAAGAAGATCAGCGAATATACGTATTCATCGCAGCGTAGCGCCTATCTCTATGGCAAAGTAGCAGCACTTTCTTGAAGCGATGGCTCATCAACAAGCGACGCTGGTGCACTGGATAGTAAGCCGTCTTTCCGTTTCAGATTCTGTGAGACAAACATTTCTTCTTCGCCCCGGTGTTTTTTCAAGCCGATTTTGGCCGCCTCTTTTACCTATCTGTACCTATCTTTGCCCTCTGAAGGATTTGTCCCGTTGTCCCCCGTACTAGGTTTATTCCACCCGCAGAGTTTAGCACGCTGCAAGAGTCTTTCCTTTGGCTCCCACATCACAAGTACGCACCTGTGGTTGATTGCCATTGGTTTCGTTCTAGCTGAAGACGGGACGGATAACCACAATTGAATTTGAAATTTGTTTTCAACCCGCAAAGAAGTACTTGCACAAAGGATTCAGTTGTTCAAGGGCAGCAATTATAATGTGCGGCATTTTGGCGATTCTGGGTCTGCCGGACGCCCCGGCGTACCGAAAGCGGGCGATCGAGTTGCAAAAGATGATCCGGCACCGTGGCCCGGACTGGAGCGGCATCCACGTGTCCGCGAAAAACATCATCTGTCACGAACGTCTAGCCATTGTCGATCCGGAATCTGGCGACCAGCCGCTCTACACGCGGAAGGACGATTCTTTGGTCCTCGGCGTCAACGGCGAAATCTACAACCACGTGGAGCTGGAGGAGAAGTTTTTCGACGCCTCGGCAGACGAGATCCGCCTGCGCCGGAGCCTGCGCGCCACGGGCGCGGCCGGCGGCAGCCGAAGCAGCGGGAGCGTGAAGGAGGAAGGGACCAGCGACACGGAACTGGAAGCCTGCCCCAGGACCGGCTCGGACTGCGAAATTTTATCAACTGGGATTATTATTCGTTTTTTCCACACAACAGGGGAGAATCACTTTTGGTCTTGGAGGAAAAGAAAGAACGGTTAGAAGTAGCTACCACAGTTTGGGAGGCTTTTTTGTAAGTGTGCCACAACATCAGCAGGGTCCATTCCTTTTGTGTTTGGTGAGTAATTTCATCGGAGGACGAGGATGTTCCACTTGTATATGTACTTCCACGACAAGGCAACAAGTAGAGTTTGTATAAAACGCGCAAGCGCTAGTATGCTTGTGTAGGCAGCTCTGTATCGATTCACTCTTGTTGTCGGAGGAAACAAAACAAATTTTCCATTCCACAACACCTTCTCCACCTCTACGCGCGGGACGGCGCGGAGTTTTTGAAAAAGAACCAGGTGTGCGGCATGTTCGGGTGCGTGATCCTGGACGAGCGAACGGGGGCTTTCGTGGTGGCCCGGGACGCGATCGGGATTATCCCCCTCTACTACGGCCAGGGGAAGGACGGCAGTTTCTGGGTGGCGTCGGAGATGAAGGTGCTGGTCAAGGAGTGCGTGCAGTTCCACGAATTTCCGCCCGGTATGGTGTACGACTCGCGAACGCAGAAGTTTGAGCCGTATTTAGTCGGCGACAGCAAAACCGCCTGGTTTCTGCAGGACCACAAGGTCCTCAGCGCCTACCCGCCGCCGCCACAGAAGCGCATCACGCCAGCGGAGCTGCGGCACGCCTTTGAGGACTCCGTGAAATCCCATCTAATGGCGGACGTGCCGTACGGAGTTTTGCTGTCGGGAGGCTTGTATGCACGGGAAATACGATGTTCATGTTCCGCGGGTCTGGAAGAAGGAGACGGTGGATTTAGCTTGTCATGCAGAAACTCTCGGATGAATACGCACAATGCAGTGTTCTAGAATGCGCACGTAGGCACCACAGGTTTTAGGAATTACTCTGGTTATGCGTAGTCCGCAACGTCGCGGAGTCGCTCTGAGCGTACCAACAGTGAGGCAGCGTTGTTTCGCGCTAATAGTACCGCAATGTGCTCCCTTCCTCGCGTGGAAATTAAACTGAACGTACAAAAAATCTACTTCTTTTCAGACTAGCGGAGCCCCGTATTTCCCATGCATAAATTGGACAGTTCCCTGGTTGCTTCCATCACGGCCAAGGCCATCCGCGCGCAGGGCGCCGATCAGTGCGCACAGAGCGGGTCGGAGGCACCGCTGCGACTTTCGCGATTGCACTCCTTCTGCATCGGCCTCGAAAACAGTCCCGACCACAAGGCGGCAAAGCAAGTAGCGGATTTTCTCGGAACGGTGCATCACGCCTACACTTTTACCTTGCAGCAGGGAATCGACGCGCTGCGAGAGGTACTTTGCTACTCTAGGTGGTGCTAGGTCTTGTGAAAATGCAGGAGCTTGGAAGTCCGGAACAGGTGCCGCTTGTTGCGGGTAGAGTAAAACTGCGTAGATATGCAAACTCGGTACGACGAGTTGCGTAAATTCGCTTCCACAGAAGAACCAACCGTGCAGGTGAATGTCAATGCAGCACCTATTCTTGTAGTGCGCTCTTTACATTTTGCAAAAACAGAAGAATTATCCCCGTGGTCACATTCCCCACCACACAACAGGTGATTTACCACATCGAAACCTTTGACGTGACCACGATCCGGGCCTCCACCCCGATGTTCTTGATGAGCCGAAAAATCCGGGCCACGGGCATCAAAATGGTGCTCTCCGGTGAGGGCGCGGACGAGATTTTTGGCGGGTACCTCTACTTCCACAAGGCGCCCAACCGTGAGGAATTTCACGAGGAAACGCTGCGCAAGGTGGCGCAGCTGTCCAAGTACGATTGTCTCCGCGCGAACAAGGCCACGATGGCCTGGAGTCTGGAGGCGCGGGTGCCCTTCTTGGACCGCAGGTTTCTGGACTTTGCGTTTTCCATGGACCCAGCGCAGAAGATGTGCCGCGACGAAGAGACGGGAAAGCCCCGGTGCGAGAAGTACCTGTTGCGCAAGGCGTTTGACGTGGAAAAAGACCCCTACCTGCCCCAGGACGTGCTGTGGCGGCAAAAGGAACAGTTTTCGGACGGGGTGGGGTACTCCTGGATCGACGCCATTCAGGAGCACGCCGAAAAAATCATCTCGGACAAGCAAATGGAAGCGGCCAGATTCAGGTAGGGGTACGGATATGGTTTTGTCATTGCTTCTGTAACGTAGGATATTTTCTATACGTAGTAGCAGAAAGGGTACTAGACCGAAGAGCAACATAGCCGTGAGTTCTAAATTTTCTAAATCATCGCTGTGTCCCGGCCGCTAGTAGAGATCTGCAACGATGCGAAGGCAGGGGTGCGGGCATGCGATTCCTGCCAAGAGCATTCTGCCTCAGTTAATACTGCCGAGCAATAGTTGCAGCAAGATGAACAACTCTTACTGTCGACTCGCAGCCATTTGAACATCTTGAAAAGAATCCTTTGAGAAGAAGCGAGGAGCTGAGCAACTTCTAAATGTTAACACCACATCATACACATTCCCAGATTTCCGCAAAAGACGCCGAAAACGAAGGAGGCCTACCTGTATCGCGACATCTTTTCAGAGCTGTTTGGCGAGCACAACGTTTCCGCGATGGAGTGCGTTGCGTGGCAGGATTCGATCGCGTGCTCCTCGGAAACTGCGTTGAAGTGGGACGCCAGCTTCCAGAACCGGGCGGACGCCAGCGGCCGCGCGGTCGCGGGCGTGCACGAACAGGCGTACGACAAGGAACGATTTAACGCGCCGTCGCACTCGGAAGAGCAACCGGGCAGGAAGTCGGGGTGCCAGGCGGACGTGAAAACCCCCTTCACAAGCGCGGACACCTGCAAGGGACGCACCTCCAGCCCGAAGCGGCGAAAGTGCGGTGCGTAAACTGCCGGGATGGGGCTCCGGCAGGGACGAGTGATTTTGAAGTTAGGGCAAGGAGTGGTGCAACAGCATAAAGATTTACTTACTTTGGAAAATCTTGACAGAGCAGTTGCAACCTTGTTGACTGGAGAGGGCGAAACTACGAGAACAAAACGTACATCTAGTGACACGAAATCAACGAACATTACTACAGTACTGAAGCAACCCTACATTAGACACGACCTTACTCGACAGAGCGCAGAGATTTGATCTAAACGAATCGCAGAACCAGTACTACTGGTTTTTGGAATGTACAGTAGCGTTAGTACGAAAAGCAAAGTGAAGCTAATGGCTCGATTGCGCTGAGTGCTCACAAGCCGGGCTGTATTTTTGTGTTGCGGTTCTCGTGGGATTCTTACTACCTGAAATGAAAGTTCCAGAGGCGCGAATGACACAGGAAACTTTCCAGAAGTAGGTACTAAAACTCGTTGTACCAGACGAGAAATTGCCGTGATTTAGATCCGAAATGGACGTCGAAAAAGATCGAAACTCGTACTTCACGCATAGACAAAAAAGATCGATTTTATCACGCAGCAAAGATCGCGTCCAGCCTGCACCCGTTATGAAGTAGCCAGCGTGCCAGATCTAAATCGGATCTAAATGACGTCGGTCTGATGTAGTTGGAAGTAGTTTTGCTTGTCCCACCCCTACAGCGAAATTCAGATGAAGGCAGAAACTTTACAAACGGTCAGCAAAATCAATACAGCTGCAACAGATCCAGTCTACTACATCCCCAGAAAATGGAAGAGAAAGATCAGTGCAGATCTGTCGTTTCAGCCCACGAAAACGCGGCGGATCTAAATTCTAAATTTTGGTGGATCTCTGCTTGTAAGATCTTGACGCAGACATTAGCTTTGTCAGTCGCTGTCTGTCTCTACCTTCCGAATCACCTTTTCCTCCCTTTTTCAATCACTACCAAACAGGGACCAAAACTGGGTTTTCTGCCTAGTTTTGTAGGGTCAGATCAGACCGGATCGTCACAGATCGAGTTTGCAGACACACACAGATTTAGTTACTCACAAAACCACGCTCTGCCAAGATGACGAAGGGTACGAGTTCTATGGGTAAGCACAACAGCCACTCGCATGGCTTGTGCATCCGTTGCGGCGCTCGCGCCTTCCACCTGCAGAAGAAGCGCTGCGGTAGGTGCGGCTACCCGAGCAAGAAGATCCGAACGTATGGAGTTTTTTTGATTTCATGTTTTTCTAAATTTAGATATGCTTCTATCTGCACCTTCCCTTGTGGGAGCGAAGGGACCTTAATGTTGTCCACGAGATAATATTGTGAAGAACAATTAAAGATGAGTGAGAGCAGTGCTGGAATAATTTTTTCCCGTCTGTCGGACTTGATGCGACTCACTTCAATATTCCTCTTGAGTCGCGATGTCATTTTTTCGCCTACTGAATGCAAGACATTCCCTAGTGGTGCGAGCTTGGCAAAGTCCTAAATCAATTCGTGTGTCTTTTGGTTGAGCTTTTTACAGCTCCCACGCACGAAGCGCTCCATATTCCTTGTCGCGGTGGGTGAGCTTTTCTTGAAAAGTACAGGGTCAGCTTTTTGGCCAAACCACCGGGTCAAACCATGGAGTGTACAGAAAATATAGGCACTTCTCTGTCCTAAACGTCAAGATTTAGATCATAGTCCTGAACAAAACGTTCGTTAACCCACATATCTAAATTCTCATCCAAAATCAGGTACAACTGGTCTAAGAAGGCTATCCGTCGTAAGACCACCGGAACGGGCCGCTGCCGCTATTTGAAGACCATCCCGCGTAAGGCGAAGAACCAGTTCCGTGAGGGCACGACCCCCAAGGACCGCACCAAGAACCGCGCTGGTGCCAAGTAAGCGGGTTTGATCTTCGTGGATATTGCGAAACAAAGGAGGAGGAACTATTCCTCAATTGGACGATCTGTGTGTGATGTAAATCTATAATCTGCGAACAAGGACGAGTGTTGTACATTCACCGTTGCACTTTTAGAACAAGGGCGTATCGTGTGAGTGAGTTTAGTAGCTTCTTCAGTTGCAAGCGCGCTGCACTTTACCGACGACCTTCTGGAACTTTGAGGTGAATTGGGCAAGTCTGATGATCTCGAACTAAAAAAAGAAACTGCCTCCGTTAGGGCTTGGAACGGCGGTCGTTCTGATAAGAGCAAAACTGAGATGCTGGAGTGTTCGAGGTCGGAGAAGTAAACATGATTCGAGTTCTTGTAATGGTCGTTTCTTTAATCTGAGGCAATGGTATAAAACGCTTCCACTGCATCGACCCGGTTCGGAACTTGTCAGGTGGATGCCTTCGAAAGATGGCTTTACAATTTTCATCTTTTGCCGCCGATCTACTGTAGCTGTGCAGGTGCAGCAATTGTTGACACTCAGTCTAACTCGAAGGTCGTCGGTAAATCAACCTGTGGAATTGGAGAATGCCTAATCGTAATTCAAGTTTTAACGTGTCTTTTCGAAATCGGGCTGAAAATCATTTTTCGACTTTCATGCTGCAGGAAGTGGTTATTTCGCCACTGGTCGTTCTTGTAAGCCTTCGCTGACTCCGGGCAATGTCGTGGCGATCGGGACAATAGTGAATACTTGCTCTGTCGTTGTGAACTGAATAAAGAAAAAGATTCTCGCATCTTTTGCTCGTCCCTATTCTGATGTCCTGCCTTTGTTCTATTAGCTGCTGTTGTGACCACACGTTTTTTTCTTGTGAACACCAGATCTATCTGCTGACTCTGCAAAGCCCACTCCTCTTTTGGAGAACGACGAAAATGAAAGTTCACGCGCTCCCACGTCACGTGCTCCATACTCTGCTAAAGATCGTCGCTGAAAACAGCATTTCGCGAATTGTTGTGACCGTTGCGTGACATCAGGCACTAAATTCCTCCGCCAAGAATATCCACGACGACCTGCACAGGAGCTCCTGCAAGAATTCTGAAGATGTTCAGCAACTGGGACGGGCAATGGGTCGCCTTCGTGTCCGACGATGACAGTCGGTGGGGCCCCGGTCGGATGTTCTCGGACGGCGCCGAGCGGCTGGCCTACCACGGGGCTTTGTCGAAATTGCTCGAGAACCAGATGCCGCAACCGCGCATGATTTCGGAACAGGAAACTTACGCGTTCCAGCGCACCCTGGACGCCAGCCTGGACGAGTGGCTGCGCCGGTCGATTACGACCGACGGACGGTCGGATTATGGATTGCAAAAATGTCTGGGTCTGGAAGATTGCCACGTTTGTCATGCATATTTTGCATGACTCCTGATGTCTGTGATGCATGCCCTAGCATCACAGATTTTGCGAGGGCTTCCTGATGCCTATACCGCATGGCAAATGCTCTTTCCGTGTAGCAAAGCTTGGGCTCTCTTTGCTGCTCATGCAATACAGATTTCTTTAGAATCCAAAATCAGCATGACAAGTTGGATTCTTCCAGACCCAGACATTTTTACATTTGATACGGATATGGGTAGCACCACCGGGTCCGAGCGGACCACTGGGTCGGAAAAGGGCCGGCGGGCGGACCGCGCGATCGAACAGGAGCAGATCGCCGACGAAAAGCGACGGGGCGTGCGGATCGACTTTGTGGAACAGGCCTGGAAGCGACACCTGGAGAAAATGAACATCGCAAAGTTGTTGAAGAAGGACGCAAAGGATTTAAACGCACTGATGCACGACAAGGTGTGGTACGGAATGAAGGCAAGCGACGGTCGTGGGAACAAGCTCCGTGGAGTTGTTCCGTCCGGGGACGACGCCGTGACCGGGCCGGATACAGCAACATCCGCAAAACCAGGCCATGACCAGCACATCAAGGAAGGTTTGAACGCGGTCGCCAACGATCAGGGCGGAGAGAATCAGACCTCCGCCGCCAACCGCGAGGACGGAGCCCCCGCAGCACACCATCGGGCGAACGTACACATTGTGACGAACGACGCAGCCCTGACGCAGCAGCGCGCGAGCGACCGGCGACAGGCCAAGAAGGAGGAGAAACAGCGGGCGGCGCGGCAGGAGGCCAAAAACCGAGCGCTATTGTCGGAGAAGAAGGCGCAGCGGTCCGCGCACAAGGCGTACATGGAGGAGAAGAAGCACGCTGACAAGCGGGACGAGGTGGTGAACCCGATCGCAGACATCGCAGAGTACGAACGGGAGATTCTGAAGCGGAACGTGCAGTACTGGCAAAAGGCGTTCGAATACCGGCAGAAATACCCCAAGGTGTTCGACCGAATGCGAAAGAACCTGAGGCAGTACTTCATCGACAAGGCGCGGAACGTGGTGTTCGCGAAGAAAAAGGAAAAACCGCAGGACAACACGGAATTCAGCAATTTGATCCTGTCCCGCGCGAAAGAGGCCCTGTCCGGCGGCCCGCAGCCGGAGGGCGGGAAGAAGCACAAGCCGAAACTGAGCATGCGGGCGGCGGGCATGATTATTCAAGACCAGATGGCGGACAAGCGTACCGCCGAGGAGCGGAAGCGGGACAAGGAGCACGAGATGCTGCTGATGATGCGAATGCAAGAGCTGCAGATCACCTGCGAGACCCACCACGTGCCTTTTCTGCAGGACGAGTCGGGGCCGCGCCGGACGCCGCCGGGGTACCCGGGGGCGAAGACGCACTTCCCGGGTGTGGACGCGGGGACGAACATCTTCGGGGAGAGGTGGCGGGATAACCTAATGTCGGCTATGATGCCCGACGACGTGCTGGAGCGGAAAACCGCAGACGAGCTGACGCTGAATATGCTTTGCAAGTATGTCTGGGTCTGAACGGATGCAACTTGTCATGCTAAATCTGAATCATGCAAAACTCTGTGTTGCGTGATTACCTAAACCTAAAGGCGTCCACTTTTCTTCACCAAGTTGGGAGGGAGTTTCTCATGCAGGATAGGCATGATAGAGATCGCACAGAGTCTATCATGATAGGTCCTGCATTCCAGACCTCATGGGTCATGGAAAAACTCCGTGACAAGTCGCGCACCCTTCCAGAGGACCGAGACATGTCTGCATTTGATATTGAAAGAAATAAACCAGAAATTGCGAATCCAACACCACCAGCTGAAAGAGCTGCGATTGCCGCTGATCCGAAATATTATGAGCGGCGTGTTGCCCGAATCTTTCCAGGATGACGCGGAGTACACAGCCTGGCGTCCCAATGACGAAGTGGAGTACACTCCGGACTTCCCGTATGCAAGAAAAAAACTGTGTAAGTGTAAATCTGTCATGCAAATAAACATGCAACAGTGTTTTGTTACACCTGTCATGCCAGACAAACATGAAGTCCTCTCTTCATGTGTGTTTTCCCTTACAAGCCACGCATCACAGGTTTTCTCTGTCATGTAGAGCAAATCTGTGATGCTGTCGGCCAAAGAGAATTACACTAGCACAGTTTTTTTGTTGGATATCTCGTCGTCCATTACTCGGCTAACACTGGCACCGCTGCGGCGTGCCTTCGATATTGGCTTAAGCACCACGGCGCGCAGAGACGCGTGATAGATCAAACGTGTCGGTTACTTACAAACTACATACAGCAGCGCTTGTTGGTTGTTTGAAAAGGAAGATTTTCCAATCTTTGTCTTTTTTGTTTGAAATTGCTATGCAGCCAAAAAATGTAGCTGATTTGATAAAATTGATTCCACGACCTGTAACCTCGTGTTTTGTTCTTTCCTTACACTGATTTCAATGACCTTTCTGTACACAAATTTTCCGTGCGGTTTGCGCTCTTTCGCCGCCGCTATGAGACTGTATACATGGAGTCTGCCCACCATTGGCTCTTATCGTGTTTAACTCTCCATTTTGTAGAAATTTGCACTTCTTCTAGGTTGACGTCTATCGTTCGTGTACCAAGCATTGATTTGCAGAAACCGAAAGAAAGTGAAAATTGATTATGCGACTCCGCACTTGTATTGAAAATAAAAAAGTACTGTACTCAATCGATTGTGGTTGCACGGAGCGTCCTGCTTTGAAGTCACCATCACTGTATCTACATTGCAATAAATATTTTCACAACTTGAATAAACACCGACCCAGTTGTCACCAAATATTGAGAATTACTAGCCCTGTACAACTTCACATTTTCTTACCTTTGCCAAAATTTCTGTACAAAAGCTTTCTGTCGGTCTACTACTTTCCAAAGCAACGAAGGAAAAAAACTCTTTCCGGAAGTGGAAATTTCCTTGAAGAATTCACTTGCATCAAATTAGATGTGTCTTGCCGACTAACTACATTCTGTACAATATCAGCAGCTTATGCGGAGAAAAGCAAGCACTCACGTGTGAGACTGAGATATTTTCGCGAGTAGTGGAAAAGCAGCAGTTCGAGCTGCATAAGATCCTTTCTGCATAAGCGGCGCCGGTAACGCAGATCGGCATAATATCGCGGCGTTATTTTTTTTTGTTTTAGTTTTGTGTCGAAAAGGAACAGCAGCAGGGTGAAGAGAAAGACGTCGGTTGTTCTGCATTTTTTCTTCATCAGCTTCATCTACTACTTTTCCCTGCTTCCCGTAGTACCGGCCTTTTTCATCGTCGGAGTCGCCGTCGCCTTTTTTGCCCCCGCCGGCGCCGGAGAACATCGCTTTTTTTCCCTTGTACGACTTGTTCATCTCCCCGTCGCTTCCTCGGTGGTTTTCTTCATTATCTTCACCACCTTTTTTTCCTTGTTCGAATTTACCACCCTTACCTTTTCCTCCCAGGACCCCCTGGACCCGGACCCCGCTTCCTCGGCAAGTTTTGGTGGGCCGCGGGTAGTAGAGGAAGTACTTTTTCCCGGGTGGACCTGGACCGGACTCGGACTGTGAGGAGCAAATTGAAGCATTCCTTCGTGGTTTTTTGTCATGCACGCAAAACGATGATCTTGTACACGCCGTAGTAGTACCCCTTCGAACATTCCTCCCGGATGAACGTCGCAGGCAGGACGGCTTCTTGGTACGCCTTCCGCACCGTCTCGCGATCGTTCGGTTCGAAGTCTTCCACTAAGGGGGGCCTGTCATGGAAGGATCAGGTTTGAAATCGTCAAAGTTGAAATAATTTGTAATGCATAAAATGCATGACCCGAGGCACGTGTGTTGCAGAGCAGGCAAGTGAGGCCGATTGTGAGCCTGTTTGGGGTTACAGGTCGAGCTGCTAAAGTAGCATGAGAAAATCCAAATCGCTCTTCTTCGACTCGGGTTCCGAGGAACAGCAGCAGGGTGAAGAGAAAGACGTCGGTTGTTTTGCACCACCAAGCATGACAGATTTTTCCGTGGCCTTGTGCAGTTGCGTTTTTCGCATGAGAAACAGCGTTGCTGCATGACAGACAAATAGAGCTATTGCTGGTCACGCAATAGTACAGAGCTCAGCGTCATGCCAGACTATCATGACAAATCTCGCATTTTTCCTGACCCAGATCGATATTTGCAATGCATACCAATGTGAACTTAATCGGACCGAAGGATAACAAGTTCGCGTTTTTTGAGAACAGCTACAACAGGTACAGCTCTACTACAGTGTGTTTTTGTCTTGCATATTAGATGTCATAGACAACTCTTTCAGCATCAGCTACAACAACATATACAAACTAAGTACCGTGTGTGGTGGTGGTGGTAGCGCTACTAGCACGAGTGAAGATAGTTTGCATTTTGATAAAGAAAAATTTTCTCGAAGTTACACCACGCGCAGATAATGTGTAGCACTGTTTATAAGATGTGTAGCACTTCTGATGAGTTTTCTGCTTGGCGCAACTAAACTACTACAACTACGCACTACTGAAAAAATAAGCCCGTAGCTGCTCTAAGAAACTAAGCTTGGCTACGGCACGAAGATAATACGACACTGCTAGCGATTCGTGAAAAACCGCACTGATTTTTCCCCTTGTAGTTGTCAAAATCCACCTTGCTCGATAGAGTCATAAAGCTTCTGACCATGATCATGGGTCAGAACAGACTCGATTCGCCGAGTAGGCGTCAAGATTGCTGGTCAAGAAGACCGAAGATCAACAACGTGTTCTCATCCTGGTTTGTTCTTCTGTCGCTCTGTAGTTTATTCGGAGGTACTACGGAAGGAAAACTATGTATCTGCGTCGAGAGCTTGTTCTATGACCTTCCTGCGAGAGCTTGTTCTAATGTAATACGCACTATCACGAGCACGACAGGTACTACCCAGGAGGTAGGGTGGAACAAAAACTATGCTTTTCCCCTCCCCTTGTCGCATAGCAGGGTGAAGAGAAAGACGTCGGTTGTAGTTTTGCATAGTGGATCCTTTGTCTCTGTTCGAAAAAAATTCGCGAACGCATTCTGCTGTGCTAGCTAGCTGTTAACAGCACAAGTCGGGCGCGGTCGTGCATGAAAAAGGCAATATTAATTTCGTAGCATTTTGATTTTCTCCATGCTAAAGTGATATTTTCCATGCCGCACTCTTCTTTCAGGACCATCGGCCGTGTTAAGTATCCCCTTTTCGCGCAGTTAGATTGTACTTGGATAAGGATGCGCATTTCAACGATTGAAAACAAGCCGCTCTGCATGGCGTATATTACATCCTTCTTTTAAAAAGAACGTGCACTACATTCACTACAGAAAATTCAAATCGAAATTCGTTACTATTGTGATTTCTTCGCAACCTCGCTTGATACGAGCGATGAACACGATCCATTTATATTTTTTTCCGTTTACAGCAACAGCTACAGTGACTGAATCTGAAGGTAGAAGCCCTCGGAATCTCAACGGGGAAGCGACTGCAGTCCCGACGAGCCCCCTCTAATGACCGAACGAAGCCGTAACCGACCAGAGCGGGTTTACGGAACCCGCTGAGAAAAAAACACGATGACAAGCGAAACTGCGACACCCCCGAGCCCCTGCGGGACCAGTAGTCCGCGGGAAGATGAAGAACCGATCTTAACGCCGGGGGACAAGAACTTTGTTCCTACGCGCCGACCCGGCGAAGAACCCGAGCGAAAAAATAACGTGTTTTTCGTGTACGGCCCCATGTTCGCAGGGAAGTCGTCGCTCTTGATACAGTGCGCGCTGGCGCTGGAGGAGCAGCAGCGGCCGGTGTTGGTTATCCGCCCCAGCGAAGACACCCGGTACGGGGACGACCGGTTGCGCGCACACCCGAAAATTAAAGACCCGTCCTTTTTGAAGGCCCAGGCGCAGATCTACCGAGAAAAGGCATACAACGACAGACGGTTTGTGAACGGGAAGCTCGTGGTCGATAAAGGTCGTGTCAGTGAAGGTAGTGAGCCCGATTTTCTTGCCAAGGCATTGCAGAACATAACAACACCTCCGCCCAGGCGGACAGGAACCACGAGAGCAGATTTGACGGGACTACCCAGTCTGGGGGAAGAAGCGCTTCGGTTGGCGGACCAGCACCGGCAGTCGCTGCCCTGTTTGCGGCTGTCCAAGCTGGAAGGCTTGGCGCAGCTGATTCAGAAAGCAAGTAAAAACGGCGGTTCTAATATTCGTACAAGGCCGACAAGGTCAGGGCCGAAAGTTTTGTTTCCTCCTGCATCGAAGAGGCGGAAAGTAGATGAGACAGACCTTGGCGCCGGCGAAGATTTTTATCGCGACGGTCGAGCGGAAAGTCAACAACTGTCACCAGCACCTGTGGTGAACCGAACCGCGACACCTGTTGTCCTCTCAGGTGGATGTTCACGAGAGGATTTGGCAAGCGGCTTTATTAACGTTTCTGGAATATTACCAAATGGCGTCAGTTCTACTTTTATCGATGGGCATGGGCCCGAGCCCGACCACGAAATGTCTACGGACATCAGAACATCAAAGCCTGTCCTCTTGATCGACGAGCTGCATCTTTTTGAGGATAGCCACAGCGAAGCCGGTATTGCGCACCTGCTACGCGCCGCCGAACAGCACGCCCTTGCGATCGTGGTGTTTGGTTTGGAGATCGGGTTCACGGGCGCCATGCCGTGCGCAAAACTGCTCATGGAGGCGGAGCATCAGGACGTGCAGTTTCTCCATCTGCAGGGCGTCTGCCCGCACTGCATCGCCTTCGAAAGAGCAGAAGTTGTAGTACCAGCGAGGTCTTCAAACAGTGGGAGTTCGGGTTTACTACCGGCGTCAGATGGTTCATTTCCTCAAGCAGGAGGAGGAGTATCTTCAGGAACGACAAATAGAAGCACGAACTGCTACACTGAGCAGAGAGAGGACAAGGACCAGAGCCATACTATGGATGGTGGAGGAAGACACCACGAGCATCAAAGCACCCCTTGTTCTAGACGATCAACAACATCTTCACCCCCCGCCCTGCCAACCACGATCGCCATTCCGACCCGGAAATTTTCCTTCGAAGACCGGGTGGGCGGCGCGGAGAAGTACCGCAGTGTGTGTGATGTGCACTACGCCCAGTACTTGGCAAGGAAGCTCCCAGGCGTGGACTATCGGGATCTTTTTCCGAAAGACAACCGCGCGGCAATCCGGGACTGGCGGGTGAGGGAGAAAACCGACTGGCGCGAGCGTGATCTCAGGTTCGAGTCGCATTTGGTGGAAAAACTCCTGGCTTTGTGATACATAGAAAGAAGCGTTCTGGTCGTGCGCTGGAGTCGTGGCAATTACTTTACTAAACCTCGTGGTGCGGATGAATCTACTTTTAGAGCTGCAGTTGGAACAAGAGCGTACAAGAACTAGCACGACGGGCTGTTTTTGTGCGAAGATTTTATCTTCAACAAGAAAAAGAACATGATGGTAGTCTCCTAGTAGTAGTTTCTCTGCGCATGGCGATGAGCATGATCATGATAATGAACAAGAACAAAGAACCTCCCGCAAAGTCGAAGTCCTGCTAGGGCAAATGAGAGAAATAATCGCGTGGATCTGTGGAACGTCGAACCTAAATTCAAATTGCTTTCGTGGTCTCGGCGCTCTCTTCTCCGTGAAGAACTGAAATTCCTTGTACCAACCGATGCTGGATGGAGCGAAATCCTCAAAAGTGATGTTCTGTGTCTGATGGAAACCTTTAAGTAAATGTCTGCAGATCCTTTTGGCCCAAAACAAAGAAACGCATTTCGTTGTTGATTGAAGTTGCAAAGCGTGATGAAGATTCAAATTGAAAAGTCGAAGAATCAATTGTGAGTAGAACCGTGGTTGCTGATCCTTGTTGACTATCTCGTTTGATGACAGCACATCTTCTATCTTCTGCATCTTCAGGTCGGGTTACTTATGTGGGTCTAGCGTGAAGAGAACATCATTTTCTGTTGGTCTATACTAGATTTAGAAGATCAGGTTTCATGATTTCGAACTCTCTGTGGCGTTTGTGTAGTTTTTCGCGGCTTTAGTACTTCCAGTGATTCTTGGATAGCAGGCAAAGCGGCACAGATCCCGGATGAGTTCAATCTAAGCATGTTTTCTGCATAGAAGCGCCAAGAAGCAGATAAAGATCGGAGGGAATCGGAAAAGGAAAAACATTTTTATCGCCTCGACTTCGATTTCGTATTTCGATTTGTTATCGCGTGATTCAAAATCTTCAACAGAAAAAAAGCCACAACTAGAGCAGCTGTAAGTTTCTTTTTTCTAAAAGCGGAGCACAGTATCCATCCCGGTACTTATGCCTTAGAAGGAAGATCGGTAGAAGGAACAAAATGTGCAGAATTTTTGCGCAGTAAGCCACTCACTCTGGAGGCGGTCGATTTGGGCAGAGCAGGTTCAACATCACCCGCTGAGTACTAAGTAGTACTTTTCTTCATCGATACTACTTACACACGCGAGACCTCCAAGCGAAAATGGCTGATATGGTGCAGATGCTGACGAACTGCAGCCGCGAGGTGGCGGACCTGCTTTTCGAGTACTATGGGCGGAACGCCGAGGCCGTGGTGAACGCGTGGATGGATGATCCAAGCCTGACGCGGACGGACAATGAGCTGGTAGTCGCGCTGCGTCAGGCCCGGGGCGGCGGGCAAGGAATACAGGCAAATCAGCCGGTACAACGGCCAAAGGTGCAAGCCCGGCCTGCTTCACCTCGACGTCGTGTGCCGGTGGGCAATCTCCAGCCGGTGTACGACAGCGAAGACGAAGAGGAGGATACTTATCAGCAGCCACCCGCATTGCCGCTCCCAGCGGTCGCGCCGCCAGCGCCACCGCAAGGCCTACAGGCGATAGTGCCAGGGCTCCAGGATGAAGAAGATGGTCCAGCAGCTCCGGCACGACCTGCGGTAGGTCCCAATCTCTACATACCGCCACCAGCAGCTCCGGCACCCCGCCCGCCGGCCGCGGCACAAGTTCTTGACGCAGCAGCTGCACAAGGTCTTTCAGCAGCACGAATCTTCGAGTATGAGCAATTGCGGATCGAGCTCAGACGCATTCGGAACGACCCCAGGGCCGGTTTGAAGTTGTCCTTTACGGACAAACAGGACGCGGCCCAAGTGGCTGCGGAGCTCGACGCCGCGCTGCCGGCGAAACGGCAACCCAAGTTTCCGGACCCGGGGCAGTTTTTCACCGAGCGAGGCAAGCGGTTGTCCACGTGTCCGTGCCGGTTCTGCTTACAAGCTTTCGTCGACACGCTGAGGGCCGCGCTGCAAAAGCCGGCCGCACCGGAACCGAAAGCGAAGGCGAAGGGAAAGAAGAAAAACAGTAAGGAAAACGACGACGAGGTTGTCGCCACGATTGACGTTGTGAGCGACAGCGAAGATGGTTTCAAGTGGGCGGATTTGCGGAAGTGGAAGCCGCAGCAGTCGTGGCTGGGGCTCGCAGTTCCCACGGAGATGCGCAGGTGGTGCGGGGACTTGCGCCCAGGGGAACCGTGGAGGTATGTGGAGGACTACGTGAAAAAGTACACCCGAGAGCCGCAGAACAAAATTCCAGCGCAGGAGCAGGCGGCCTCGCTGCAAAACACAAAGGGGCCCGTGCGGGCCGTCAACCTCACGCCGGAGCAAAAACGCTTCGTGACGGAGGGAGCGTGCGTGGTTAAGTCGTTTGCCGGCGCGTCCAGCTCTTCCTCGCCGCCCCTGCTGCAGAAGGCGCTCTCCGTGCGCAGTTTGTCGACCACGAAGACCGCGCCATTTGATTTGTCCACGATGGACCTGTCATCGTGCCCCGTGCTGCTGAAGGCCGGCGGCAGCTTCGGCGGGACCAAGGAAAGCGACAAGGTCGCGGCGGGCGAGCTGCTGCTGCAAGTTTCGAACCCGGATGTGTGTCTGTTCGCGCGCGGCGGCGGCGGGCTGACGTTCCAGTGGGAGCGCATTGGGGGGCCGTTCGAGGGCAAAGACATCTCCCGCGGCTTCTCGGACAACAGCATTGTCACCAAGTTCGTCGGCGGGCCGCCGAAGCCGGAGGAGTTCGGGATCAAGGCCTCTGGCTTTCAGTGGAACCCGTACAACCCGGGGTTGCGGCTGTCGGCGTTCGAAGGGCGACACTTCGCGTGCGATGCCAACACGCTCCAGCACCTGTTTTGCCCGCATTTAGCGGGGCTGCGCATCACGTACAAGACCTACCAGGGGACGCGCATGCGGTACTATGGCGCCGACCCGACAAGGGAGAGGGAGTACAAAAGCTTTCTCTGCTTCGAGACGCACTCGGACCAGGACTGGGCGCACCAGCACTTGAACCGGCTCCAGCTGCCGAAGAGCACCACCATCCCGCGCCACAACTACTTCTACGACTTCTTCCACCACCCGAAGATCGGGGCCCCCACCGGGGACGTGATGAAGCTGCACCTGGCACGGGTCTTCGAGGAGTGCACGAAGGAGGTGCGGTTTCTGTACCCGAACCGGTCGGTCGCGTACGACGTGGCCGTGATGAAGGCGGAGGAGCTGGACGGCCTCACGCGGTTGGGCACGCAGGGCCTCGGCGCGGAGTTCGAGATTCCCAACAACGACCACGACCGGGCGGCGGAGAATCCGCAGGGGTGGAGCAAGGCGTTTCAGCTGCGGCCGGAGCAGCGGCGCAGCCTTCGGTGGATGCAGGACCGGGAGCGCGCCAACGGCAAGCACACCGTGGACCTGGTGCGGGTCTTCCGGTTCACCGACGTGGTGGACTGGTGCCTGAAGGTTACCATGAAGGTGACCACCCCCGTGCGGGGCGGCATTTTGGCCGACAAGGTCGGCTACGGAAAGACCGCCACCTGCATCGGCCTGATCGTCAGCACGCTCGGGGACGACGCGCGACGCAATCTCGAGGTGGACGACAAAGACATGCAGGAAGTGAAAATGAACGCCGCTGCAGGGGGTGATAATATCAACGCGAAGAACAAGAAGAAAACCGCTATGTTGAACAACAAGGCTGCAAAAGCAAATTCAAATAAAGGAACAAATAACGCCGCCTCGCAGTCGTCGAACGCCAACGAGAACTCCAGCGTTGGGGAAAAGGCCCGGAACCGGAACAGCCGAAAGAATGCGCGGAAGCGCAAGATCGAGTACGTGATCTCCGAGGACGGCCGGAAGTTGGTGAAAACCGAAGCCACCGTGATTCTGGTACCGGTGCAGCTGCTGGGGCAGTGGAAGGACGAGATCGAGAAGTTCGTGGGTCGGGATCTCCTCAGACGGGTTTTAGTAGTGCGGGACGTGCGGGGCATGAAGAAGGAACTGGACCAGTACGTGTACGACTACGACATTGTGATCGTCACCTACCGGCTGCTGTATTCCGAAACCTACGTGAAGAACCAGCGCAAGCGCAACGGGGACGACGTGGAGATCTTGGACAACCAGCAGTGCCGTCTGCTCGAGGACTTCTTCTGGAAGCGCGTGGTGTACGACGAATTTCACGAGGTGGAAAGCATGGACATGGACAAGATCGACCTTTTGGTGCAGTTCAACGCGCGGTACATCTGGGGTCTAACCGGAACCCCGCGGATCGAATCCGTGCGGAGTGTCGTGGGCATGGCCTCGCTGTTCCGCATCGACCTGGTGGGGCTACAGGAGGAGTCGCAGGACCTGGCCGACCGCGTGCAGGGGGTGTTGACGGACGGCACCTGGGCGAAGAAGGACCTGGCCAACCGGGAGGAGGACTCTCAGCTCGCGAAGGCCCGGTTTCCAAAGGAGTGCGTGAGCCGCGACATGAGTCGGCTGGTGGACGAAGCACAGTGGAGCCGTTTGGTCTGCCCGGTGTGCTACACGATGGGGTGCGCGTCCGTGAAGGAGACGGCCGCGGGGAAGGAGTTTGCCTGTCGGTTCTGCCACAGCGAGGGCCGGATCGGCCACGACCCGAATCAGCCGGTACACTCCTTTGTGTTCCGGGACGCGAGCTACATCTTGAACCGCCGACACGAGCTGTTGACCGAGTCGCACGGCTGGGACTTCAGCACCGTGCACTGGGAGCAGGCGAGGAAGTTTGTCGAGGCCTTTATCCGGCAGAACAGTGCGGAGTCGCTGCTGGAGGGGATTGAAACGGTGGAACACGTGATTGCGGTCCGGCAGTACCCCGAGGAGAAGGCACTGTACTTGAACGAAGTCAACAACGTGAACTACCTACAGATAGGACTAGTGGACGGCGAAGACGAGGAGGAAAATCAAGAGAATCCCGACGTAGAGGAGGAGGGGGATCGCGACAAGGCAGAGCAGGGGGAGGAACTACACCAGGATGACGCGGGAGCTGTTGGGCCGGCCAGCAAGAAGCGAAAGCTGGACAAAAACCTGGACTTTGCCAGTCTCGTGGTCGCGAAAACGGACACGCGCAGTCGGGAGGCGCTCATCAAGCTGTGCTGCACCTACTCCACCGTGGCGCGGCGGGACGTCAACAACGCAACGCAGGAAATCAACCGCGTATACGAGGTGCACAAGCGCCGGCTGGATGCCGCGGTCCGAAAGGTATGCGTAAATTTTATTTGTAGAACCGAAAATCATTGATCCTGCTGCTCGCCGAGATTTTTCTGTTTCGCTGGTTCGTGTATGGGAATGAAATGAACCCGCTATTGTGCTGATAGATGCAATGAAACGGCACTACTTACTTCCAATGAAACGGCACTACTTACTTCTTAGTTGGACCACGTTTATGAAATTGCGATAAGCTACTTCTGTTCTACATCCCTCAGGTCGCCCTCGCTGTGCGGCAGGTGGAATGCGCGAAGCGACTGTACCGGGCCTACCCGCGTCGCGACTACGACACGAACGGGATTCTGCCCAAGCTGCGGGCGTATGTGAAAGAGTACGACGACTTGGTTACCGCCCGGCTGCCGAAAGACAGCGACGGAAGACCGCAGCCGAACAAGAAGCGGGACATGCTGAACGCGGACCAGTACTTCCTTTGGCGGCTGCAACACCTCGAGCGGCTGCTGACGTCCAATGGGAAGTTCCGCGACCTTCTCGGAGAGGATCCCGAGCGGGAGCTGGACCCGATCTGGGACCAGGGCCTGCCGGGCTTGCTGGGCGCGGCGTTCGGGTCGAAGAACCTGGAGCAGAACACGCACCCACCCGACGAGCAGCAGTTCCGGTTGCAGCTGGACCCCTTCTTCCCCGAGCAAGCCGCCTTCGGTCCGAAAGAGATGACCCCGAACAAGACCACGCCCGGACGGCCAAACGTCGGCGAGGGTACCGACCACCTGGCCCAGCTGGTGCGGCGCGTCTACGACTACGGCATGAAAAACTTCCAGACCAAGCTGGACGCGCTGAAGCCCGCGTTCCAGCCCTTCAGCTTCTTCTGCCGCAGCTTGCAGACCTTCTGTCGCGGGCACCAGAACAAGAGCGAGAACAATCAGGAAGAAGAGGAGCAACTGGAATTTGAGTGTCCGATCTGCTACAACGACGCCCTACCGCTGAACGCCCCGTGCGACTACGCGAAGGGCGAATTTACGGTCGGGGACATTCGCCTGACCCCCTGCGGCCACGCGTTCTGTAAGTCCTGCCTGGCGAGCTCCATCAGCGGCACTGGCAAGTGCCCCACGTGCAACCACCCAGGTTTGAAAGCCACGGACATTTGCGACATTGCTGATGAGGCGGAGGGGATCCGGAAAATGGAGGAGGACATAGAGAAACTGGAGGGCGAGCACAAAAATGGCGCGACTGGCAGCGGTGCGAAGAAGGATGTGAAGCCTGCTGCTGCTTCCAAGAAACCAGTGTACTTCTTCTTTACTCGTTTTACTTTGATGATCATGGACGTTTCATCAACTTCCACCAAGGCCACAAATAAACCGTATGTTTGTATTGATGTCTGGCACTGGCGCAGCACAAGGTGTTGATCATGAACTTCGATTCATCCGAACTGTGCAGCATGTGCTTCAGACCGTATGAGACCCATTTGGTTCTTTGCCACGTCCCGGGCTTCACACAGAAGTTTGTAAAAGTACTTTCTACACGTACACCTTTTTTACCCTTTCATTCTACCCCCGTTATAGGTCGTTACCCGCGGGCGTCGTCCGAAAGGAGCACCTAACGACGAGCTGGGGAAAGTTAGAGCTCTACAACAAGGAGTTTGGGCACGTGGAAAGGTGGGAGCAGAAGTGCAAAAAAGACACCGACCGGCGGAGGTACCGGAAGTTCGGCAGCAAGCTGGAGTCCGTCATGCTGGTACTGTTGAAAATCCTGGAAGACGACCCCAGCGCCAAGGTGATCGTGTTCGCGCAGTGGAAGCTGATCCAGGACAAACTGGCGGACGCGTTCGAGAGCTCCGGGTTCCCCTACACCTCGCTCTCAGGCTCGGGGCACAAAAAAAGCCGAATTCTGAAGGAATTCAACCAGGTCTACGCGGAGGGGACGCGGATCCCACACGGCACGCCCAGGATTCTCTTGATGAGCTTCGAGAGCAACGCGAGCGGCGCGAACCTCACGTCGGCGAATCACATCCTGTTCGTGCACCCCATGGTACGTATTTGACAGATGACTGCTGTGTTTCTTTCGATTCATTGTCTTCATGTTGGCTTTCCGGGGTAGTGTTGTGCATCTGTGTGCTTGATTGTTCTTACTTGCAGCTTCGTAAAAAGCTGGAGAAATCTGCGAACTTACTGCATAAAAGTAGTTGAAAGTTTTCTCACTGTCATCTCGCTGTTGCTCTACAGGTAGCCAACACGTTCTCCAAAGCGTTGGTGTACGAGACCCAGGCCATCGGGCGTGCGCGGCGGTACGGCCAGAAGAAGAAAGTGCACGTGTGGCGGTTTGTGACAAGGGACACCGTGGAGGCGGAAGTCGTGGTGCAACACAAACTAGCGCTTGCGAAACGCGAACAGGAGAAGCGCAAAGTGGGCGAGCGCGCGGGCGTGCTGAGTGCCTCCAGCAGCAGCGAGGACGTGGTCACGTCGCACCCCAAAAGCAGCGACGTCTTCTCAAGCGGCAAAGCGGCGGACCACTCGTCCTGGAACAGCATGGTAGTTTCGCGAGTGAACAACAATCCAGCACCCGCTGGCTCGTCGTCGTCCGCGGGCAGTTCCTCTTCTAGCAGCAGCTATCACAACGGCACAACCAGTAGGGCGCTGCTTAATCTCTCCTTCGGAGCAGGTAACAAGAACAATGATAACCTCCTCCTAGGCGGAGGAGGTGCGACATCTTCGGGCAGTAGCAGCGCGGTCTTTGGAAGAGATTACGGTAGCAGTAGCAGCAGCAGCTACCTGTTTTCGAACAAGAACGCTGCAGGTGCGGGATCATTTGGTATGAGTACTTCTAGCAACAACGTGGACAGCAGTGTCAACAGGCAGGACACCACCAGCAGCAGCAGCCTGCTGGGCAACTACGATTTAAACCGCAGTTCCGGCGTCGAGTTGGATCCCTTCAGAAGTAGAAATCTCGGTGGAGGTGGAACAAATGATCTTCGCGCCGACAGTGGCGACCCCTTCACATCATCAGGAGGTACTATTGCAAGCAACAAGCGACCGGCAGCGCTGCCGGGTCTACTTGCGAATAGTCTCAATGTCAATCCCCCTATTCCTATCATTCCAAATACGACGTCGACGACCGGTGGAAATACAAACTATACTACTTCGAGCCTGTTTTCCCGGTTGGGAAGGTCGAATCACCAGCCCACAGTGAACCAACCGAACAACTACGGTACGCGAAATAACAGCAATAACAACTCCTCGCGCAATGGGACGTCGGACGACCCTGGCTGCGCACAGCAATGACGAGGAACATTTAATGTTGCGGCCTGTAGGTCGTGAGTAGCCTTTCAAATAATGACATTTTATCATCATACACACAGTACGCAGAAGATCATTTCTCAAGCAATAGTAAGTAGCCTGACTCATGGACAGAATTAAAGTCGTGAGGGATATTTTCTTGAAATGAACCACGCTTGTTCCTAGCTATCTAACACTGTTGTCGCAAGAACGATGTGACCCGATGCACCGAAAAATACAAATAGCGACACTGTAAAAGACCGACGAGTTTGGAGCTGGAAAATGAAATAGTACCAGTACCTCGTCACGACTGACTAGCAGCACCAAACGGTTGTACAGCCTGACTTTCTTCGCATTCTATGTCGAAGACAAATTTTCCACACTGTACAAAAATAGAGTTGTCATACGCGCGGTGGTTTTTGCGCATACAGTTGTACTAGAAACTCTACTACACCTGCGATTTTCCTCCACCGCAACTGCAGGTATATACCAGCAGGAGCACATCCATTCCGACCATGTTTTCTCGCTCCGCCGCGACCACATGAGAAGAGTAACAACTATAAATAGCAGCAGCGGCAGCAACAGCGCGCAACTGTTGCTGTCGCCTTTATTACACCCTAGAGCGAGCTGCCCTTTATTCTTATTTCTTCATGTAATGCTGCTAGTCTTACTCGTAGTCTTAGTCAAGCTCAAACACAAACGACAGTAAGAAGATCAGCCACGACGACATCCTTCTTGTCATGTTTTGCAAATTATCCACATCGCGATTCCGACAATCTAGAAGTAGTATATCAATGCGACAAAGCACAGAAGCGCAAGCGACCCTGAAATTGAACATCTGTCTGTGAAACTTTCAGCACGCTGTCAAAGAATTTTCTGTTGCAGCATATCGCTGCCTCGGAACAAGCGACTTTCATTTATATCGGAAAGACTAGTGCGAGCAACTTGACTCATCTCAGGAGACCCGATGTTGTTGGAACTCCGATGCTGTTGGAACTAGTCTTTGTGACGACGCGGTAGTGATACAATGCGAACTGCGCAAAGGTGATACGAAAGCTTGCTCCGCTACTTCCTGGGCATCAAGTTGGATGGTTTCTTCCCTCGTGGTCCAGAGCTGCACGTGGCGAAAATGTTCGTTTTTTCTTTTGCAGTTCGTGAAATAAATTGAGTGACAGAATCCGCAAGGAGCAGACGGTGTGCGACCTGTTTTGTGCCACGCTCAGTTTTTTTTTCCGATCACTTGCGGCAATGCGAATGTGTCATTCGGTCAAGCACAACAAGCGAGACAGAGTACGGAGAACGTGTAATCGGTTTTGAAACTGATACTAAAAGAGTTGCTTTATCTCGGCTAATACAAGATCAACGACAGTGGCTCCTTCTTTTTGAGGGGCATGGCGATTGATCGAAATTTCCCTTGCGGAACGATCAGGAAACGGTATATATCATTCGGACAGTAATGTTAGAGATGATCCGGGCCGGTGGCGCTGCTCTCGTGACAGACTCGTTTTTTTCATTTAGTTTTAGTCACCGAAGCACAGAATAAAAGTGGAGAGTCTTTGCAGCGTGCAGTAATTGGTTTTTGGTTCGCTGCTCGTAGTTGGTTCTGCATTGATAGGGCGAGCGGTATGTTTTTTTTTGAATGTGCCACTGTTTTCGCAAACAGCTGAAAATAAACATTCTCCACAAGAAAGATGGTGACGCCCCCGGCGCCGGAGCAGCAGTCGGGCGTGAAGGAGTCCGGGATCCGGTTGATGAGTCGGCTCGTATACATTGCAAATATGTCTGGGTCTGGAAACATGTACACTTCTGATGCGCATTTTTAAAGCAGACAAATATCTGTCATGCATGGACCGCAAAAGCTGCTTCTTTCTTGTCGCCCAAAGAGGGGACTTGTCATGCAGGTCAGGCATTGCGAAACCTGCTCAAAACCTGTGATGCTAGGACTTGCATGCGCGACCTTCCGTGTCATGCACAAACAGCATCACGCTCTTCCAGAGCCAGACATGTTTGCGTTTGATAGCTCGCGCTCGAGTACAACGCCGTGAACCTGAGTCAGGGCTTTCCCAACGAAGCCCCGCCCCCCGAGGGTGTGGTTTCCATCGTCTGCGCGCTGCTGGGCGGCAGCGCGGACAAGGCACAGGAAATCGCGAAGATGCCAGCGCAGGATCTGCTACAGCAGATGGTGGAGAGGAGGAGTGAAGCTGATAAAAATTGCTCCAGCAGTGTTTCTTTCGAGGACTTCATACGGCAAATCATCACAGAGAAGAACGCCAAAGACGCGCACTCCCAGTACTCCATGCCGGTGGGGCGGCCGCAGATTCGAAAGTGCATCGAGGAGTACTACGCGAGGTGGTACGGGGGGAACAAAGGCTTCCTCAACGGCGTCACGAACCAGAAAAACGTCGACGCCGAGGCGAACATCACGGTTACGCTTGGCGCCACGGAAGCCTTCGCCGTGGCCCTGCGGTCGGTGTGCCAGCCGGGGGACTCCATTCTGGTGATGGAGCCCTATCACGAGCTGTATCCGCAGCAGGCGAAGGTTTTCCATTTGAATTGCGAAATCACGACGTTGTTCGAGGACGAAGCGGCCAACGCCTGGCAGTAGGCAAGGCAAAAGCATCGTACTTCCGTAAATCGCATGCCAAAGTATAATTTTTTCGAAGGGAAATAAACTGTCATGCAGATTCTGGTAGGAAAAGAAAACCACATTTGTCATGCATTTTGGTTACGTCGAATACAATAGTACGATGCTTTTACGAGTGGATAGGCAGCTCAGCTTCGACGACATCCGGCAGAAGATGCGACGGTGCCGCGCGTTGGTGTTGTGCGACCCGCACAACCCGACCGGGAAGGTTTTTACCATACCGGAGCTGCAGCAGCTGTGCCGGATCTGCTTGGACAACGACGCGTACCTCATCACGGACGACATCTACGAACACATGATTTACGACGGCGCGGTGCGGAGCAAGCACGTGCTGCCCGGGTTCGACACGGCCCAGGTCTTGACGAAGGAAGCCGGGTTCAGCGACGAGGACGTGGTGAAGATGGGAAGTCTCTCTCTGCTGATGAACTCGGTGTCGAAATCCTTCTCCTGCACGGGCTGGCGGGTGGGGTGGCTGATCTGTCCGCCGCACTTGGCGAAGACCGTCCGCGCCGTGCACGACCAGCTCGTGTTGCAGGCACCGACACCCATGCAGCTGGGGGTGGAGAGCTTGCTGGATAAAATGGACGAAGAGTACTACCGGTATTTGAAGAACAAATACGAGGAGCGGCGGGACTTTTTAGTAACTACGCTGAAGCAACTGAACTTCGAGATCATCGGTCCGTTTGCAGCGTACTACATCTTCGCGAAATTCCGGAAAGTCGAGAAGCTGAAGCACTTCGAAACGGCACAGGACGCGTGCATGTTCTTACTGAAGAACTGCGGTGTGGCAACTGTTGCGGGGGACACGTTCTACAGTAACAAGGAGAAGGCAAACGAGTACATTCGGTTTTGCTTCTGCCGCCAAATGGACGACCTGGCGGAAGCGGCGGACCGGCTGAAGAAAAATCTGCAGTAGAAAAAGGAACAATTTCAGGTTCTCGCAGTCCCCTCCCTTTCTTGTGTGGACGAGCTAGCGATATTGTGATCGTGAAGTGAACGCGTTGCCAACATGCTCGTGTAGAGATGTTCCTGCTGTAGCAGAGGAACAGCCACAGCATGCGGTTTTGATGGGAAAAGAATAAATACAGCGACGTCGGAAACATACAACAGCAGTCTAGTTAAGGGTTGTTGTTCGAGTGGCTGCTATTGCTCCGACCACCACGTCGGATTGGATATCGGGGACGCTGAAAGAACATGAGAAGACATAGAAACACGACACATAGTACAAGGACTCCTTTTTGTTGTATTTGACACGACTAGCAGAGCTGGGCCTCATCTTCCCTTTTGGCGCAACAGGAGAGAATAAGGACGACAGGGGTTTCAGTTTCTGTTTCTCACAGGAGTCTTCGAGCCTTCTTAAGCAGACCAGAGAAGTGTTCCAAAGTGTTTTTAATGAATCTTGTTGCTTGTCGTGTGCCTAGCCTCTGAAATGCGTCTGTTGGTGTCATACTTGCAGTCACCACGAGCGTTTTTTTTTCTCGAGCAGGATGAAGATGTTCTACTTCTAGCCAAATCCACAGAGAAAAAAATGGCGTATTACGCGTGCCTCAACCTCCCCGCCGACGCCAGCGAAGCGGACCTGCGGAAGCAGTACAAGCGGTTGGCCCGGGAGCGTCACCCAGACAAGAGCCGAGCGAGTTCCGAGCGAGCTGCGACCGCCGAGTTTCAGCAGTTGCGCGCGGCCTACGAGGTTCTGATCAACCCCCAAACCCGGCGGCTGTACGACGAGCTTTTGCATTACGCCAACGTGGACGCGGGGAAGCATAATGATGTTGAACAAAACGGGCAGCAAGGTAGTAGTTCTGCGACGACCTACACGTCCGACATCACAGCTCTGTACCGCGAATACTTGCAAACGAGTCAGTTCACGGCGAACGACACGACGAAGCTGATGCGGGTCTGCGAGACCGAGGACCTGGCTGCGGTGTTGGACCTGCTCACGGAGGAATTTCCGGGCGTATTTGACACGAAGTTGACGGTTAATTATCTTGCGGAAGACGTCGCGTCGCGGTGCAGTTCGCGGTTTAATAGTAAGGTTTCGGCGTACACGGTTAGTAGTGGCGCCGAAATGTTGAACGAAAGGAAAAATAAAGCAAGTTCTGTTGCCAGCAGCACAAAAACAGTGGTTCAGTTGCCGGACGATTCAGATTTCGAGAGCAAGCAGATCTTCAAAGCACATAGCGATGCCGTAGAAGTACTAGGTGGCCACGACACGACAAATGCCGGACTTCCGCCGGACAAAGTAGGGGCTGCCACTTTTTTACCTTCACAGAGCAAAGACCCCCTGACGCACAGTAACACGCAGCTGCTGAATCCCGCCGAGCAGAAGCGTCTTTTCGACTACGTGAATCGGCGGTCGGTCGACACGGGCCGCACGGCCCTGCTCTGTGCCATGCGGAACAAGGACGCGGAGGAAAGAAGGCAGATTATTTACCTCCATATCAACTGCAAAAGTATCTCGTACCAGCAGTCGCAAAATTGCATGCTGGTGTTTCTTGATCAGCATTATTCTTCCTGGAGCTGGAAAAATCATCTGTGACGCATTTTCTACTAGTACGAGTACGATGCTTTTACCCTGCACACTCCTCGTGCAGCACCTGAACGCAGACATCAACGCGGTCAATGCCGGGGGCTTCACCGCTGCCATGTTTGCGGCCGGGATGGACAACACGGTCAAAGACCCGGCGTTGCTGAATTTGCTGGTGGACCTGGCCGCGGACGTGAACGTGCAGACGAATTACGGATTAACCGCCCTGATGATCGCCTGCTGCAAAAACCGGCGGAGTAGCAAAACCGCGCACAGTTTTTTCACGTTGCTAAATGCGAAGGCGGACGTCCGGCAGATCACAGACGTCGGTTTCGATGCGCTCGCGTTTGCGGCGGACTATGGGAATTACCAGCTGGTGGAGGTGCTGCTGCAGGAAAAAGCGGACGTGAATTTACAATACTTTGGAAAGTACAGCCGGACGGCGCTGATGTGTTCCGCCGCGTTGGGGAACGTGGAAGTGTTGCAGATTTTGCTGGATAACAAAGCTGACGTGGAGTTGCAAACGACGGAAAATAATGACACGGCGTTGGACTACGCTGGCCGGAGCTTCGACGACGGCTTGATCGTCCCGCACGGCTTGAGAAACGTGAAGCTGTGGGACGCGCTGCCCGTACCCTGTTTTCCGGCGGAGTTCGTGAAAAGAAATAGTCCGAGTAGTCCTGCGTCTGCTGCTGGTGTGACGAGATTGCTCGGGGAGGACGAGGGGAAAAGTCGGGAACTTACTACAGCAAAAGTTTCTTCTCCCAGCACAATCGAGATCGACATTGACGCTGTGCGCCGGAGCCCAGAGTTCCGGCGTTTTTTCGAAGAAAAATCGGGGCGGTGCTGCAACGCGCCGCTGTTGATGGCGATTTTGCGGCGGGAACTGCGGGTTTTTGTGGACGGTGGTGTGTTTTTCGAGGAGGAGGAAGTGGAAGCAAACTCCTCATTTTCCCAGCCGCAAGGGTCGGGGTCGGAGGAAATTTTTGTACAGGCACCAAGTAGGAGCTGTACCACGAGAGGGCACGATGAAGGGGCGGGGCAAGGAGAGGGAGACGCCAGTCAGAAAACCTCGGATGCACCACCAGACGATCCTGCGTATGTGCAAGAACCGGAATCGCCACGAACACCGAGCGATGCGGCACCGGGAAATAAATCCGAACCAGTTCCTGCTCCACCGAGTCTCACGACGGAACAACGAGGGAAGGAGGAGAGTGCTTCTCCGAGGATCTCCCAGTCTGGCAGGTATCCCGAAGTTGTACTTCACCCGGACCGGGCGGAACAAGAGAAAAATATCTTCGCTTCAGCTCTCAGTTTGCTGCGCAACCTTGCTTTTGTTTGTCGGTGCGAGAATGTTGAAAGTGGTCCTCGTAGTTATCGTGGTGAGCGCAACTACGGTAGTACTGATATGAGACCGCCAGACAGAAGTAGGATGCACAACGCGAGCCAAATCGTATCGATCGATAGTGCGTTTTTCACCGCCTCTCGCGGTTTCACTGCTAGAGAAGCAAATTGTCACGTGTTCCAAGATCAAAGTGTAAATGTACTACTCGGCGTGGTCGTCCTCGTGAGCGAGAGGTGTGTAAGTAAGCGAAAAAGATAGCAATGTTTCTCGCAAGTTAGTCGTTGAAACCCCAGTGTCAAAAAACATTCGAATTTTTCTGCTGGGAGACGGAGCAGTCGCGCATGAAATGCATAATGCATGGACTTGCATGTTGTCGAGCTGGTGCAAATTTTAATTTGGCGATACATCAAAATGGTGCGCAACAAATATGATCTTCAGAAACAGCAACTCAGTATAGCGCACGAAAAAACAAGAGTCGGTAAATACAAAACACTCTTTACTACCGCGCAAATAAACACGCCCAGTATGCCAAGCAGCACCGCGCCGCGGCATGGCACCGGCGGCGCTTCTGCCGCGGTGGTCCCTGGTTCCAGCAGCAGCTCCAGCTCGCAGAAGAACCGAAAGCGACCCTTCTCCATGCTGGTAGAGGATTTACTCTCCGATGTCACGGAATTCGTCGACGAAGCGATCGGGACCCATCGGGCCTGGGTCGACGTGAAGAAGCAAGAGATCTACGACGTCTTGCAGGCTGCCGAGCAGAACAAAACGCCCATTCAGAAAAACCACAAATGGGGCTTCTTCGTCGAGTCGGAAGGAAGGTACGGAGTTTTGGGAGAATATGTTTTTTCGCTTCTAGATAGATTTTGATTGGTGGGCTTTTGAACAGTCTTCGTGTTGTCCATCTCTTATTCGTACAAAATTGTCTACTTAAGTGCAAAAATACCCAACCCAGGATCGGCGACATTGTGGAGCATCACATCGATGTTTTGCGCACACACATGGAGGATGGCGTTCGTGCGAGGAAGCAAGCAAAACGCGCTCGACCACAGCCGGCGCAGCCATCGTATAGAGAGGCTCGTTGTTTTGATGTTTTCATTTCTTAAGGTGGGTCATGTTTTTTTTCTGATACTTAAAAGTCGTGGACATTGATTTGTTTGTTTCGTTTCCAACACAGATCATCGCAACCAGCTACCAAGACCAGCGCGGCGATCGACGTCCGAGGGCCCCCTCCGTCGAAGAAGCCGCAGGAGATGAAACAGCAGGATGGTATCATGGAGGATGAGCGGCAGTCCGGTGAGAGCTACCATAGCACTCGAAGTTGGAGCACGAGTAAGGGACCACGCGTGGTGCAGGACCACCAGAGCAAGCTTAAGCCGACAGCTGGAGTGCCATCTTCTACCAGCGGTGGGGCAGCCGGAAACAGCAAATCGGCTGTCGCCTCCTCGAAGCCCAGTAATTTCGAGCCCGCGCCGATTGCGAAGGTCACCGCAACCGCCGTGACGGTGGCAGGGGCGGGCGGAAGTAGTAACATCAAATCGGGTAAGGAGGTCACCGCGGCGCCGCAGAACAACAGCAGCAAATATCAGTTTTTGAAGAGTACCAAGACCACGACGGAAAACAACAGCGCGGCATCAAGCGGTGTGGGTGTTGCCCCCGGTGTACAGAAACCCACAGCGGGTAGTTCCTCTTCGTCGTCGTCGTCTTCTAGTAAGCCGGCTGCGAGCAGGTCGTCCTTTGGAGGAAGCAGTAAGAACCACAAGCCGCCGGACGCGAAAAGTAGCTCGTCGGGCAGCAAGAAAGAGGAGGAAAAGGCAGAAAGTTTCGCGGCTTCCGCAGCTCTAGCAGCCGGATCCACGACGAACAAGGTAATTGCCATGGCCGGCGTATTTGGCAAGGTGGGCACGGCGGGGGCGCCGACCCGGTTTTCGCAGAGCGGGAATAAGCAGGAGCCCGTCCCGCAGCTGGCCTTTCAGCCGGTGCTCCGCCGGAGCGTCAACCGGGTGTCGCAAGAAATTGGAGAGCACAACCCGGTCGCGAAGTCGCCGCCCAAACCGCGGCAGCTGGCGGCCGCCAAAGTGGCGCAGCTTCTCAGCAGCAAGAGCAAATTGGACAAGACCCATGACAGTGACGCGCTCGTGCGGGCGCTCAGCGAGGGCTACTACAATAGCAAGCGAAAAAGCGACGTGGACATGGACGCATTGTTTGAGGACACGACGGACGTCTTTGCGGGTGCGAACAGCGCCGCCAAGCCGGCCGGGGCGGACGAGTATGTGGTTGATTTGATAAGCTTTTCTGCATGTGAAGTAGATGATCCTTTTGAAAATAAGATCGCGTAGCTTTATGCACACAAAAGTCTTTTACTGTATCTGCATGTGTTGAGCGATACAAACGAACGCACAACGAACGACAGGTCGATGCCGCCGCCGGCATTGCCAGCAAAGGCGTCTGCAGATGATGAAAATGTTCCAGCCAAGGCTCCCCTGGTCGTTCCGGAATCCGCGGACTTGAAAGTAAAGAACGAGGAGCCACTACCGCAGCCGCGACGGAGCGTGGCAGCGCTGAGCGAGATGTTCAAAGCAGATAAGAAGAAGATCGACAATTTGTCAGGAAGCGGCTCCGGTAAAGAAAAGGAGGGAAAAGTAGAAGTCGCACCAGCAGCACACGCGGTAGAGAAAGAAGTTGTGCAAGAAAATAAACCCAAGAACTCGACCGAAAAGTCGTCCTCCTCTTCGAGCAGCAGCAGAGCGGAAAACAAGGAAAGGAAACCAGACGAGAACTCGTCGGCGTCGGGAAAAAACGCTGCTACCGGAGGAGGTTCTAACTCGAAGAAGAAAGAAGAAGAAGCCGTCGACCCCGATCAGGCAGTTTCTGGCAATCTGCGGGACAAGAAGGTTTCCACGGACAAGCGGTCCCAGAAAGACAAGAGTTCCGAGAAGGAGCCGCCGCGGAAGAGCGCGTTCGGCGGCGGGGCTGCGCGCGTGGTCGCGGCTGCGCAGCAGGATGAGGAACTTGAGCAAAGCAGTCAGAAGATTGACGAGCTGATACTAAACAAGGGAGAAGATGATGGAAAAAAAGAGCAGCAAAACGCGGAAGACGGGGTGGATGAAAGCAGGAACGACAAAAAAATCATGGCAGATTCACTGCAGAAAATCGACCACGACGATGCATTCATGGACACGGGGCTGCTGTTTCGCGACAGCGCCGTGGAAAAACCGCCCCAGCCCGACGCCGATATCACGGCCGCGCTCCCGCGGGAACTGCACTTCGAGGCGACGGACAAGATTCCGCTGGTTGGTGAGGCGGGGAGTAGTACAGGCAAGAAATCAGACGACCCGGACATGGTTTTCGCGCCTTACCCCTCCGTTTCCGTCGCGCCCTCGAATAGTTTGTTCTCCTCGCACTCGCTGTTCAGCAACCAAGGCAGCAACCTGTTCAAGTCGGACGACGGCGGCAAACGGAAATCCTCTCTGGTGCTTCCCAAACTGATGGGCAGCGGCCCGCCAGTGGAACCAGCTGGCACAGCAGACGAGGGCGGGAATAAAGTATCAAAGCAGGACAACATGGAGGCCGACCGGAAGAAGATGCCGCCCCCAGGGGGAGTTCTTGGAGCGGCGGCTGCTGGTGGCAAAGTGCCCGCGGTCGTGCCCGGCAGCACAGTGAGTAACCAGTCCAACCATTCGTGGTTTGGCAATCCAATCGTACTGGATCCGGTGGAAATTCAGAAGTTTTCCCCGGCGGATTACTTCTCTGTCGGGTGTGCCAGCTCCGATGCAGCGTACTTCACCGCGGGGTCAGGTATAAGAGGATGAATGTACTGGAATGAAAGTTACTGTGATAAAAAGATCGCCTCGATCGGAGATTTGCTTGTTTTTTTTGTTTTGAACATGGCGCAGTGCAAGTGCTAAAAAGCTTTTCTGTTGCTTGCTTTGCATACAAAACCTTCAAAACCAGCTGCCTCCTCTAGCCCAGAAAGCACACCGAAGGACATTGTGGGTGGCTTGCTAGTGCAACCAGACGGACAACCGCCCGAACCGCCGAGCCGCTTGCCGCAGTCCACGCCGCCAGGGGTATGGTCGTTGAATTTTCGATTTTGTACAATTTCTCCAAAAGTCGATGATGATGAGGATGAATTGTATTTGACTAATATCAGCGGAAGGCGTTGCTATTCGCCTTCGCAACTTGCGCTGGTGTGGCTACTTCCGTTCCCCACAACCACGATCCAAACGCATTCTCTCTCATCAGGGCATGCGCAGCGCGCAGACAGAACCGGACGCCCGACTGCCGACCGACGCGGCGCGGGTCCGCCGCGAGGCCGAACGGAAGCGGCTGGAGTCGCTGCGCACGCAGCGGCAGGCGATCCGACACCTAAAGCGACAGGAGGACAACTACGAACTGAGTGACAAGTGCTCCACCGACGAGGAGTCCCCGGACCGGCGCGACAAGCGGGTGCCCGACTGGTGCCGCAACTGGCCGGAAAAGGTGCAGCAGCAGGGGTTGTTCGACCCGGACACGATCTTTGGCGGCCGGGTGGCGAACCCGGACCTGGGCCGGATCTTCGGGCCGGAGGTGCGCAGCAAGAAGAAGCGCCGCGGGTTATCCTGAGCCATTAGGTCCCCGCCCCATAGTCAAGATGGGAAATCTGCTAGACAAATCACTCAGCTTTGGTTGTTGCGGATTACAAAAATTTGGCCTCGTAAGTAGTGTGATCCTGTTTAGCTTGTTCAGAAGCATCACAGATCTAGCCTGTTATGCTGGTTGGAGCATTACAAATCCTAAAACACGACTAGAAAACGCCTGCCATGGGTCTCCGCATGAGAAACATTTTGAGCATGCAGATTAGCATGACAGATGTTGGGTGGGGACGTTTTTACATAGGATACGGGTCCTCGGAGAACTGGGAAAAGGACCGGTTGACAAAGCGCGAAGTGGACGCCTACAAGAAGCGCACCAACCAGCTGCGGCCCTGGGTCATCCAGGAGGAAGAGTGAGGAGTATAAGGGGGAGCAAGGGGCTGTCCCTGTCGCAGCGTTTTCGGGGACAAGTTGCTGTGGTGGTAGACATGCCACTGCGAATGATCTGAATCTTATGCCGTCATTGAGAGCTTGTTTGAACTGTATGACCTGTCAAGCACGATAGAATACAGTCAGTCTGTAGTCGGAAATTGTTTACAAATCGAAATTATGCGCCGCAAGGTGCTGGCTCGTGAAGTATGCAGAGCGGGGAGGATTCACGTTCTTATTGGCCCGGTGAAGCGATTCCCTTTCCGTAGAATCTGCTGTGGCTGGTGGCGGATGATAAGAAGATGTGTTTTGGTAGTTTTCGTTCTCTTTGCCGCTCGGAGAGCTGCAAAAAGAAAAAGGGTGGAAAGTCGAAGCACTCGCTCAGGACTCTGTCTTCACAGTTTTCAAAACAACCTTCTCCCGTGAGCTATGCGGCTTTTCTTTAGAAAGATAGTTAGTCTCACGCAGAGACGACCTCAACAGGTCGCGCTTTTGAAGTAAGAGCCCTTTTTCAGCTGCTGCAAACCCGTACTACGACTTGCTTACCAGCGCTGAAAGATTTCGCCCTGGTTGTACTTCGCCGCATCAACGAACTTGCGTCCACGCAAGAGAAGTTAGATTTCATTTTCCCAGATCGCCACCATACTAGAACATCAAAAAAATCAGAATGCCGCCGGAGTCCTCGCCAGCCTGGAGCCTGCGGCCGTCGTCGCTGTTCCCGGCTGCGTGTGTCAACATTTCAACCATTTTCCGGGCTGTTTTGAGCAAAATCCCGTTTCTGAAAAGCAAGAGCACGGATAACAACACTGCTACTGGTAGTACTTCTCGGAACATCAATCCGACCCCGGAATTCGCCCCGGTGCAGATCATCCCCGCGGCCGTACTGACGGAGAATGTGATGCCGTTCCTCTCCGCAGCGGACCTCGGGCGGCTAGAGTGCGTTTGCCGGTACTTCCGGCTGATCGGCGAAGTCGTGGCCCAGCGGCAGGTCCGCCGACGCCTGCGGGTCCGGGAAAAGAGTGACAACCTCTTCTACATAAACTTCAGCTCCACGTCGTTTGCCTACGAGGACGGCAACATAGACGTTCCGACAAGCACCAGCAGCCAAGTAGACGGTGTGCGACTAATCGAAGATGAAGAAGAAAATCGTATCAGCAGTGCGAACGGAGGTTATGATCATGCTGAAGATCAACATCTTCGAGATGAAGAGAGCGCAACATCAATTTCCGCCGCGCCACGCCGAAGTGCGGAAAAAAAACCGGAAAGAACCCCGTTTGACCTCGTTCCGTATGAAAAGTCCGCGGGGGAATCATGGAAGCAGGTGCTGCACCTGTGGGAGGCTGGGTTTTTCACGCCCGGTCCGCTGCAGCAGTTCGATTGGCGGAGTCTTATGCGGTTTCCGACGTCCTGGAAGCTGGCGTACTTCGAGCGCTACGACCACATTACCCTGGACGAGGATTTGGATAATTTGATTCCGGAGAACGCCAAGTACGTGCTGGCGGGCGCCTGGCAGGACGTTGCAGTAGGAGAAGACAGTCCGGCGCGCCGCGGAGACGCTACTGGAAGTAACGAGGACGAGGACGGATCTGCGTTGGTGAAAAGAATCCGGGACTGGTATAAGGGGGAAGGCGAAAGGATATCAAATCCAGGTGCGGGGGCGTCTTCCTCCGCGGGACTACTTCTGGATCGAAATGACGAGGCTGGAGCGGACCCGGACGTCGAAGGCGCCGAATTAGTTTCACCGGAAAGTCGTACTGCTTCGCAACAAGCAGAAGGCACAACGCCCCAAGTAGAGCGGGAGTCCGTGACAGCCCGCAGAACGCGGGTGCAGAACGAGGACGCGGGCGAGGGCAACGACTTGGCGGCCGGCTTTCTCGCGCGGGCGCCGCCGCGGTTTCGCGCAGCCCTGCGGGCGCTTTTTCGCGAGGCGGAAAATAACGCAGAGGGTGAGGAAGAGGACGAAGGAGCGGCCGGGGTGTTTGCGGGTTTGCGGGGCGTGGCGCTCGACGCTGGCGGAGAGAGTGACGACGGGGAGGGGGATTTTGAAGCTGTGCCTGAACGAGCGCGCGAGGAAGAGGACCCAGCTGGGCCAGCTGCGCCGGAAGTGGGGATGGCGGAAGTTGATGTGGTGGTAGAGGAGCCCTCAGCGTCAGCCGCGCCCGCGCAGGAAGAAAGAAGAATGCTTGTCGGTGTGCCTGGTATTAACGAAGATACGGCACCATCCGCACCTGTGGATCCGGGGACTGCTTCTGGAAATCCTGCGGAAAGAGTTGAGCTGCTTGAACAGCAAGCACGAGAAAAATCGCCACCGGCGGCGCAAGAAGATGTTGCTGGTCCACTACCTGAAATAAACGTGTCTCGTGCTAGCACCTTGTCCAAAGACAGCGATGGTCGTGCTGTTTCGCGAGAAAAAGAAAATCCGAAATCCGAAGCAGAACACGACCTTTCCGACCTTGAGGAGCCCCTCGATTTGGGTCCGCCACCGATTTTGTATGCCGAATACGAAAATCCCGACTGCCAGACGGGCGTGGTGCAGCGCCTCGCGCGTTTTTTCACGTTCAGTTCTCAAACTAGAACAAACGAACCCGACGCAAACGCGGAGAATAGACCAATGTTCCCCTTTTCACGACGACCAGCAGCACCTGGACCCTCGGCTTCTACCACCTCTTCCCCTTCAACTCTCGCTCTCGCCGCCTGGGCCCCGGCGGAAATCGCACTCCGCGTGACGGTCGAGCGGGACGATTTCTTCGGTGGCGCCGTTGACGCCAGCGACAACGCGTGGCCGGCGGTCCCCGCGCCCGCGCTGCAAGCGCATCGCCGACAGCTGGCGGGACAGCCACCTTTTCGACGACGCGCGGAAGGGGTAGATGCAGCAGGAGAAGATATTAACCGGACCACTTCGTCGAGCTCGAGAACCTCCCATCGAGACCACGCGCCGAAGCTGCCGCAAACGACCTACTGGTATCGGTGGCGGGAGCGGTCTTTCGGGTTCGCTGGTTCGCCGAACCTTTTTCTCCGCTTTGCGGACAGTGCCATCGCCTTTTTCGGCGAGGAAACGGACTCCGAGCGCCGTCTGAGCTGGAATCTGGACCGCGCCGAGTCCACGGGCGGCTGGCGCGCGGGCGCGGAAACGGAGCTGGGAGGCAATCCGCGGAACTGGTACAAAGTGCTGCTGTACCGGGACTAGCGGTACTGCTCGAATGTACCGCTCGAATGTAGCGCAGGTTGATCATGTGCTGGGCGAGTGGTAGTGCGAATGACGGGAGTACTTGTGTCCCGCTGCAGTTTTTATTCCTGTATCGGACACGTGTGAGACAGAAAACTGTACGATGAAAGTCGAAATTGAAATATCAAAAAGAAAAATTGAAGTTGCAGAGAATCCTGAGCCGTGTGGCTTTATGAGCGACAAAAAGCAGGATGAGATGCTAGTGCCGGTTGTTCTTTTTCAGTCCGCAAGGTTTTTTCACTGTCTTTTGCTCGCTCTGGTCGTGCTTGCGCGTGAGTGAGAGAAAACTGCAGCATAATTGTGCTTTTCAGGGTCCGACTTTGAGATCTGCGGATCTCTATCTCCAGTCGCGTGTTATTTTACACGAGAAAAGATCAAGATCTGAAGGATCATGGGCACTGAGTTTCTTTGAAGTGATCGCGATAAGTAGAGCCCGGCTGATTTCTTGAAGCAACGCTACGGTGCCCAGGCAAGCGACTGATTGACAACTCGAGCGCATTGCGTCTGTCCCTCTCAGGTTGATGAATACCAGGTAAAGAACGATGGATAAGTAAGTAGGCTTGTTGTTTTTTTGGATAGTACCCACCAGGTCTGATTGTTGCTTCGGTATTAACAGAACTCTCAACTACGACCAGGTTGCGGTTCTCGTCGGCGCCATGATATGAAATTAGTAAAGTGAAATATGTGGAGATAGAGTCAGAGATTACTTCGCCGTCGAATGTATGGTGCATGATCATGGTCCCATGAACACTTGATGTTTGAGAGAGTTTAAATTGTTCTCGTAGTACAAGACCGACGACGATCTGCAATCCCGAAACCCCATGGGTAATGGCCTTTCATCCGGTTCCAAGGGCGGCGGCGGCGGTGCTGGCGTGAACGTGAACCGGACCACTTTGGACGCAGCCATTGACGTATGCATTGCAAAAGTATCCCTTCAGTCTGAATTGCATTACAAATTTGCTCAGCGCGAGCGCTAGAATTTGTCATGCTGTTTTGCCTTAAGAACAATACATAACTGCAAGTAGTACGTGTACGATACTTTTGCACTCGATATGACGCGGAATTTGTGCCGACGCGGGTGGAGGTGGGCCGGTGCGCCAGCGAGCTCAAGTCGCAATGGTGGACCTCCAATCCGCCACTGTCGCAGTCACTCAAGGCCTACGGCAAGCCGTACGGGCGGCTGTTCGCGAAGACCTGCGGGCAGTACCGGCAGGACTTTCGGCGGTGCATGGAGAAGAACAAATTCGACCTCTTCAACCTCGCGCAGTGGTACCCGGTCTGCGGCGAGTTCTCCGAGCTGGAAAACGCCTGCGGCAGCCAGCTGATCCGCGAAATTGACCGTAAGTGCCTGACGCAGCTGAACCGGGCCGCGAAAAAACTCCCCGACAACTTGAGCGACGACGACTACAAGGAGGTGGGGCGGTGCGTGCAGTCCCTGTTGGGCAGCGTTTCGTTTGGCCCTATGAATTGCAAAAGTATCGTACTCGTATATAAAAATGCATTACAAATTTCCTCAGCATGAGAAATAAAATTTGTAATGCCGATTTGCCTTGGGAGCAAGATTTGTAATGCATGACTTGCATTTATACGAGTACGATACTTTTGCACAGGATAGGCCCCGCGGAGCAGCAAGCGGCGAAAACCACGTTTGAAGCCAAGAAAGCGCTATCCTGTGCAAAAGTGTCTGGGTCTGGAAGGTTGGAACTTGTGATGCTGCATTTGGATTCTGAAAAAATCTGTATTTTTGCATGAGCAGCAAAGAGAGTCCAAGCTTTGCTACACGGAAAGAGCATTTGTCATGCGGTATAGGCATCAGAAAGCCCTCACAAAATCTCTGATGCTAGGGCATGCATCACAGACATCAGGAGTCATGCAAAATGTGCATGACATCCAGACCCAGACATTTTTACATTTGATAAGCGCCCTTCACCTACAACTTCGCCGCCGGTGGGATGTCGGGGCCCAGTGGGATGAACTCCGGGTCAGCCAGGTAGCGAGGACCTTCCAGGTAGCGGGGAAGAGGAAGTGATGAAAACTCGTCCGCACGAAGTGGGAAACAGGTGATGTGATGAGAAGTGCTGACGAGTGGATTTAAGCATAGAAGAACGCTGGAGGCATTGATTTTTGCCGAGGGAGCAGTTCTGGCACCGCCGGTATTTGTATCTATTGGTATCGCTCTACTCGTCTGGTTCATCAGCAAGGACATTTATTTCACACCATTGTTGCGTCGTGTCTTCGCTGCGCTTGTTCGCTACAGGTGGGCCAAAGACTTTTATTCAAGAAGCTGCGCACCCATCGAGCTTTTGTAGTTACTTACCAACAGCCTCCGCGGCATGAGGAATCAATTTGAGAATGGAAGCAGCCTCTAGATGCGTCGTGTTCTGGTTCAGGGTGAGGTCATCTTGAAACCTTTAGTGTTCCGAATTAAGTTTCACCCTCGCGTCAACACACTGTGAACTGTTGAACTAGATGGCTTCTGTTGAGTTCCGCACCTCTCATCATCCATGCTAGTTCTTTGAATCTTGCCGCAACTGCCCAATGCTGATGGCTGAAGAAAGTTGGAAAGACAAAGAATGTGCTTGATTCGACGTCAGAAGTTGAAAAGAAGTAAGTACTACTTAAACAGAGCAATAGCTCATTTGAGCGGTAGTCGTGTAGACTTACAGATTCTTCATAACGAACAGACTAGGAAACGTTTACCTATGTAGGACGATAGAAAGAGTAGCAGCCAAACAAACTTTCACGTTCACGACCGATCTCGCTCCGTCCACGCAGCCATGGAGGTAGAGGATCCGGATCCGATTCATTGTGTAATCGTGGATCCTATCCACAGGAAATTTATTCCCGAAGTAGAACACGACGATTTACAAACGCGGTCTCTGCATGATAAAAATTTTCCCCAGCCCTATTCTGCATGACAAATGGTATGCTCCAACTTGGCGAAATTTGTGATGCATTTGGTACGTCGTGTACGGAATAAGATTTGTATTGCATAGATTTTCTGCACGATGTGCGCACCTGCACAAGCCGCGCCATCCAGCGGGACAGTGCGTGGTGTCGGCGGCAACTGCAGGAAACTAAGCACCAGCTGGCCAGTGTGGTGCACACAGCCAGCAACAGCAGCGACGATAAGATTTTGTCCTGTCTGCGGCCCCGGATCCTCGAGCGGCTGCATCGCGAACAGCTGGATAAGGATGTACAGTACTTCTTTGTTTCGTTTTTACAATGATTGATTCTGCTGATTCCGATTCGTGTCTGAAGGTAGAAACAGTGAAAATTTTTTTACTTGTCACTGTAGAAGCAGAAGCAGGAGGACGCAGCCCGGCGTGTGCCGCCGAAAAAGAAAAAGCAAACAAATCATTCCTCCCACAGGTCACCGAAGTGCTGGAGCGGCACGTGACGCGTGTGCAGGAGAATCTGTTAGGCAAGCCGGCGGAGCGCAAGCTGGGCGAATTCGGCACGCACAGCCAGGCAGCAGCGGACCAACAGTTGTGCGCGACGCAGGCCTATGGATTGCAAAAATGTCTGGGTTTGGAAGATTCTGAGACTTGTCATGCACGTTTTGCATGAGCCAGGAGGTCTGGAATGCGAGACCTAGCATGACAGACCCTTTGAGGTCTCTCTCATGCCTTTCCTGCATGAGAAACTCCCTCCCAATTTGGTCAAAAGCGGACAGCTTTTGGCACACACGCAACACAGATTTTTGCATCATCCGGATTTGGCATGACCAGTTCTAATCTTCCAGACCCAGACATTTTTGCATTTGATAAGGCCACGATGGCCAGCACGGTCTTGGAGTCTACCACTTCGAGTGCGTTTTTCGGCACCAGCTCGGGCACTACTCGACCGGGAAGTCATCTGCAGGTTCTTTTCCAGCAGCAGAAAGACGGCGCGAATCACCAACTTGGTGCAGTAGGAGCAGCACACCAACATAGTGGTACCAGCGCTACTGGCAGCACAGCCGGCAACATGATTTCTGGGGCAGGTTTCCCTTCCGGGTCTTCAACAGCAGCAGGAAAAAATCCGTCTCTTAATACATCCGGCGCCGGCGGCTCTTCCTCCTCCACAGCCGTGCGTGCGGCGTCCATGGAAACGTTGCGGTCACACGTGGTATCGAAACCGCCCCTGCAGCCACGGTCGGCATCCTCTACCGCTGTGAAGAGCGGGAATGCAGGAGGGATGAGGATGAACAATACAGGAACTGCTGTGAAGCCCGGATGCACGGCCGGCTCCGCGTCTACCTCGTCGTCGCAGTCCAGATTGATTTCCGCACGGTTCGCGATGCAGCAGGATTTTGGCATTGCGGAGGTACTACATCATACGAGACAGCCACAGTCACAGCCGCAGCCGCAGACTACAGTGTTGCAAAAAGGTACTTCTTGGCCGCAAGAAGTCGTGGCAGCGTCACAGCAGGCGTCTTCTACTGGTGCATCGAGTTGTAATAACCGCGTCTTCGAAGTAGATCGGAATGGCGATAGTACCATGCGAATCATCGACGGTACTACCGGTGGTGCCGTGATTCGACCAGCAGGTCAACAATCCGACAGGACGGTCGAAGCAGGAGGTAGGGAACCGCGGCAAACCTCGCAGTGCGATGCAAAAGCGAAAAGACAGGACCAGGGCTGGCTGGGTGAGCAAGATTGTGCTGTTCCTGGAAATTGTCATTCTGCCAATGAAATGGTAGTGGAAGCTAAGCTGCCGGAGCCATCTTCCTCTTCCACGAAAGGAAAAATACACGACCAGTCGGACCGGGAGCAGAGAAAAAACGAATCAAGGCCAACGACGCATCATGCCTCCCCGTTGGGCCGGACACTCCATGTCGACCGTACCCCCCGACCCCGGACCCCCTGCGCCGCGATTTCGGAGCGTGTGAAGGCGTTCCAAGCCCGCATCGACGAGATTCAGAACAGCGCCATTCGCTTCCCGAAGAACAGCAGTCCGAAATTTCAGCAGATGACCGGGTCGGCGGAGCGGGATACTAGAGCTAGAGGGGGCCAGATGTTGAAGAAACAGGAGCAGTCGGGGAAGGTTCTAGAAGAAATCAGACTCGCAGACGCCAGCATGGATGTCGAAATGCTAGACGAGGAAGGGGGAGGAGCTGCAGAGACGTATAGATATTATCCGAAGTCGTTTTGGAGGTTTAGGGTGCTACTATTTTGACTTCAAGTTCAACAGCAAGTTTTCGGTACATTATCTCGCTCGAATTCTACGCGCCGTGAATGTCTGGAGCCGCTTGTTGAATTATCAATGAAAAACACATCAGTAGTTGGTCATCCTCGAAAGCAGCGTTTGCCAATACTTCCGAGCCGCCAGTTCCCGATGGAAGTGCTGGTCCCAGTGAGTCAAGTTCCGCATCGGGTAGAATGAAGTTGAATGCGCCCCCTGAGCAAAAAGCTCTGCACGCCGACGCACAGGATCAACCGTCTACCGACCAGCAACGCATCGTCCCTTCAGAACATGATCCCGTTGGTGCGCCGCCACTGGCCGTTTCGGTACCCGCTCCATCTGGTACGGAACAAGACGGGGCTTCTGGCATGGAAGTGGAGCAGCACGTGGACCAGAACCTCGAGACAGTCTCGGCGAGTGTCGCAGAAAAAAATCTATCCAATTTTCCAGATTCGAGACCCGCGGAAGCTGCGGGCGACCAGACACTGTCGGTGGATCTGAATAAGCTGACGGACGACACGACGCTGCTCACCTCTAGTATGGGAGTGTCAGGATCGAAATCGTCCAAATCGAAAAAGTTTGTCATGCATAAAACAATGTAGGGCACGTAAGGCCTGTATTGGGGAGGAGGCAAATGAGACCGATTGCAAGCCTGTTTGGCAGTAACCATGTACTGCCAGGGTAGCATGACAGGAGCAGTCTCCTTTGCCCAAGGAGCATGACTGACTGGATTTTGGTGCTCCCGCAATTTGTCATGTGCCACCTGGAAACTGAGATTCCAACTGGTATCGATTTTATGCATCGCAAATTATTTCGATTTTGTTGATTGCGATCCTGGCGCTTCCATATCCAGCATCGAGCTCACCAACGTGGATCCGGCGTCCTTCGCCTGCCAGAAACTGGACCACCGTGAGATGCAGAGACGGCGTTGCATCATTCGAGGCAGCAAACGGGACGAGGACACTATCCTGCGGAAGATTCTTCAATTTGCAGCTCTATGTGAGGCACAAATAACGCGATACAGTTAAAAACTCGTCTTCAATATCTGCGATGCTTCACTTCTTTGTGCGTTCGTTTATTCACGATTCTTGATTCTCGGCGGCTACATGATCCATTTGCTGCTTGAACGTGATAGGAACGAATTGGAGTTCGTGGTCTTCCAAGTGAGGAACAACAAGCAGAAAAATTTGATGCTGCCTCAGAAGTACGAAAGCGAATGAATTTTTCAGCATGATACAGGACTACGAAGTGTCAGAGCGGGCCTCCTCCGATGGCGAAGAGGATTCCGACGAGTCTCCGGACCGCAGCCACAAACGCATTCCAAAATGGTAAGTACCAATTGTTTCACTCATGGAACTGAAAATACATAGAAGCAGTACGGAAAGCAGTACCTGTGCAGAAACTCATGCTCTTGTGATGCATGTGAGTGCAGCAAGCAGATGTGACAGAGATTCCTTTCTGCAAAAAAACTCCGTTCCTTCGAAGAGGACATGATTTTCCAGGCTAGAGCCGATGTGTTTTTTGCTGCATGCATGAAATTTCGTATCATCATCGAGCTGATGTTGTAACATTGGTTCTTCTTTCGCAGAATCTGCGATGGATGTAAGCACGACTTAAGTCGCAGACTGCTGTTGAGCATTTTTAGTTTTTCCTGAAGCTGAAGCTTTATTTGTCGAACATTTTAATCGCACCGCGAAACATGATCATATGTATGAGATGAGCACATCAGTCACTGACGCTAAGGCCGCCGGCTGACAAAAAAATCATATAACATGCCCCGTCCTCGTGCGGAGAAAAGCTGAAAGTTCGCTGAACCCATCCAAGAGCCATTTGATCTTGACACAGTGGCCACAGCCGCAACTTGTACGTAGATTTTCCTCGATAACGTTAGTACATCAACGCCATCAACGCCGGTTGTTGTCAAAAAATCGAGCCGTGCGTCTATTTTTACGGACGGACTCCTGTCTGTTGACCTTTGGTGTCCGAAGACAATTATAATTAAGTGTGTTAATGCCTGCCTTGCTTTACAACTGTTGTCCGTGCTTAGGTGCGACGATTGGCTACCACGGGTGCTGGAGCAGAGCCGGTACGACCCCGATACCATTTTCGGAACCGATGTCGTCAACCCGGACCTGGCGACCATCTTCGGGGCGGACAACGTGCCAGTAAAGCGGCGGCGGCGGGGCAGCAGCTTGAATTGGGACGCCGACCGGCTGACGCCGGGTGAGGTCTCGCGCTACAAACACACGATGGGACACTATGAAGGAAAAGAAAAGAGTGTTCTGCTATTTCTTGAAATTGTGTGACAAAGAGAAAGACCTAAGAAGAACTGCTGTGCGCGATGGGTTATGTCTTGCATCAACGGTACTAGGTAGTTGGAATTTTATTCAATTTAGCTCTTGATGGATAGAACGTAGGTAATAAAACAGACAGAGCGCTGCCTTGCTTTCTACGATCCACTTACTCAGTTAGCGTCGAGAACCATTCAACATTACTCAGGCAAGTGGTGATATAGCACGCTGAGAAAACAAGCAAGTTGAAAGTGGATGTGCTACCACTGAATCAGAAAAAGAAGAAAAACGAAACTCACAACAAGCGCCATGGCAAACACATTCTGCCAATGAACATTTTGAGCCCGCATAGCTCGGAGCATGTTTTGCTATCTACACGATTTCATGAATGAGTGCATCAGCCGCGTCACTTCAAGAAAAACACGACTCGCTTGCATAACACGACCGAAGACATATGGGACGCCAAACAGCTGGAACCGCTGCTGCGTATGCATCACGCAACTTTGTTTTCTCAGTCTCAGTCCATCATCGCATCACGTGCACTTTTGATTGCGTACTTCCCCTTCATCTTACAGACGTTCAATTTGCATCTTCTGTGAAGTTACAAACGCCATGATGCTGCTTTTGAGTTACTGACTCAGAATGCCGGATGAATTCCGAGTTTAAAACGCAGTCTAGGCTGGCCCTCCTTGATTCAGTGCGCATAGACGCATGAAGATTTGCAAAAAAGGGATAGGCCAACGAGCATCTGGAGAGGGCTGAACAGTGCCAGAAAGGAAGCATCTTTTCGATAAGGAGACACTTGCTGCGCGTTTGTTTGTTCTAGCACCAAATCGAAGTCAGAGTCACCATTTCTACGTGCCAAATTTCGTAGAGCGTGTAGAAAAAAAAGGCAAACTACAGTCAGAGGTGATGATAGAAGGCACTAAAAAAAATTGTTGCAAACCTCCATACGTCGCTCGTGAGGGCATCACGGGCATCAACACGATCAAACGTCGACCCGCCGGTTCCTGGCGCATTCTCGCAGAAATGCTTCATAGCGACGATCGTTCGTTGACACAAGCTTCAGCTTCGTCCACGAAACTTCACGCAAATCAATGGAATCTAGTCCATCACTTACGAACGAAGTCCTTCGTACTTGCAGTGTGGGTTACATGCCAGCCTCTTGCCCGACGCATGGGCTTTGCAATAGCTCAAATCTAGAAAACGTGAAGCGTGAATCCGCAAAGTGCGAGAAATCTACCTCGCGGACGACTGGTGCTGTGGATGAATATGTATCTCGATCGTGCTATGCAAATCACAGATTGTTCTTCACAACTTCTGTATTTGTCAGGAGACAGTCTTTCATCATGCGCTGTTTGTGTATAAGTAGAAGAGTTCAGCTTTCTTATTCTTTGCGAAGTTGAAAAACAAAATCAAACGCGCATTATTTCTCAGGTCATTCACAACGACCTTGACTTTCACATTGAACTATGCACCAGAGACGAGCGATGAGAGTTGTTTCACTAGCGACCTGTTGAGCTGTTCTTGTGCAGTAGAAGTCACTCCTCCTCCTGATTTTCACCTCTCTGTTCCGTTACGAGTGGAGAAAATTTTGCGATCACAGCACACTGGTTCTACAAGTTTGAAAATGTACCCACTGTGATTTCGAAGAAAGTCATAAAATGCGATACCAAACACCTGTAGGAGTAAAATAGTTGAGATGTTGGGACCTAAATGCGATGCATGAAGAACAAATTTTATCGACCGCAAGTTTTCAGTAGTGCCCCTCACTCTACTTCGATGATGCCCTGGCACCTTTGTGCATGACATTTCTTCGGGCGGCGTCCAAGAGCAAAAGCAGCAAGTTCAAGTTGTGCGAGAGTGTATGCATCGACGAACATGTAAGTAGTTGACTCGCAGTAGATGGATGTAAACAGCACGCGCAGAAGATTAATCGCACTTTAGTCGCGCAAAACAGTCACTGCAGTTGCAGAAAAAGACTTTTGAAAGTAGCTGTTTGATGTATCGAAGCTCTTGGGGAGGAGCATGGAATGTACGAGAATGAATGAAAATAGTCTGCCTGCACCTGCTCGCGCACTGTTAGTTTGTGGCGAAAGATGAAAGCTTACAAATTGCGCGGAGTCTTCAATTATGTTGACTCATTGCAACTATGCGTTGCGATGCTGGCGCTCCCCCCTGTAGACCCGTTCGCAGTACAGCACTGATAGAACAACGAAAAGGCGCTCAAGTGTGCCGATCCATCATGCGAACGCACGCCAGATCTACTGTACAAAAAGACATAAGAAAGTAGAGTGAGGGGCCAACTTCCATTTCGAACATGTCTACGGATCCTCGTCCCGCGGGACGGGGGAATGACTGAAACTGCTTGATTTTTGTTTTGTCCACACCGATTTGTTTCGAACAACGGACCCGTATTTTGAACCCGGACCCCGGTACGGTACGTACCGCCGGACCCTGGTGTCCGAGCAGGGACTTCGCCGGCCGACGTGTGACGGGATCACTTTTGTGCTGGATCCAACTGTGAACGACACCAACTGCCAACGTGCAGCTCCGGGTTGTACGAGCGTAAGCTGCAGGCACAATGACTGCTGCAGGGGTTATCTCTTCGTGGATGCCGGTAAAAAACCTGGCCTGCGTCTGTCGGAGGTTTATCCTCGGTTTTACCCTAGCGACGTCCGGTGGGTTGACATTCGGGGGCTGGACGGGCGTGCCGCTGGTGGCCGCGATCCGGCACGATGAGGGTGCTGGTACGTCAGAATCGAACCCGAAGCAGAAAATCGTGGCTGATAAAGCACCTGGGAAAGACGAGGAGGAGCACAAGGTGGACAAGGTCACGGACACCTCGGAGGCCGAGAAAAAGGACAAATCCACTAAAGAGGTGTATGGCTAGCTTGGACGTGACGCGTCAAACTTCTTGGACAACATAGTGAGGGCCATCCTGCTCGTGTTGTATTGCATGAGAGGCAACCTCCGCAACCACGCTGCTCAGCCAGAGTTTCGATTGGAAAAAAAACACACACGAGCAAGTGCTCGTCGAGAGCATCCTGATGCAGCGAGTCTTCTACGTTTTGCAATCACTACGTTGGAAATTCATTTACCTCCACCTGATACTGCATTGGCGGAACGTTGCCCTAAGGAGTTGCGTCTGTGCCTGCGTTCAATGTATCAAGAATACGGGTTTCTAGTGACGCTTATTGTGCACAATGCCATGCAGCGGTTATGGAAGCCACAACTTGTCATGTACCTACACCAGTAAATAAAATGTAGCTGATAGATCACGCACGCAAATTTGCAATCAAAAGCTTCCTGTCGTTGTCCCCACGGTCGAATCTAATACGTCTAAGTACGCCATACAACAGTGTCTTTGTCCTCGTCAGGGCAGGCAAGTTCATCCAGTTCCGACGAGAATGCGCCCGCCGAGTCGAAAAAAAGCTCCTCGTCGAAAGACGATAAAGCGGACCTGGCTGCGGGTGCGGGGAAAAAAAACGAGAAGTCTGATGTGAAAAAGACTGCTACGTCGTCGTCCACTGATGACCACGCGGATTCGACTACGAAGACGGAGACGGAAGACACCACTGCGCCGAGCACAACTTCTGCATCGTCGGAGGAAAAAACTGACGCCGTTGACGCCAAGGACGGGAAGAAGCATGGTGGCGATACCGCTAGCGAGAAACGCGAGGGTGATGACGCGGATGAAACCAAACCTATCCAATCGAGAAAAGAAGGTTGTCAATCTAATGATAGAAAAACCTGCTGGACAGAGCACGGCCACGAAAAATGTGTTGGGCATGAGAGAGGACATGCTAGATCATGGTGCTAGGGTGTTTCCTACGTCGAAGATCAAGCTATCTTGGGCCGTGTAGTAAACGATCCCGTGCGTACCAACGAACACGCACATACTTAAGTAGATATCGGCAAGCACTTCGAAGTTGTAATTTGCATTGCAGGTGAGCGCGCTACGTTTGTTTGCGAAAGACGGTCCCTACAGAGGACACTGATGAAGATGGTTTTTTCTCGCATACTGCAAGTTGCTTCTAGCGAGGAAAAGAAGTCATCCACTTCGGCTGAAGGTGATGACGACGGGACGATGAAGAACGAGCACCACTCGACTGCAGCTGGTTCTGATGAGATGTCCTACGGACGTGGGAACTTTTCCGACCCCTTTTTCGGCCATAGAGACGTCGTTGCTGCGTAGCAACGAGTTGGTATTTGAAGTAGTCATGATGAAGGTCAGGCTTGTAGTAGCGACGAAGATCGTGCTGGTGCTAGAGCTCCGCATTCTGTGTACCATGTGGTTTCAGCTAAACAAAGGAATTATTGTCATGCTATGTTTGTTAATTATAATTGATGCTACAGAAGTAAAGTACAAAGAAAGCGCAGTGCGTTGGAAGCCTGTTTGTGTTTACGACGTTTTGCAGTGTGTTAGCTCATGAAGTACTGATCCGCGGGATGGCACGGGGAAATTTAGTTTTCATATGCCTTCTACTTCATCTTCGCACCACACTCCTGGCGCCGCTGCGGAGGAGCTTCCGGAGTCAAGCAGCCATGACGCCACCGGATCTGCAGTCGACAAAGACGATTCCTATGACGCAAATGGAGGCCTGGCTTCAGACGCCGCTGGAACAAGTGCCTCGAGCAGTTCCACGAAAACTTCCACGGAGGCGGAAACCGGTGGTCAAGCGGCTTCCGACACCGACGGAAAAACGCCGGAAAACTCGAAAAAAAATGGTATGAAATCAAGCGAAGACAGCGCACCTTCCCAAGATGCCGCGTTGGACGGCGGGAAGAAGGCGGGACAGGCGAGTCGAGCCGAAAGTAAAAACGCGTTAGCGTCGGAAGACGGGGGTGACGAGCAGGTGAAGCAGAAGGTCGGCGGGGCGGCTGGTGGCAGCAACGGGGCGGAGCAAGACTCTAGCGGAAGCAGCTCCACGGACAAAGGCGAGCGAGGCCACGCGGACGGGGAAGGTAGTGCCGACGCAGGGAGTGAATTGGAAATGAGGGCGCGCTTTCGCTGGGCAACTAGCTCCCTGACCGGCTCCGGCACGAAAAAGGCAGAGCAATCTCCTGAAACGCATAATAATAAGCCGGGGCAAAATTGTACACAGATTTCTGCACAAAAATTGCACATACTTTGCCTAGTGAGTAGGTGCCTGGCCCCTCCCGGATACATAGCAGTAGCCTCGATAGCAACGTGGGTTCAAGAGCGCGCGTGCTAGTTTTGTTAGCTACCACATTGCCCGAGAGGGGGCGTGCACCGGCTCATCCGGTGGCTGTGATTCGGAGACCCCTCATCCACCTTCCGAGACACCCTCCGTGCCACTTTCCCAGCCACCTTCCCGGCCACCTCCCCAGCCACCTTGCCAACCACCCGGACAAGTTTTTTGCTCGCGCAATAAACCTGCGCACAATTTGCTGCCACAATTGGTGCCACAATTCATTGCGGCACAAAATATTCTCTGTGTCTGATATTTCGATGCCACAATTGTGGCGCCACTTGTGGCAGCAAATTGTGTGCAGGTTTTTTTTTTTCAGTGACCGGTCTCCTGGTCAGAGAGGTGAGCTGAAAAGTCAATGGTGGCAGCAATTGCGGCAGCAATTCTATTTCTGGTCTCCAAGAGGGGCAGCAATAGTGGCAGGTCATTGCCGAAAACTGCCAGGCGAAAACCTGCCCTGTGGCATGCATGGAGATCGGAGGAAGATCCGGTCGGCTTTCGGATGGCGTTTCTGCACCGGAAAACGCGAATTATGTGCAATTTTGTGGCAATTTTGCGGCAGGTCTGTTCGCCCGCATACAACCACAGCACGCATTACAACGCGTGGCTTCATCTGTCGGGGCTGGTATATCAGGAAACCGGGCGGCCCTAGATCCTTCAGGGAGATGACCAAGCGGGAGACCCCGGGCCCTACGTCCTTCGCGGAGGAGTCCTCTTCCCGAAGGGCGGGCTTCCGCTGCTTGGGGACTGCCCGGGGAGCTTTGCTCCCTGAGGGACCTAGGGCCTCGCGCTACCCATGTATATTACCATCAGCGGGCGTCATGGTAACGGTGTGAATCACTTCCCCATCTCTTTGATCCACTTCCCCACGCATCACCGCCGGAGCTGCGTCACTACCTCACTTCGCCTGCGTCACGTCCCCCACCTGCCTTGCATCACCTCACTGCACCCGGAGTGGTGATGCATGGAGCTGCGGGCCGGTTGGTTCGTTTTTAGAGTCTACAGCGTAGGCTTCGGAGATTAGGTCGTCGAGGCCAGCAGGCGCGAGGGCGCCGCCCGCTGCGCCGGCTGGCCTTGGCGGTTCCCTTTCCCTTGCGCTGCCTTTGTTCACTGTCGCCCCCTGTGTGTCATGTCTCCTTCTCTTGTTCCGTTATTCCTTCACCCTTGCCCCGCAGTGCGGCCCCGCCGTGTTCCCAATGTCTCTCCTCGCGCTTCCTTGCAATACTGCCCGCCCCGTCTGTCAGTGTCGTTCCGTGTCCGCCCTCCTGTATTTGCCGGACGGTGGCGGCCATATACTTAGAGATACATCCGCAGCTGCCGTGGGCAACGCACACCAGGGCATTAGAGCAGGCGCTTGGGAAGTCGAGGCTGGATTCGCCACTTCCCCGTCACTGGGGCAGCACTTTCTCACCGGTGGGGAAGGACTTTCCCAGCGTATGGCAGTGGGGGCGTTGGGAAGTGTGGTATGGGGAAGTGGTTCGCACCATATCCGGGTACAATGGTGCCGAACGCACATGACACATTCGATGCGGTAAAGTCGACGGTGTCGAAAGCAGAGCAGCGCGCTCACAATGCAGCACAACGTGCAGCCAAGTATTTTTTGTGTTGATGTTGTTGTAAGTGTTTAGGAATGTTAATACTTTTTTCCTACTTTTTGACACGCTGCGCGCTTATTCCCTATATGAAATTCAAGTTTAGAATTATGCATGTGGGGTTTCAACATTTCTTTCTCTCGTTGCCTGATGTTGAATGAGCACGCCTGTCTTGAAAGAGAAGAAAGCACCCCGTTGGAAACGACACATAATGACCGACAGCAGATCATGGCCGCGAGGAGGCGAGGTTTGTGTGAGTGCTAGATCTCGGCATGAATCAGGAATAGATAGTTGCCGACTGCAATCGAGAGATTGATAGCTTTGGCAACCAAAGACAACGCTCGCAAGCAATGCTTTTTGGTCACAGCGGTTGCAGCAGCTGTCTCTTACGTATTCTTGAGCAAAAGAGAACTTGTTTCGAAAACTGAAGTAGGTGATGCTTCTCTGCTGCGCCGTGCCTTCTCCAGGAAGACGCGGATCAGTGTGTGGTGGTGCTGGGACGGCGCCACCGAGGACACAAGACAGGAGCCACTAGAGCTCTTAGGGATGGCTTGATGCGAGGATGCAATTTTCAGGCAACTCCCTTCATGCTTCGTTTTTTTTTCTGCTGCGCTGTCGCCGCCGTGTTTCGGGAGGCTTCTTGGACGGGTTCGCGCGAAGCCAGTTCAAAGCATGGGTCGAGGGCCGCGTGGGTCCGAGTTCCGTGGCTTTCTTGGCCGGCGTGCAAGGCCTTCTATATCGCTTCGCTGCCAAGGTGAGGTCGTGGTTTTTTGGATTTTCACATTGGTTGAAATTGGGTTTTCAGATTTACACACTGCGTCCGCGGCCTGCAAACTTTTCGTGCAGTCCGCTTGGGGCTGCTTCAACTGCTGCGCGAGGGACGTTATGTGTGCCGGGATGTCGATCCTCCAGGGAGAAGATCCTTGGGGGGCCTCGGACGCCACGATGTGTTTCGAGGCGTTCTTGCAGCGCGCGGACCACCCGCCCCGAAGGAGGGAGTCTAGTTTCTCAGAGGACGCTGCGGAGTTTTAATCCCGGAGGGCCTGCGCAGAGCCGAAACGAAGCAGCTGAGATCGGTGTGGCGGCCTGAGGAAGGCGGATTTGCTCCATTCTTCGGGATGATACGGTTGTCATTCCGCCCTATACTCTGGCTCTCCTGTAGTGCGAAGCAGTGCGCCCCAATCCATTGCGCTTCAGGATTGCGCGGTCGCATGTAGTGTGGTCGCGAACTACGCCCGTCCTAGCCTAGTAGCTTTCTTGGCATGAGCCGACTATGGGTAGCAATTTCTACAGCCTTTCGAGTGTTTCTACTGAAGAGAAAAGCATTGTTGGTGTAGGGCTCACCATTTTTTTTTTTTGTAAAAACGAACAAAGTTTGTTTCCACCGTGCTGCGGCTCGCGACTTGTCCTTGTGTGCCTGTTATGATTTTGCATTGTGATTTTTAACATGATGTCAAAGTAGCTATGGCTGCTTCGGTCACTTAGAACCAGGTAAGGATGCAGGACTATTCGGCGGCGCTGACACGGGAGGAGAGCAAGTAGCGAACCATGGGCGGCCAGCCGTCTGGTCTCACCTGGGGCCAGAAGCGTGCATAGCGGTTGGCGCCGCGGCGGGCCTTCAGGTTGTGGCGCTGTATGCAGTGCCCTGCGTCCTGCCCTAGCTACGGGCTGTGGCAGCTGCGGGGGCCCGCCTTTTTCTTGCGGGGCGCCTCCGATAGCAGCCCGCGCGCGCCCCGTTCTTCAGCAGTGGTGACACGACTGTAGAGAGGCCCCGCGGGCCCATTGGGGCGAGGCGTGCACGGCGGCTCCTTCTCTTCATGCAAAATTGGTCGCCCGGACCGTTTTTGTTTTTCAGCGACAGCTCAAGCTCGCGCTCGCCTGACAATTAGTTTTTGTCTAAGAAGCTTGCGCTACATTGTTTTTCAACGACAGGACGAGAGTAGCTTTTCAAGCTCGCCTAAAAAATAGTTTTTTGTCTATAGAAGCTTGCACTACATTGCTTTTCTTGTGCTGGGGCCGGGCGGCTAGTGCCCCGGCGCCCTTCATTCTCTATGTGCGGACCTGTGGCCCGCCTCTTTTCTGCCTTTGGCTGGGGGGATGGACAATCGTGAACCGCAGGCGCGGCGGCTCATTTCTCTTTCCTCGGGACCGAGGGTCTCGGTCTCCCTTTTCCCAGTTTTTCTCTTCTCTGTTTTCCTGTTCTTGGCTTTTCTTTTCCCGGTTTCCCTTTTCTCGGTTTCTCTTCGCTCAGCTTCTCTGTTCTCGGTTTCTCTTTTCCCGGCTTTCCTTTTCCCGGTTTCCCTTTTCTCGGTTTCCCTTTTTTCAGTTTCTCTTGTCCCGGTTCCGCTTCTCTCGGTTTCTCTTTTCTCGGTGTTCCTTTTTTCGGTTTTGTTGTTTCCCCTTTCCGGGTTACCCTTTTTCCGCTGCCTTTTTTCCCGTTTCTCTTTTCTTTTTTTTTCCGGGCTTTTTTCTTTTTCCTGGTTTCTCCTCTTACCGGCTTTTCTTTTTTCCAGTTCCCCTTTCCCCCGCTTCTCTTTTCTCGGTTTCTCTCCAGCCCTCCCCCTGGCCCTTTTAGGCCTGCAGGACGCCGGCCGTTGTGGCGCCGCCTCCTTCCCTTTTCCGGCACGGATGTGCGCGGCCCCGCTTTCTCGGATTCAGTTCTTTTGCGTTGCGCCTCGTTGGTCGCTAAACTGTGGGGACTTAGCCTGCCGAGTTGTAACCGACATGCGCAGCTGCGCGCTTTTGCCGCTGAAATCGAGAGCAAAAGGCAGGCGAGGCGAGGGCACTCGGACATTGGTTTGAGGGCGCGCGCGCCCGCATCAACAAAAAAAAAGTACTGCGCGAGAAAAGTAGAAGCGGCGCACAGGCGGCCAAGTCTCGGGGGCAGAAGAAAGGAAAACTCGAAACGAGACAGAGGCGCAGGGAGTTCAACGGCGTAGGCATCGCTTCTGTTGCCCGGGAAGTTCAGCGGCGTCTTGGCTTTGGGGCTGCGACTTTCTCGTGGCTTGTGTTGTCTGTTTCTCCGCAGCCTCTCTAGGGTCTTGCGCCCCCGACCGATTTCGAGAGCCCACGCTGTTGAGTTGCTAAGCGAAGGCTAGGCGGAGGCTGACCAGGAGTAAGCCGCTGACCTGATCTGGACACCGCTAACACAAGCGGCGCTCCGCCACGAGCCGTTTCTCTGAGCGCCAGCCCTTAGGCAGACGCGCCTTCGTGGCAGGCTCGACAGTGCCCGGCCAGTTACTTGGCCCCCTGGAAATAGAATCCAGGGCAGGCGCTGGCATTTAATTTTTGGCCACGTGGGTGCCGGGCTTTCACTTTCTCATTGTCTCTGGTTGAAAAAAGAGCGCCCCCCGTTAGAACGAGACTAAAGGATCCCATTGAACACGACGCATAGCTGTAACCAGCAGCAATAGCACATGATGGCTATGAGAAGGCGAAGGGTGATCGCGATGGCGGGGGCGGCGCTTTCACGATGCCCCCTTTCGCTTGTGCTGGAAAGCCTCCACATGCTGGGGGGGCTGGCTTGTTTTCCTGCGTGCCCCCCGCTCCCATTTTTTGGTGTGCCTGTCCGCTGGCATGCTTTGGCCTTCGTTCGGCGCACGCATTCAGGCGCGACCCGCTTGACTCCCCCTGGCCGGCCGTTCGTCTTGGGGCGCTTCTTTTTCTTTCTCCGCCCGCTGATCTGCGTTTAGCGCTCGCGCTCCACTTCCCGCCCGGGTATGTCGGTCCCAGCCCGACAGCCCGCGCGCAGCTCCTACTGCGTGTTCACTTCCCCCCCAGGCAGATTTTTTGCCTCGCTCTATACAGCGATTTCGCGGCACCGCGGGACCGTTTCCGCCCGAATTGTTTTCAGTCTTTGTCGCTTTGCGGTTGCGAAGGGTTAGGCGCACGAAATGCACAGGGCCACCCAGGAGGCGGTGAGTGGAGGCGTTGGCCAGCCGCCTGGCAGAGAGGCAGGAGGCGCAGGTATAGAAGAAGGTGCAGAGGGCCCAGAAAAAGGAGAAGGTGAAGACATCACGACCCCCGAAGAAGCGCGCCCACCGGCGGAGAGGCTCGGGCAGGCGATCAGCCTCACCGCGTGGACCTCTCTCATCCATGCTGTGTCCCCCGATTCCAAATCTACCGTGGCGGACGGGATACGGCTGCGCAAGGCATGGGAAACAAAAATTAATACCGAGTTGGCACCAGCACTCCACAAGTTGTTCTTTCCCGTTCCTCCCAAGGAAAGTGCCATCAATGTGTGCAGCACATGGAGCAAATCGCTCTTAAGACTGCCCGGCCGCGGCGACATTAACGACGTGTCCGACTTTTTTGAGACACAAAAGGATGACGTTTGGAAGCTCGAAGAGTTTGCCAGCCACAGCACCGGCGTCTTCGTTACAAATGTTCTGCTCGCCGGCAAAGAGGGCGCGACCGCCAGGGAAAACTGGGGCGAGATTGGAGATGTGCGAGCAGATCCAGAGCCCGACTTTTCCGTCCACGTCAGCAAACAAGCGAACACGCTAACGATCTCTCCCGTTATCAGGTTGCGGCGCTTCCGTATTCTCACAAGCAACAAACTATCAAGTGCAAATTGAGTAGTAGGTTTGGATCTGGGACGGAAAGTGTACAAGTTTGTGACGCAGGTTTTGCATCGCACAGAACGAAGGTCTTGAATGCATAGCCTCGCATCACAGGTTCTGTGAGAGATTACTCTGCAACATGCTACCCTCTACTCTACTCTACTATTCTGCATGGGCAACCCTCTATCAGCGTGGCCAACAAGGGACAGCATTTGCTACTCATGCATGGCAGTTCTTTGTGTGGATGACAGACTGCGTCACAAGTCTCCATACTTCCAGATCCAGACGTATTTGCAATGCATACTCACCCAGCAACCCAGACGAGCAGGCCGACTTAACAGATGACATGGCGGAGGAAGTATCGGAAGCTGGCTCGTCGAAGACTGGCGAAGAAAAATACACTGTAGCGAGGGATCTTACCACCGAAAAAAAGGTGGAACAAATAGAGGCGCACAATGAAGCTGAAACTAGTGAACCGGAGGAAGTGGAATTGGATTTGGTGGGGGCGTACGAGGTGGCTGTCGTGTTTGAACCAATATCATGCGACGGCGCGACACCGCCACAGACGCAGCCACCAGGGAAACAGGCTGCCTCGGGAAGCTCGGCGGCCACTGCTGTGACGGGCGGCCACGAGCCGGCGCTGGCGCTGCGTTGTGTTGCAGCCTTGCTCGGCAAAGGACCGCGCGGACCCGTGGCACAAGAACGAACCTTGGCGGCGGCCGAGCTGTTGGTGGCGAAGGGGTGCGCGGAAGAGGAAAACATGGGGAAGGACGCGACAACCCTGCCCCTCGTGTACGCCGCGCTCCACCGTCAAGCCGCAGCGAGGCGCCCGCAGGACTATTTCAGCCGGCTCGGAGGAGATGTTCTTGCAGCAATCGAAAACAATATCGCCTGCGCCACGCAGTTTACGAGCAGCGAGCGGGTCGTCGATATGGGCGCCCGGCCCTTCGTCGTTCTCGTTGACGGCCTTGCGGCCATTGGCCTGCCGGGCCGCTCGAGTCAAAGCATGAGCAAGCAAGGCTTGCTGTCGGTGCGCCTCGTTCCAGAACAGAGAAATGTCGTTCCCACGCCTGCGGCCTATGACGAAGGTCAGCGGGCGTTTATCGCAGGGTACCTCGCGTTCGACCTGAGGGACAGCAGGGGGCAGTCAGTGGAATTTGTAGGAAAGAGCGACGCGCCGCACTGGTGGTATCTTTCTGCGGGGGCGGGGCAAGTAAACGCGGACGTTTCTACTGGCTGCAATCTGCGCAACGCGTTGACCGCGCGCAGCTTCGCTGCAAGGTTCAAGGTCCCAGACGTCGCGCAAAGTGTACGAGAAGCATCGCGCCTGCTAACGCAGCCGTTTCTTTTCGTGCATGTCTTTACGCGGAGTGGCGGATTAAGGATGGACGTGGTTGCTGAGAATTTTAACGGTTTGAAGTCCCGGATGATCAGCGGAAGCGAGGCTGGTGGCACACCAGATGGTGAAGTGAAATTAGCTGCCGGCGATGTGACGGCCTCGTTTCTGTTATACCCAGAAGGCGGTCCTCCAGACGCAGGCAAAAGCAGGGTCAGGCGATATAAGGTCGAGAGCTTGCAACGGGCAGTGCCGGGAACCGACGGCGCCGACGAGGCGAAGCAGCGAGCGGCGCAAAAGCCCGCAGGGCTGTTCATCAAAACTTTCCCGAAAATGGGGGGCAAGGCGTTTTCTTATTCGGAACAAAAGGGGGCGGACGATGTTGTCGAAGAGGCAATCAGGGTTGAATGGAGCCAGGGCAGCCAACACCAAGAGGACAAATCAGCAATAGCCAACGCGGCAGACGAAATGCGGAGGCTATTGAGGTATGAATCGCCGCAATCGGTACCGGACAATGCGCACGGGGGAGGCAATGCCAATGCATTCGTTCAGTTACTAGCTGAGCCTCCACGCAGCTCGTCCCGCCCCGCAATTGCGAAGACAGCCCGCTTGCCACGGACGCCAGGCCGTGACGCACACCAGCCGCCTGAGATTTCGCCGGGCCAGAGTCCTGCTCTTCGTGGAACCGATGTCAAAGATGCACGCTTGACAAGCCACGGGCGGGCACCTCACCTCTTCGACGCAGACGGGAAGCGCATAAACCCCGCGATCCGGTGGTACATCTGGCCTGTCGTGCTGCTGATCTCGTTCTTTCTGTACAGCTACTGCCTCCCAGTACTCCAGTCTTTCTTCGTGCGAAAGTGGGAAGAGCGCCAGCGAGCGCGAGACCTGGCGGAGGGGCGCGTCTACCCGTTCGGCGCGCTGGCAGCGGACGCCGGAATGACGGAAGACGGGAACCTACCGAAGCATGACAAGTCTCTATGGCAGTAGAAAAATTAATGTCGTTGTCTATTGTAGATGTAGTGACACCAACAACCTGCTGCTCGTTTTCGCAGTTCTGCTAGTTTCGCCTTCTGCATTACTTCATGGACCAAAAACGTCACTCATCCTCATGGTTTTTGGAATCAAGAACAGCAGAGCTCTCCAGGAGTTTTTCTTTGTGACAAAGTTCCGCACTATGGTGCGCTCTGTGGTGAGGGTGATGAGATCCACTGCAAATGCAAATGGTGTATAATCAAGTAGTGGAGCTGGAGTGTAAGTCTAACACTAGCTACGCGCAGGACCTGACGACACTACTTATTATCCTCCCATACGCAAAAAATGACATCCACGAAGGCAATGAAGCTGGGGACAGCACCTATCCGCACACGGGGGACGACGCGAGTGTCTCTTCTGATATGCAAAGAAAAAAGTGTTACAGACCAAGCAACAGAGACAAGCGCTGTCATGCACAAAATGCTTACGAGCATTATTTCATACGTGTTTTCCCTCTGCATTGCAACTTTTCTCTGTCATGCAAGGCAAGTTTGTTGTAATGCTTCATTCACTACAAATGTGTAACTGAAGCACTTTTTTCTTGCGATATCCGACCAGGAGGCTTTGCTGGAGGAGTAATTATCCTTTGCGACGATTTACTTTCGGTTCGTGTGTTATGACTACCTGAGTTTTTCACTAGCGCGAATTCCTCTACTGTCCGTGGGACGTGGTTTGTAACAATCCACCTCGTCTGGAACAACCTTCTTGCCAGGAGTCAACATCGAACAACAGTACTGCGGCTCGTCTACTGAGCACAATTTTCTGTACTATGGTCCATTTTTACCACGATGCATTTATCTCTTTTTGAGATAAAGACCGCAAATACGAATTCCATGATCGCCCGATTGTGTGCACTTCGAGCAACTTCTTCATTGTTGATCGATGCTTCGATGCTAGTGCCAGAGTAGGTGGAAGCGTACTAAAAAAATGGGGGAGGTGTCGCACACTATTTCCAACCGCAGGGAACGGGAGAAGTAGATCTTCTGTATGACGGGAATGGGAAAACGAAAACGAAGTTGAAGCTTCTGCGTATCAGGTAGATCATATCTTCGGAGGGCAATTATCAGAAGTCGTTGTTGGATGGCAATTATCAGAAGTCGTTGTTGAATTCGATGAAGTGAAGTTTTGGCACCTCAAGTACTAGACCGTTTTGGAATTATTGTTTTCATCAATTTAAGTAAGGACCGCGTAACGTCAAGCGCGAAGCCGAAGGCAAAAGATTTTTCATTTTTGTAAGTATTTAGTTCACAATTTGTTTGTCAGGGAAAGAAATACAGCATTCAGGGTTACCGTTAGCAATTACGCTCCACGAAGCAGACTTGTAGATTGATACTTTTTTTGAGGAAAAATAAATCAAAATTCCAAGAAGACCACCTTTTAAGAGAACAGTTCGACTTTGTATTCAGAACAAAAAACAATACTACCTTTTTTAAGACAGAATATCGATTCAGTTTCAGCGTGTACGACCCTTTTTTCAAGATAGAAATACGGAGGCTGCAAGCCAGATTGCATTTACTAGTAAAATGTTCTACTAAAAAAAACTGCTCCATTGTATAGAAGCTGCGAACTACAACAATCGTCCTGTGCCGGTTCCGCCAAGCGACCCGGGTGTTGGTAGCGCAGATTTTTTGTGAATCGCTGTATACTTCTTTAATAGCATAAGAATGCACATGTACTTACACTCCTCATATCACGCATGAAAAATGAAAAAATATGTAATTGTATGAGCAGGCGACATAAATCTATTTGATGGAAAATCCCTTCTGAACGTGTTCGCCTTTCAAAACAAGTCCTTGCTGGTGGTGATGCTGTTTTCTTTTCTTTTCGCTCTGTATTCCGGCCGCTATAGGCCGCTTCGTTAACGAGAACAAAAGGCAACAGTTTCAGACAAGATCATGAAACAGTACGTCAGCTGCACAGCTGTGAAGATGAAAAGCATCTTTCTTATTTTTCCGCGCAGAATTCTATGCCACGATCACTTTTCCTCGCAGTTCCTGTACCGCCCGTTTAGAATCCGTATTGAGCCCCTTAATGACTTCACTGGTACTCGTACTATCTCGTGTCCTTGCCCTGACAATACGAGAAGAGACCTGTCGTACATTATCTCGTTTTTTTTCTCTGTGATTCAGCAGTGTTTCCTTGTTGCACTGGCATCCTTGTACCCTTGCAGTATACTCTTGTCTTCACTTCCCACTTGTAGCACCATTCGTCTTACTATGGCACCGGCGATCGTGAAATCCCTGGTATTCACCAGCCTTGTGCAGTCAGTCGAGTACTAGACTCACCTCTAGTTCTCCCTAGTTCGTACTGCAAAATTGGGGGCAGCGGGTCCCGAAGCACGATGTCCGCCTCGAAAAGGCTGGGCCAAATCGCGCGGCAGCATCGGGTGGTGGTTTTTGGAGAAGATTACTGACCCTTTGTGAGGCGGACCCGCTATGAAAATGAACATTTTATTGGCGCTGTAAGGTGCAGTTACGACCACGACGGTCTATATTCATATTGTGGCGGTGCATTATTTTCTCGTTACTTATCTCGTTCTGTAGTTTTTTGGTGTTTATCGCAGCACGGCTGCGCTGCTGCGAGGAGAGAGAGAAAGTCTGTGCATGAAAACACGCCTGTCTTCCGCAAGATATGTACATTCTGACAGAAATGAAATTTGAAATACCATGGAAAAATCGCGATGAAAAATAGTGAAACAATGTTGGTCAACATCATGGTGCCATCAAAAGTTCATTTCCATATTGTTGACGCGCTGAACACCTGCGGGGTCGAATTCGTATACCACAAGAATATGACGGACGCCGAGCGGGCAGAGCTTCGAGAAATTAGCGGATATCGCAGGGGAAATAAAGGATAATTATATGTGTCCTGTTTACAACTGCAGCTGGTTGTTCTTGTTCCGGTACTTGAGAGCAGAAAAACCACATGGAATTCAAATTTGCGGCCGCAATTGCACTTCTCTGTTTACGATGTTCTGCAGCTTCTTGAAAGGGAAGTGTTTTGTTTCCCCACGAGAGACTTACTCACTTTGCATGCAGCGAGGCAGCACTTAATTTGTTTGACATTGAAAATACTACGCGCAGCACGTACTCAGTTCCTTTCCCAGCGATATCCATGGGTCTCGCACCATCCCTCAGTCGTTCGTGAATGGTGTGTGCGTTGGCGGCTGTAACGACGGGGCCGCCCCCTGGATGGGCATACTAGGCCTGCTGCAAAACTTATCAAAGAGAAAAAGATTGTAGGTGTAACATTTTTCTTCTCGGAACAGCATTACAAATCTGTCTGGCATAACCGCAAAAACCTGCGATACGCGGATAGTACGCGAAAATGAGGTTGAATACACCCTACAATGCCTGAGCAGCATGATAGACGCAATGATCTTGCCATGTCGTGCATCACAAAGCTACACTTGCAAGGTTTTTTTCTTCAATAAAACGGGAAGATCCAAAAGGCACTGTCCGCCACCGAGGACTCGAGCGAGACGCTACGGATTTTGCGCGAGTAGAAGAAAGGAAGTAAGTACTTAGCCTGTTCAGAGACTACTTGAACCCACACAGGATCAACCAAGAGCCGTTGTTTGGCCGTTTATGGCACGGTCTTCTTCGACGGCATCCTCCAACTGGGTTTGATACATCAACCTGGAGTGAACGTACTTAAGGTACACACAATGCAGTTGTTGCCCTGTACGTATCCGTTGGGCACCAGCAACTTGTCTGAATAGCCGCCGCCGGCACCGTGTACAAAATGAAAAAATAACTTCTTCTATCGGCAGTAGACGGGACGTTATCATACAAACATACTTTCAACAGGATATTATTGTGACGACGTGCAGAGCTGACGGATTCATTTTTAACACCGAAATCGCCTTGCTCGTCTGATTTATTGCTTCCTTCTCGTGGTCCCTATTGAAATGTAAACGATGACGATCACAGTCATAGAACGGTTTGGAAATTGCAGGCGTTGCTCTTGCCAGGTGAAGAAGAACGCTGGAGGTGGTCCATGATGTTGTGCCTATTCGAACGAAAAAAAAAGGGTGCTCGAATGCAAAACTTCGACTTGGAGCCCCTTGATGTCCTGACACATCGGCATGCAAAACAGTAAGGCGTGCGACTCGTCAGTCAGCACGCTGCTAGAAGACATGGAAAAGTACTCGCTTTCATTATCATGTTCGTCACTGTAGTCATTGCACTGCAGAACTCGCTGCGCGGCAGATGCAACACAGACACGGGTCGTCCTTGTAATCGAGCGTTCGTTCCGGTTCCCATCGTTGACGTGGGGCCTGTCACGTTTGCGTATCTCGAAAAGTACATCGAAGAAAGTCAAGCCTTTTCTTGGCGCGGCCTATTTGCATCCATTCAGCAGAACGGGGGCTTTGGAATTACTTTTCTTTATGTGAAGAGAGAGCCTCCATCTCCGTGTGTGGAGTTTCAGTTGCTGTTTGTCCCACGTGGACCCTGAGTCCACCTATATTCTGCTAGTATTGTTGGAAAGCAAAAAAGTCGAAGCACTAATGCAATATTTAGATAGTAGTGTGTGGATCACCAACATTTCCAATCGCCTGCAATTCAACGCACCCTCCCGGCGAGGTCTGTCGCTTTGGTCATTGTTTGTGACAGGTGCAGCCCTGCTCAGAATTCATACTGGTAAAAGAAAAAAACTGTCAATCAGGATCGCATATTGCCTTTTCTGTTTCGTATCGGACAACCTGCCCGTCAGGTGAAACGTAGATCAAGCCAAGGACCTCATTAGCACACGTACCGCAGCTAATGGAGAAACTGACTATAGCGTTGTATATTCACCCTCAGCTTTTTGGAGCATTATTTGTTCGTATTTTCTCGTTGGATATATTTTGATTTCACACTTACAGGCCCAAGGCGTTTCATACCGTGGCGAGTTAAATGACTCACCATCAAGATGGGAGGCGAGAACGCGGTTTCTGGTGGATTTCCGTTTGGGAAGGCATCGGCATCTTCTAGCAGCGGGCACCGTCCTCCTTTCGCGCCCGGGACTTCTTACATGCAGCCGCCGCAACATATTAGGGGTGTGCCAATACCGATGAACAATCCGGTTGTTCAACATCTACATCTTCGGGCCGCAACTACTGCCGCGCAGCAGCGTCCTGTTCATCCTGGGACTGCATATGCACCGGAAGCGCAGCCGGAGAAGATGCTACAGCAGCAACTTCCCAGGGCCCTGTCCGAGCTTCTTGACGAGTATTTCTTTAGCGAGCATGCTTTGCTGCGCCTCGAGCAAGGAACTGACACACCGGTGCTTGCGGACGTGGAGAGCGTCGATTTGCGGGGGAAACGGTTTGTACGGATACGGGGAAAATCTGCTGCCCGCGAAAGACCACGAAGACCTGGCTCGGTTGCATAAAATCAGTGTCGTCCGCAACAACTCATTCTGCATTTGGATTTGGTGCTTACCACAGGGATTTAGCACTGAATTACCAGGACGATCGTTTGGTTTATTTAAACAGCTAAATCAGAGTACAGAAGAAGTAGATCATGCCGAAATAGGGTACAACAATTCCTCGTGCCATACCATCATAACGACTCGCTCGCAGAATGGGGCGTACTGAAGAAAAAGTGCCCGAAGCTCCGTGCTCTGGCCATCACCAACTGCCATCTACGGGAAGTGGCGCCGCCGCGAGCTTGGGAAGAGGCGGCAGAAAATCTCGTGGTAATGACAGGATAGGGTTGTGTATCTTGTTCTCTTTGTTTCGGGTTGGTACAGCTTCTTGCTCCAAGTAAAGCACTGGCAAGTTGGAATCCTACGACGGAAGCATAACTTCCACTAGAAAGACTACGCGAGCGGGAAATAATAGAATGTTGCTACAAAAAGAAAAAATCAATATCCAAGTAGTTTCGACATCATCTTCCGTACGTTATTCTTATTTTCCTACCCCGCACGACGCGCACCAGGTTCTTGACCTTTCTGCCAATCCCTTGACGACGTTGGATTTTCTGGCGGTGCAGGAGGGGTCGCAAGAACAGGCTTTTCCGCGGTTATTTCACCTGAGCGTGGACCGCTGCGTCAATATCACCTCTTTTGCACAGGACATCGCGCCGTACCTTCAGCAACTCCCGCAGTTGCGCGTGCTGGAGTGCGACATGCTGCTCGAGTTCGAAATATCCTATGTAAAAACGTCCCCACGCCATAGTTGTATTGCAAATCTGCATGCTGAAATTGTTTCTCATGCGGAGCCCCATGAGAAGCATTTTCCAAATCCAATCGTGTTTTGCAATTTGTCATGCTCCAATCAGCATTATATACAGGGTCTGTGATGCTGCTGAGCTAGCTCAAACAGCACTACGCTACGAGTCCAAATCTGTCATGCAAGACAGCCAAAACTTGTGGATTTGTCTAGCCAATGCCCCATCTTGACTATGGGGTGGGGACGTTTTTACATAGGATACGAAAGCGACGAACACCGCCGCGTGGAGGTGTTCGCCGCGCTGCCCCACCTCATCGCCTTCAACGGTTGCGACGCCGACGGGAACGCCATCGACTTCGACGACGAAGATAGGAAAGAGCACGACTCCCCCTCACTTGTCATGCAAAGTATCGCAAATCGAAATCCACTTCAAGGCCTTCTTTTACCGTTGGCATCACAAGTTGCGGAACCGGGAACACCAGTACTGCTCTATTCGGTGCGTGGAAGAAGTGTCATGCGGAAACCACATTTCTCGCATTTCAAACAATGGATAGCCTATCCATAGGGAAGTGAGGGGGACGAGTTTTCTTGCACTCTCATAAAAGACGATGAGAACAGTCTGACCGCCGCGCAGCTGGCGATGATCGAAGCCAGCTTGGAAGCAGATTCGGACGGAGAATCGTTCGGCTCCGAAGGAGGTACGAGCAGCGGTGAGGACGAGGATGATCAGGGGAAACTACGTGGAAATACTGCCGTCTCAATCAGCGGTCGCCAAAAGAACCGCGCAAAGGCGGCGTTTGGCGCGGACAGACAGGGTGGCCAGGACCACCTTTTCGTCGAACAAATGGAGCGACAGCCAAGGCGAAAAAGGAGGCGGGCCTGAAGTAAGTATGCCGGCTAAGGCGGGTGGTTCACGGCGCGCGGCGGAAGAACGAGACCGCATCACTTTCTTTCTTCGCGAACGCATAGGCACCTGTGCTCGGGCTGCGGACGGCGAGAACGCGAATTGTGCAGGCGGAAAGCACGTGATACAGGAAAGACCCGATGACCTTTCGAAGTGCACTTGTTCAACAGACTTTCGTAGTTCCTTCAGTCGACGGTCTACAAACGCAAAGGAATTTTTGGACGCGATTATGATGGTCCTTTATGCTCGCCCAGCAGTAGATCTACACATCGATCTATTGAGCAATCCTGTTTGAAATTGTTGCCTACGAACATAGCTTCGCTCAGCATGGATGGCTGCAGCAGTCTTTTTTTTCGCAAGTGGAAGGACACATTCATACGGTATTTGTGTGCGCCGCTGCACGTAGAAATGAGCGATGAGAGACCGGCTCTAGCAAGCCATCTGCAGTCGCATGTCTCTTTCGGCAAGAAGTGATTCTGGGATATAATCAACACGGAGTCGCTTCTCAATAGACAGAAAACGCGGCGAGTCCTCGGGTTTTGCTACTAGAGCAAGGTCGATATTATTTACAAATCTTTCCCGCTCGTCTCACGTAAGAAGTAAATTATCCAGAAGATGAAGCGTTGTCGCTCGTGTTTCTTCTCGTCCTCTAGTAGCGCGGCGGCACCAAAGCTGAGCAGATACCCGCAGCCACATGCTGGTACCGCGCCGTCGACTGCGGCATACCTGCGCACCACGACGGGGCCGACCACCGCAGCTACGAAAAGTGCCCCGACACCGACGTACACTGGGAACTCACCTTCGTCTTCCTCTCGTTCAACTGACACGACCAGCACGGGCTCTACTACAACTAGTAGTCATGAATTGTACCTTCGCAGGAGCCCACACCAGAATCAAGACAGGGACGCCGGTCCAGAAGTTACGAAAGAAAAAGATTCGCACCAGCCCCTCGCGGGGATTGCGCAGAACAAGTACCTGCTTCCGCTGGAGTACCTGCACCTGGGTCCCTCGGCACACCAGGTGCGGTTGCGGGAGGCTCGGGGGACGCTGCGGTGGCGCGAGATGGTGAAGCGGCGGTGGCACGAGGCGATCTGGGTGGACGAAAGTGCGCAGCAGAAGACGATCGACGAGAGGCTGAACACCATGCGGGCGCGCGTGATCCACGTGGACGCCGAGACGAATTCGCTCAAGGTGCGGCTGTATTCAGTGGAAAAAAGTGTCTGGGTATGGAACATCGTCCGCCGAAGTTGTTTGTCATGCAGTTCTTTCATCACATTGACACACTGCCACCCCACGCAGAGCGGTTTGGGGTCGTGTTGCAGGGTTTTAGAGTCGTTACATCAGGGAGGTCTCCAGTCCGTTGGCAAGTCCTAGAATTCTGCACGAGAAGTCCTTGCTCAGGATGGCCAGAATCGGGCATCTTTTGCAACCGATGGAAGGCAGATGTTTCTTGTGTGAAAGTGAATCTGATCATGATCTTCAGCAAAACGCCTCACAAGGTCGCACGTTTCCAGACGCAAAGACATTTTTGCACTCGATGCGCGGGCCGGGTACGTGTCCGACGTGGAAAAGCGGCTGTTGCAGCACGTCCAGGAGGAGGCCGGGCGGCTGGAGACGACCGACGCTAAAAACACGGAGGACGGCGACAAGCAGGTGCGCGGCGGGCAGGCGGTGGCGGTCGCGCCGTCGGTGCTGGGCAAGATCGTGGCGCAGAGCCGGCTGCGCGAGCCGCGCGCACTGGACGCGCGGAATTTCGGCGGGAAAGTCACCTCCAGCGGCCACGCGCGGGCGCAGGACGTGAAGGAGGGCAAGCGGGGCGAGATCGAGAAGATCCAGGTGCGTATCCAAGAAAAAAACTGTGTTAGTGTAACTTTCTTTGGCTAACAGCATCACAGATTTGCTCTACATGGTAGAGAAAACCTGTCATGCGTGGCTGGTAAGGGAAAACACACATGGAAAGAGGACTTTGTGCGTGTCTGGCATGAGAGGCGTAACTCTCTGGCATGTTCTGCATTACAGAGTTACACTTACACAGTTTTTTTCTTGCATAGTGCGGGTGTGGAGCCAAACGCCGGAATGGCGCGACTTCGTCCGCACGCTAGAGTCCACGACCGTGGCGACGCGAAGACGCGCGGAGCAATTACAGGAGTCTAGTGCAGCGCGACTACCCCCTAGCACAGAAGATGAAGGCACAGCTTCTTCTACTACAGATGAAGATTCCTTGACGTCGCAAAGCGGTACCGATGACGCTGAGCAAGCCGCCGGAGCTGGGGCCACGTCCTTCGGGCCCAGCAGTCTGACGTCCCTCGCGGACGCCGCGGTGCGGGAGCAACTGGCCATCCAGAAGTTGAGCGACATGGAGGGCAACGTGCCGGTCCGGGTGCCGCGCAATCTGACGCCCACCGGCGCCGTTTTACTCGATGCGGTGGAAAACGAAAAACCCGCGGGCACCGTCACGCTGTGGCTGGAGGGGGTGGGGGACTGCCACCACTTGCGCGGGCGGAAGGATGTGCTGGTCGATTTCGTCGTGCCCCGCGGCCAGTGGCGCAAGCGGCACATCGCCATAGACTGCGCGCCCGAGGACTGGCACCAGAAAGGTTCCTCGTCGCGCAAAGCGGATGCGTCGAAGAAAGAGCAGCTCCTTCACAATGATGGTTCCAGTCGACGTGGTGCGAGTAGTACTGGTGCGACGGAGGAAGAAGAGGTACACCAGCGGTCTTCATCCGGATCTCTACTGGAGGGAACGCCGCGGAGTGTAGGTGAGCGAGGCGCGAACGCCGACGCTTTTGACCCTGCAGATGAGCATGAAAACACGGACAGCCAGGGCAAGAACCCCGAGATGACTGAGGAGGACACGACGACCCCTAGCCAACCACCCGAGCTGACAGATTTGGAGAAGTACGAGCAGCTGCAGGTGAGCCGGAAAATCGCGCTGACCCTGCAGCAGTGCCGCGACGCGATCTGCGACAACCTGCGCGCGTGCCTGAATCCGGAGCAGCTGGAGGTGGTGCAGGGTGTCCTGTCCGAGGACTGCAGCTTCGGCAACCCCATGCTGGTCTGGGGTCCGCCGGGGACGGGCAAGTCGTTCACGCTGCTGTGCGCGCTGTGGAAGGTGCTGAAGCACCTACCCGACGTGAAGGTGATGGTGTGCGCGCCCTCCAACAAGGCCGCGGACCTGCTGCTGGTCGGACTGGCGAAGAAGATCGGTCTGCAGACCAAGGACCTGATCCGCGTCAACTCGCGCGCCCGCCAGCACTACCTGGAGACCCACTTTCCGGAGATACCGGACATGCTGGACCCTGCAAACCCGAGCGAGGACGAGCTCGCGCAGAAGGAGGAGTGCGTGCGGCACATATTCAAAAGGAAAAAGTTCGTCACGATCACCAATGCGCACTGTTGCAATACAAAATTGTCTGTCATGCGTACTAGCCATGCATCACAGTCGAATGTAGTCATACGGGGGTTCCCTTGTGGTTGTGCAAGACAAGCAAAAGCTGTGATGCGTAGAAGAATTTGTGATGCAAATCCTGCAGCTTCTTGAGTTGACTATGGCGAACTTTTTTCTTTCGATAGCACAGCATGATGCTCCAGTACAGCACGTGCGACAGTTACGACATCAAAAGCACGCACCGGGTCCTGGTGACCACGGCGACCGCCGCGGGAAACCTTCCCACGTTCTTCGACTCGGCGGCAAAAAAGGCCATCAACCCGGTGGTGTTCGTGCCCGACCTGGTCATCGTGGACGAGGCCGGGCAGTGCACGGAGCCCGACGCCTACGTGCCGCTGGCGCTGAACCCCCGCCGGGCCCGGGTGGTGCTGTGCGGGGACCACAAGCAGCTGCGGCCGACGGTGCTGGAGCATATCCAGCGCAAATATGTCTGGGTCTGGAAAAGTGCAAGGTTTGTCATGCTAGGCTAGCAAGACCCTTAAGTCTGTCATGCACGTTACCCAAAAGCCTTATTTTTCTGTGATGCAGAAGCGCAGGTTGTCACGCAGAATGGGCAACACTTAGAAGCTCAGAAGCTTGTCATGCTGAGCTATCATCTGTGGCCTCTACGACATACTTACTACGTCACTCAGCATTACAAGTTTCCAGACCCAGACATATTTGCATTTGATAGAGCAGCAGGCCGAGCAGCTGCAGCTGAACATCAGCATGCTGGAGCGCCTGGCCTCCGAGCGTATCCGCGCGGAACATCGCCGCCGGGAACTGCTGCGGCTGAACGCGAGTGTTTCATCTGCAGCTCGCGGTGGCCCCCCGGCGCAGGTGAACGAAAAGATCTACTTCCTGACGAAGACCTTCCGGTCGCACCCGGACTTGACCCGGCTGTGGAACGTGTTTTACGGCAATCTGCTGAAACCCATGTCCGACCGAGAGAAGACCGTCGTGCGGTTTCGCGCCACCGGCCAGCCCGCACTATTCCATGACCTGGGCGGGGAGGAGCAGAGCCATAAGGAGGAAAAAGTACAGCAGAGCTACATCAACCAGCTGGAGGCGCACCTGGTTTGCGAGTACATCGTACGCAGAGGGAGTTCTTTGGGGGTTCGTGATTGCAGTGACTGTCATTTTTGCCGCTACTTCTGGTTTGCCGCTTCTGGTTTGCGCTTTTTGTTCTGGAATACATAGATAAGGTAATTCGACTTGACCCTGTGGAGCAAAACTTTTACAAGGAACGAGGAAAATTTTCCTGTGCATGACGTAAGAAGGCCGGCGAAGCGATGGCACGATGAACTGCATTCTACAAATCCAAATTTTTGGTTTCATACGTTCTCCACGAGGTAACGCAGCATGTCCGCACCAAGGACATTGGTTATCAAAAGGAAAAATCCCCCCTCCCCATATCGAAAACGTATCCGTCTGAAAATTTGTGATGCGCATTTGTGACCTCAAATCCTGTCTGTCTTGCAAGAAGGCAAGTCCAGAAAGCGTTTCGCATTTTTCAGGCGGTTTGTGATGCTGTTTGGCTCAGAGCATGCACGTTTGTCATGCTAGGCGCCTACGTCAAAACCTCTCGGCTGAGGCTTGCCATATGCCTGCATTCCTCCACTGCAAGACAAAGCTGATTTGTGTATGGAAATCCAGCATCAGACACTTCGTTTCGATATGGGGAGGGGGCATTTTTCCTCATGATATTGGTGTGATCACGTTCTACGACGCTCATATCGTATGAAAAACGCCCGGCTTCACTGTGACGAAAATTTTGCACCACGGCGGTCCATGTGACGAGTCCGGCATAAGTACGTGTAAAAATATGCGACGCGAGCTCTTTGCTGGAGCAGAATAAGCATGAAACATGAAGTGTGAGTGTCCTTTTTTGCACCATAATCGGCGAAGCAGACTAAAAAGCAGTCTTTGACTCATTCGAAATTTCCGTTTTTGAATCCCCTGCTTTTGAACCTACTTAATTGCACACGGTGAAGCAGTTTTTTCCAATTTTTCTTCCATACCGTAGGTGAAGTGGATCCAGCAGAAGTTGATGAACCTCTCCGAGAGCGGGGAGGTGTACCTCGGCGACATTGAAGTGGGTACCGCAGAGTACTTTCAGGGCAGCGAGAAGCGCGTGATCATCATCTCTTGCGTGCGCACGGCGGCCATCGGGTTTCTCCGGGACGAAAAGCGGTTGAACGTGGCGCTGAGCCGCGCGCAGGACGGCATGGTGGTAATTGGCGCGTTTTCCAACCTGCTGGCCGAAGACCCGCACTGGAATTCCGTCCTCACCGTCGCAAAAAACATGGGCTGCCTCGTCAGCGGAACGGAGTGAGGACGAGGAAGAAAGGGTGGCTGTTTCTTGATGTTACTGGCTGCACAGTAGTATCAGTCGATGTTTGTCATTGTCTCTGACATCGGGGGGCTCCTCTTTTATATTTATTTTTCACCTTCGTGGCCCATCTTCAGGGAAGTAGAGAAAAAAAATTTTACACACGACATCTCCACATTTGGGAAGAACAACTTGGCCCCAAATGTACGTAGTTACCATGTCGTGTTTGTTAAGAAGTACTTGTGTTCATCTTTGGTCCACTTGTGCCCGCTTCTTTCCGAAACTCGCGTAGTCTCGCACAGACTCATACGAAACGGAAAAGTCTAGTTGTACTTCCTCATCGATGATATCCTGCAGCTTTATCATTTCTGCCAACAACGGACGCCGGCATATTATCCATTTTGTTGTCAATCGCGCCCTGAAGTGAAGACGATCTTGAAGACGGTAGTCGTTGAAAAATCAATGTGGGATAATTGAAAACGCTATAATGCACAGGATCGTTTTGTTCGTGCATGGTTTCTTTGTGGCTGTCGTGCGTAAAAAAATCTATTTACTCAGAGGAACTCCTTTTTTCAAAGACTTGCTTTTATGATTTTCGCGACCTGAAAGAAAATTTGAATTTCTTTTGTTTGAATTACAACTCTTCTTTGTCTTGGTACAGTTGTTAGAGTAGGAAGCACGGCACGGCTGCTCAATACTCCCAGGACGGCCGATCTTCACTAAAGCAACTTGCGGCTGTGACCACAGCCGACGTCCTCGAGGGCCTCTGCGGGAGTTTCATTTGCTTGCACCTAGTAGAACTTTCGACAGCACGCCGTTCGTTCTTCTTGCATCTTCAAAATAGCTTGTTTCCACGAGGAAGCCACAACTCCTGCGCGATGCAGGTGGTTGTGCAGCAGCAGCCCTCTCCGGTTGGGTCGGCGGATGAGACTGCCACTACACCGGGCGGCCAGAGTTCCTACACTGCGTTGGCATTCGGGACCGCCCCGGGAACTGCCGCGACGACGCCGACCGCCCAGGCGTCACCGACAGCTTCTGGGGGTGCTGCAATCCCGCAGACCAGCAGCTCTTCCTCGCGGTTGCCAACCACAAGATGCTTTTTCCGCTTCAAGTACGAAGAGAGCCAAAACGTGCGCGTGAAGCTGGTCGGGTCCACGCCGCAGTTGGGATCGTGGGACCCGGACCTCGCACTCGAGCTCCACACCAACCCAAACTATTTCCCGTGCTGGATCAGCAACGATCCCGTGCATTTGCCGCTGGGCGAAACGTATTTGTTTCTGTCTTCTCAGCTTGTGGTGCGCTTCGAGTGTATTCAAATTCATCGTTAGCACTTGCTCTGCCTTCGTTTCTCGTTATTCTGCTGTTGATCGATAGGGGCTGGTGGCACGACAATATTGAAGTATACCTGGTACTCATCTGCATTACTTTGCATGGGTTGCTGATGTAAGTAGGACAACAGTTGGACGACGCCACCAGCACATTTAGCCTGGGTGCGATAATGGAAAGATGGTATCATCTGCATTCTGGAGTAAAACTACACGCTCCACAGGGTAGAATACCAATACATTGTGGAGGAGGCCGTGCCCAAAACAAGCGAGCATTGTTCCGCCTCCCCGGGTTCCGACGCGGTTGCAGCGGACGGGGGCAGCGACCCGGGTTTCCTTGCGTCCGTGTGGAATTCCTTTTTCGGATCCTCGCGCGGCCGTGAGGACCTCGTCCCGGGGAGTAGTACGGGATCAACCTGCACGCCGGGTGGAAATCAGGCTGTCAACGGTCTTCGTGAAGAGCAGACGCGGCAGGATGGGAACAGCGGTGGCAGCGGTATTTCGTCTACGACAGACGCGAGTCGGAGAGTGATGTGTGGTGAAGCTGGTCGTGCCACTACATCGAGCGCAGCAGCAGCTAGTACAAGCAGCACGTTTCAACATCTTCAAGACCGTGTTCCTGAGAACAACAGCGATGACTCGGAAATGAAAGTGACTCGGGTGAGGTGGCTGGATGCGCACCGGTACACGCTGCGGCCGAGCGGGCAAGAGATGACGGTGGAGGATGACGAGGGGTGGTTCCGGAACTTTTCCAAGTTGCTGACCGCAGTAGAGCAGCCGGACGCGAAGTTAACAGGAACCCACCCGCTCTGTCGCACCTCCGAGGCCAGCACCGAGCCGCCTCGATCGCGCGCCGCGTCCTCGAGTGCCACAACCGCGGCAGCGCGGGCGAGCAGCTGCGACAGCGCGCCAACGACAGACGACGACCCAGCCCGGGGCCACAGCCCCGAGCCGGTGTTCGATCAGCTCGACGGCTCATACCACTTGGTGCATATGGCCGTGGGGAACGGACGAACGCAACTCAAGCCGCTCAAGAGTAGTGCTTTGGGAGTGCGCACGAATCAGGCGGGCAACAATAATATGCAGCCAAGAAATATGAATGCCAACAAGCCAGGACAGCAGCTTCTTGGCTTCGGAAACGCGACTTCTGCGTCTACTGGCAGTTCTACTACTTTAGCAGGGCTCCACACGGCGGCGGGCAACAGCTCAACCGCAAGAAGTGGCATAAGAGGACTGCATAACCAGCACAGCCTAAGCAGCAGCAAGCTGCGGGGTGGAACTACGTCGTTCGGAGCTGGGCCGCTGCACAGAACAACGTTCGGCGGAGGTTTTTCCTCGGCAGGATCACAAGGGCCGTCGAGTTACAGCTTGAACCAGCAGAGCTATGGGGCAGCTGCCACACAGCAGTTTCACCCCACCAGCAGAAGTAGGTACAACCATGGCAGCACAGCTGCTACCCAGGGCGGCATGTTGCGTTCCCTGCAGCCGGCGGGGTCCGCGCCGGTGATTCACCGGGGCAATACCCACGTAAATCACTCGGAAGACGGGCGGCTCTCGTCGGTCGAGGGTAATTTCGAGAACGAGGACGGGTTTGACCTGAACGAGGGCGATCTCTGGAACGACGATCCGATCTTGCAAAAACTGAAGGAGGAAAACGACGACGCGGACCTCGGACCGGGCGACACCGTGATGGTGATCGCGTTTCAGCTGCCGCTCAAGGTTATCAATTGTAAAAATGTCTGGGTCTGGAAGAGTCATGCTGTTTTTGCATGACACAGAAGGTCTGGCATGGAAGCTCTAGCATGACAGGTTTCGAGAACCTTCCGCAATGCCGAATCCGCATGACAAGTCCCCTATTTTGCTGGCAAAAAGTGGGAGCTTTTGCTACGTATGCATGAGAGACTTTTCTGTGTTCTGAAATACGCATTACAAGTTGCATTCTTCCAGACCCAGACATTTTTACATTTGATAAAGGTCACGAAGACCAAGGAGGGCACGTGGGCGGTGACGGAGTCGAAAGCGAACCTGATTCCGACGTTGCACCAAAATGTGCGCGCGGGGAAAGTATCAACTGTAAAAATATCTGGGTCTGGAAGAGTCGGGACTTGTCGTGCACATTTTGCATGACGCATCAGGTCTGTTATGCTGGTGCTAGCATCACAGAGTTTTTGAGACCTTCTTGATGCTAATATACGCATGACAAATGCCCTCTCCGCGTGCCAGGAACTGACTCCTCTTCCTGCTCATGCAACACAGATATTTTTAGAATCCGTAGACAGCATAATTGCAAGTTTCACTCTTCCAGACCTAGACACTTTTGCACTTGATAGAAAGCACGGTTCAGGCTGCTCTGCGTCGGCTGGCCCGGCGTGCACATCGAGTCCGAGTACGAGAAAAGACAGGTGCTTGCTGTAGCTTTGGTCGATCAACAAGCTAAAGGTGTTTCCAGAATAAAAAGAACTCTTCAGCACGCAGGCGAATGAAGCGCTTGCTCGCCGTTTCGAACAGTTAGGAATGGTTGTGCATGATCGCTCTTAAGTTCTTTCGGCAAGTTGAACAGACAACATTAACGCACGGAATAAATGAAAAATGCATTCAAAATCAGGTGTCTGACCTGCTTTTCCAGTACGACTGCATTCCGGTGTTTCTTCCGCGCGAGGAATTCGACAACTATATGAATTTTTGCCAGCAGATCCTGTGGCCCATCCTGCACGAGGTGGTGCGGCTAAACCACAGCGGCGCATCGGAGAATGGCACGTGGGGCAGTCCCTCGCCGAACCGCGCACACAGCACGCTGGAGGACCTGTGGGTGTCCTACCAGCGCATCAATTTGTGCTTCGCAGACGTCATCATCCGCACCTCGCACCACACAGACTTTTTTTGGATCCAGGACTACCACCTGCTCCTGCTGCCGCAGTACCTGACGCGCAAGATTCGGAAGGCGAACATCGGCCTGTATCTCCACACGCCCTTTCCCAGCAGCGACATCTTCCGCTGCCTCGCGGTGCGGGAGGAGCTGCTGCGGGCCATGCTGTGCGCCGATTTGATCGGGTAATTGGCCGCTTTTTGTCGTGCTCTCGAGCTACTGTAGTACGCGAGAAGAAAACTTTCAAACTTCTACCGCTTAGGCGTGGGGCTGGGGATAAGTACAGCAAGAAATAACTCGTGGGTGATCATAAACATGAACAGGAAGCAGGCGAGAATTTCAATATACCATTGAGAATCCTCTATCTTTAACCCAGGTTCCAGTTTTTCGAGTATGTGCGGAAATTTTTCGTCACGGTGAAGCGCATCGTCGGCCTCGACTACCAGTTTCTCCCCTCGGGACAGATGGCGGTGGACTACCATGGACGGCAGGTGATGATCAAGGTGAGTCACGTGATGGTGAACGTGCACGAGGTGGCGCAGGCAGCGAACAACCTCGTTGATCTGAAAGCGGCTCTGGAGGCAGATGAGGAGAAGCGAAAGCTAGAGAGCAAGTCCGCAGCTGCGATCGAGGATGGAGTGGTCGCCGGGACCACGGTCGCGAGTGCTGTGGGGAACAAAACATCATCTTGTGGTGTGGCCGCACCCGCTAAGTCTACCTCGGCAGCTGGTGCTGGCACCAGTAGTACAACTACGGCTAATATCGCGCCGGCCAACACCGCCGGCATTGTCGCGACTTCCGACCGGATTACGGCGAGTAGGAGCAGCACTGACGAGGAGCAGGAACAAAGCGTACCGGACGGAAAGGCGGTGCAAGTGCAGCAGACGCTATCCGGAAAAAAACCTGTGGTAGTCGTGTAACTCGTGGAATGCTGACAGCATGACAAATTTGATGCTCTGCATATTAGATAAAATGACTAGTGCGTGAAAACGCTAACGCATATCAAAAGCAGGGGACTTTCTGGCTGTCTGGCATGACAAGTGTGATTGGATTGCTTTTTCTGCACTACAGACTTACCACTTACACGAGTATCTTTTTCTTGCATAGACGCCGCTCGCAGAGGACGAGTGGAGCGCGACGGACTCGCACTCCCTGTCCCCAGACGAATTGACAAGTTCCGCCCCCGCGCGGGCCTCGGTAGAGTACGAATTGGAGGACTCGCCGCGATGCGGGCTATGCAGTGCAAAAATATCGTACACGTCGTCGTACTAATCGCCGTCTTGCACGACAAATTTTATCAACTAAGGGAAATCAGCATGACAAATCGCATAATTCTTTTCTTGGAAAAATTTGTGATGCGACGTATACTTTACTAGTTGTGCGATTATACTTTTGCACCAATGCATACGGTCTGCCCGAGCGCAAGTCGTCCGTCCTGGACCACTGCAGCCGCAGTAGTGAGCGGTCGTCTATCCCCGTAAGCGAAAACGGGCACACACTGCCCAAGATCGCCGAGGAGGACGTTGCGGAGGCGCTGTCGCCGCAGAACGACCTGAGCAAGTCCTCGGGGACCGCCTCGCCCGAGCCGCTCCGCCGCGCGAACACGCTGCTCGGCAACGTGCGCGGGAACAACTTCCACGTGACCGTGCCCAACCAGTACATTGCCATGCTGCCCAGCAGCAGCTCCGCGTCCTCGCTTTGCAGCCAGGGCGGCAGCCTGCTGCGCGACGGGACGCTGATGTCCGGCGGCGCGGCCGGGCCGGTCGCGCTGGGACGGTCACAGTCCATGGCGACGTTCCGCCACCTGCCGACCCCCGCGACGGCCAGCACGCGGCGAAAGAGCCGGCACCTGAAATTACTGCTGTCGCTCCGCGAGCAGTACCCGCACCAGACCATCTTCGCGGGTCTGGACCGGTGCGACGCGCTGGCCGGCGTGATGCTGAAGCTGCGGATGTGGAAGACGTTTTTGCAGGAGTTCCCCAAGTACCGTCACAACGTCCTGCTTATGCATTGCAAAAGTATCGTACTTGTATAAATGCATCACAAATTTCCTCAGCATTAGAAATGAATTTGTAATGCGGATTCACCTTAAGAAAATTATTTGTAATGCATGATTGCAATTACTACGAGTGCGATACTTTTGCACAGGATACTGCTCGTGCAGTGCGTGTACCCCTCGAACAGCTCGCTAGTCAAGGAAGGGTCCGTATCCCCCAGAAAAAAGCAGGCAGGGCAAATTTGTAATGCAAAAATAAAAAGACAGAAAAATCTGTCATGGGCGGGCCCTTAGCGTGCTGTTTAGGATATGCAGTACAGATTTTCCTTGTGTATTTATTTTTCCATTACAAATATATTGACCTGCCTGCTTTTTTCCATTTGATAGTCCGCGCGCTTGGAGGACACCATCCGGGGCCTGGTGGACGACGTAAATGCGACATACGGCACGCACGTGTTGCTGATCATCGACGAGGTTGAGCGGGACGAGAAGATCGCCCTGTACCGGAACGTATCAAAAGTGAATAAGTATGTCTGAGTCGGGATGAAGATAATACGAGATTTGTCATGTGTCTCGTAGATCACAGAATTTGGAATGCTGCACCCAAAAGCATCACAAATTTTGCAAGAGTGTCTGAATGCCTAAGCCGCATCAGAAATGTTCACCTTTCGTGTGGCAAGAAGTTGGTAGCTTTAATAGCGGGTTACGCAACACAGATTTTTGCACGCTCCAGAATCCGCATGACAAGTTTAGAACCTTCCAGACCCAGACATATTTGCAATGCATAGAACGCAAACGTTCTCCTCGACACGCAGGTCCGCGACGGGCTGAATCTCGGTCCCTTCGAGTTTCTCGCCTGCCACCGCGATGCGGCGCCCGCGCGCAAGTGCGGCATGATCCTGTCTGAGTTCACGGGGTGTTCACGCGTGCTCCAGGGCGCGGTCCAGATCAACCCATGGAACACCCCGCAGGTGATCGCTGCCTGCGACCGCATGTGCCGCAGCAGCCCGGTGGACATGGAGGAGCGATTTTCCAAGGACATGGAATACATCAAAGACCACACGCTACTCAACTGGGCGGTCGCCTTCCTGCAGGACCTGCGGGCCGCACGGAAACCCGACGACCGCACCTACATCAAATACGGGTTCGGCAACACCGTGCGGGTCATGTCCCTGCAGGCCGGGTTCTGCAAGCTCGACACGGACGAGGTGGTGGTATGAACGTGGAAAAACTGCTGCCGCGGGTTTTGACTGAATGTTCAAAGGGGGATTGTACCGTAGGCATGATCATTTGATGTGATCACAAAAGCCAAACGGGCAGAAACTCGAACAAACTGCCATGAGCAGCATGACAAATAATTGCAGCCTGCAATAAAAAAGCCTGGCTCCTTTACTTCTTGCCGTCTTGCAATACACGCACGATTCACGACGTCGCGTGACAATTCTTCTTCTTTGAGCGGAGGAATGGAACGTGGTGGCAGTTTTTCTCAGATGATAGTTGCACGCCTACCGCAACAGCCGCACCTCCCGCGTCTTCTTTTTTGACAACGAGGGCACGCTGGCGCCGGACCTGCGGAACCTGTACTCGCGCACGCGGCAGCAGTCCGCGTGCTCGTGCGCCGAGGAGCTGCACAGCAAGGGCGCGCCGCCCCGCGCGTCGGTGCTCGAGTGTCTCCGCGAGCTGCAGCGGGACCCGAAGAACATCATCGTGGTGATCAGCGGCCGTTCGAAAGTGCAGATGGAGACCTGGTTCGCCTCCGTGCCGGACATCGGCCTCGCGGCGGAGCACGGGTGGTGCTACCGCCTGCCCGCGATTTCCGGACACGACTGGTACGTCACGCGGAGCCACCCGCAGCTGTGCAGCCAGACCACCTCCGCCGCCTCCTCGCCGGGCGCCGCGCAGGCGGCCGCCAGCGCCGGCGCCGGGGGGGCCGCGGGGGGAGCTAGTACCGGGATCGAAACCTGGAAGAAGATCGCGTTCGAGCTGCTGAAGCACTACGTGCACCGCACGCAGGGATCGTACATTGAGAACAAGGGGTCCGCGCTCGTGTGGCAGTACCGGGACTCGGACCCGGAGTTCGGGCGGTGGCAGGCGAAGGAGCTGTCGCAGCATTTGCGGGAGTTCATGTTCGGGTTCCCCGTCGAGATTGTGGAGGGCAAGGGCTACATCGAGGTCAAGCTGGCCGGGGTGAATAAGGGCGAGGCCGTGAAGAAAATTTTGAGCAAAATCTCCAACATCCGCGGAGACCCGGACTTTGTACTGTGCATCGGGGACGACCGGTCGGACGAAGACATGTTCCAAGTGGTACAAAAGAAGCGAAGAAACTTTTAAACAGATCATGATCAGTAGTTGGCCTTTTCTGCTGCTGGAAAAGTGCATTTATTGATTTCGGTCGCCGGTTACAACGTTAGCTACGTTTTCTAGGGCGATGAAGGTGAGACTCGATCTACACAAGTTGAAAACAAAAATCACCCTTTGTGATCTCGAAGAAGTGTTTGGTTTCGCATCACACGACACGTCGACTACGTCACCCATTTGAATACCGCAGATCAACGACATTCGGCGCGACGACTGCACACTGCGGGATGGGGGCAGTACGACGGACGAAGCTTCGGAGAATTCCGAGTCGGCTTCCGCAAACGCCACGTTTCGGCAGCACACACAGCGGTCCGGCAGCGTCATCGGCGGGCTCTGCCAGCTCGGCGACAGTGCTACGGGCCATGGGGGCGGAAAGCGGAGTGGTAAGAATTTTGATTATGGCTGAGGCTCGTGTACTGGTGTTGATCATAGCGCTTCGACAAGTAGTACTTGCATTAGGAAATTCGTCTCGTCGTGGGTAGAATAGAAACCATATGCAGCTCTGCATACTTCTAAACATCGTCCAGCTTTCTTCTCCTGTACGGTGGGGCAGAAGCCCTCGAAGGCGAAGTATTTTCTCCATGACGTGGACGAGGTGTCGGATCTGATCGACCAACTGCGGTGCTGCTCGCAGTGGTCTCTCCGCCACAACGATCGAAACAGCTTTACCAGTAGCCGCAAGGGCTTGAACAGTGTCGCGTTCGGGGCCGCGGGACTGGACGGGAGCGGGTGCAAAAATGTCAGTCAACAGCCGTATCCAGGACACAAAACTGTGTGCGTGTGCGCTGACAGCATACAACAAATTTGTCTGTACGTGACACAGTAGATCTGTAATGCGTGGCTAGTACGCGATGAAAATAAAAGAGAGGACTTTGTGGCCGTCTGGCATGGCAAGTTGTGTAACTGTTTTTGCTTTTGTTGCATCTCCACAGACACAGTTTTTATCTCGCATAGTCTGGGCGGGGGATTAAACGCTAGAAACGAGGACAGCCACGATGTTGATCCCGACCTGACGCCGCTCAGCCACGTGGACCAGGCCGGGGACGCATCAGAGGACGAGGACGAGGTGGATTACAATATGACATCAATGTACTGATGAACTATGTACTTAAGTACTCACCACATGAAATTTCAATTTATTGAACGACGTGCATTACAAAACCGAATGCCGCTTCTGGAAGATGTCGAAACGGGGGCGTGCCGGAGTGGTCGATAGTGCATTCGTGTTTCTGCAGTCAGCACTAATGTGAAGTAGAATAGATTTAGATTATGCCAGTCAAAAGTAGATTGAGACCGAGTACTCAATGGATTGAGTTTCCATTATTTCGCTCCAAACATCGATAAAACAAATTTGGACTGTTTCTGTCTTGGGAGTGAAGTTGCAAATTTTGACGTTGCGAAATTCCAAATGTGAGGTAAAAAGGGGGCAGTACTGAAGACTGGTGCCGTGTCGCAGAAAGTCGCTGGCAGTGGTGTCAGATGTATTGTTTCGCGAAGGATAGTTGCGAAGACCATTACGAACGTAATGTGAAAGAGAGAAGAATTACTGCAAATAGTTTTGTTTAGTACTAGTTTCAAGAGATATGGATAGACTGCATCAAAAAAAGTTTTTCAAGTAGTAGGCTCCTGCACGTCTGGGTGACTCGCTTCAGATCGTTTACACGCTCTCGCTATCTCAGAGCCTGCCACGAAGGTGAGAACTACGTGGGCTTTGTTTTCTCCTGGACAGCTGCCCAATGGTACCATTTTCCGGCTAGCATGGAAGAGGTGATGTTGGTTCTAGGACACTAAGACACTGCCGTAAAGTGATATGTACTTGATGTTAATGGTATCACTGAAGACAGGCTTCAGGTTTACACACCCAAAATGTAGACCAAAGTTTTTTTTTTTTTGCAAGAAGTACATTTTTTACAGGTTGGAATTGTATCATATGCAAACCCCTCACCCTCTCCCTCACGACCGTCAAAATAAAAGTTCTCCTGCAACTGTAGTAAAACCCGACAGGAGAAGCCGACGTCAGTAGATGCAATTATGTAAATTTGGAACTACCAGGTTGCAGCCTCAGGTCTGCATTTTTTATACCCCATTTTGCGATTTTGAAACAAAGAAGATAACCGCATTTGCCTGTTATCAGAGGACAGCGAAACTGGATTGATGTAAAAGATCCAGGTGTAAACAAAGTAGATAAAATTTTACCTTAGAAGTTCCTGACGACGACCACGGGGATGTCGATGTATGCAGCATAACAAGGAAGCAAGTGCTAGCTGTAGCTCGGTCGCGAAATATCATACCTGCTTCCTCGTTTCTCGCTGTCTACCATTTAAAAACAGCTCCGAAGTAGATGTCATTCTTCTCTACCAGCCAGTGTAGCTCCAGCACTTCTATGACGGATGCCGAAACGCAAAGAACATGCATGTAATTTCAGCGAGCTCATATTTTCCTAGTTACAAGCCATCGGGGGAACGTAGTAGACGTACTAGTAGACACCAGAATTTGGCACTAATGTAAAGCTAACTGTGACCTTGGTCTGCTTTTACGTGCTCGCAGATAAATTTTATTTCCTAGGTAAGTGGAGGACCGGTGTCTCACTCTCAACCTGTCGCATCTTCCTTGAGCTGCAACCGACAGACGAGTGTACTGGAGGCACTGCAAGATCTCTCTCCTTTTGCGCTGCAGGCTGGCAGATGAAATGACGTGTGAGAACATTTCTTATCCACATGAAGAAAGTCTTCCGTGGTATTCTAACCTCGGAGGGTGGGGCATTGCAATTGCTTGTTGAAGAGCCCGGGAAATCATGCGAGCAAGCATCCTTGTGATGTTTTCCGGACACGACCACGAAGCACGGCAATTGGCGTTGAGTGGTTGTTGTTCTCCAGGCCTGTTTGATGGCAAAAACAAAAAACGGCCTTCGCTTTTTTGTTTTTTTTTGCAAAGAGATCTGCTCCACGTCGGCCCATCAGCTGAGGTTGGCTTCACCATATCACACTCTTCGCTTTTGTTCGGTGTTGGCTCGACGAGAAGATCCACAGTTTCGTTCGGGATGGACGCATTTGATGTCACCAAGGAACAGCATGGAATGAAAGGAATCAATTTTGCGTTTTTGCGGTCTGAGATTTTTTCGGCCGTTCCGCCGCAGTTACCCCAACGACTTGCTTTTTCACCGTCGGTCTTGTCGCACCACCGAATTTGCATAAAAGTACGTCGGTGGTCGTGGTCTCGTTTTTACCTTTTTCCCGATTTTCTTTTTCATTTTTCTCCATCCGTGTGAAAGTACTATGCTTCCACGCAACACGAAAACATCAAGATGACCATTCCGGTGTTGCTTGCCCGAGAGCAGGCAGATGCAAGTTATTGGCGTGCGAAATTTGTCTTGCGAGCGTGGCGCGATACGTTGGCCGTTGCCGGTCCGAGGTCCTCTTGTGGAATTTCGGAGCCGCCGCTGGAATTGTTCCGGAGTAAGGAGGCGAATCCTGTTTCTGCTAGTTCCTCTTCTGCCGCTGTTGGTGCTGCAGCTGCTCCCGGGAACGTTTTTTTGGATTTCCACGCAGGTCGACACAGGTAAATGAATATGATTGCGTCGTCAGCCTGCGGCTCAAGGTCAACCACACGTTTAGAGAGAAACCGATTAATGTGAGCAAAGGAAAAGGAAAAGTCTGCAGTGTTTTCGCAGTTTTCATCTGGAAAGAAGGTCAATGATATGAGGAGAATGTGGAACGCAAGTATTGAGATTGACATCGAAGGAGGCACCAAACATCAAGAATTGGAAAACCGTATTAAATCGTCGTTGCAGGTCCTCCAATGTCGACGACCTACAGAGCAACCGGCCGACAAGTGCGCTGAGTCCTCCCTCCGCCGGGTATAATTTGCGAACGCCTACCCTGCTGTTCCGTCGGGATACAACATCACCGAGTAACATCGAGGGAACAACGGGAGCGTCTCTGACCTGGAACAATTTTTACGACCACTCTGCAGGTGGAGGAGGTCCTACCGCTTCGAGCGCCGGTGGTTCTGGCAAAGGCGTTTCAAAAAGAGCTTCCAGGTCGTGGGGCACAGCGGTAAGAACATTCGATGGAGCGAATGCGAACCTATCCCCACAGGAGGCGCACTCTTTTCAGACTGCCCCTCCTGTCGGTGCTGGGCGTAGTTCTGTCGCGAAAGAAGTTGTCGACGCTGGTCCTCCGGTTGTACTACCACTCGCGTCAAGTACACCGCTGAAAGAAGGAACGGCGAGTACCTGCGATGCGAGTGATCATACATGTGGGGCGTTGAAGGTACCAAATTGCAGCCCCGAGGACCACGAGTCAACAGGGTCAGGCTCGGTTTCGGTTGGTGCAGCGCAAAGTCAACAACAGGAAGTGGATCAACAAAAAGTCGCCCTCCAATGTGACGATGCCTCCGTGCAGACCGAACTCCCAGAGGAGGAGAGCGTCATATTAACCGTGGGGCCAGCGGGTCGTGGCGCGGGGTCGGGCAACGTAGATGTTGTTGCTCGTCTAGAAGATCGCGCAGCAGGTGGAAATCAGGACCCTCACGAAGCAAAACAGCACGCTGCGCAGGCGAATAATGTTGTCGCCAACAAGTTGTTGCACCTTTGTTCGCGAGGGCCGCCGCAGCGGAGCAAAAAGAACTCCGGCACCTCGCCTAGGCAGCACGGAGTCTTCTGCTCTCCCCGCCTGGCGCAGGCGGCGAAACAAGACAGTCAGCATGTGTTGACGCAGAAGCCCCTTGTGCGAACCGCGAGCACGCCCCCGCACAGCTTCCATCGCAAAAACCGAGCGCTGAGCCCCTTCGCCGGCGCGGGCAGGCGACCGCTGTCCCCGTTTAGTACTACTGGGGCTCGCCGTGTTGAGGAAAATGACGGAGGCGGATCGCGTACTGCAGTCATCGCAGGGCAGCTGCCATCTAATGATTTTGTCTTTACCAATCTGCCTACCGATCCTACTTGCGAAATTGCAGGTTCGTCGCTCAATCTTGAAGATCAAAATCTGCGCTACAACAATGTCTCGCCGGCGTCCTCCAAAATGTTCTTGCGTAAAACGACTCCTGCAGGTGGAGGCGCCGTGACCCACCAGCGCGTGTCCCCTGGCGCGAGTTGCCGGGAGCAGCAGCGGCAGAAATGGGACCTGTTGCAGAAATTGGAACGTCGCGTGCCGGAACTGGAGGCTGAACTTTCGTACCGCAGCGAGGAGGTAGTGCGGCTGCGGAGGCAACTGGGCCGCATGCTGAAGGAAAAGCAGAACTTGTACCATACAGAATAAAGGAGTTTGCGTGATATTATTTTTTTCGCGAGCAGTGCTTTATCACCTTCCTTTTGTCTTTGTTTTTTCTTTTTGTAAGAAGATGATAGACCATTCATCATCCACGAAAGGATTTTTCCTCACACTTACGCAATGGCATTCTCCCAAGTAGTGAGCCAGTTATACAATGATCAAAACAGTTCGACCATTCTGGAGGAGAAGGAGAGTCTGTGTGCCGAGCTGGGGCGCGTGTCCAAGGACCAGGAAACCCGCATGACGCAGTTGGAAGAGCATGTGGCTTTGTCCCAGCAGAAAGAGGCGGAGGCGGCCAAGCGACTCGACGAGTTATGCAAGAGAAATTGAACTGTGTAGGTGTAAGTCTGTAAACTGTAAGTATATGCAACACAGTTACAGCACTTGTCACGCTGGCCAGCCCTAGTGTCCTGTTTTCATACACCTTTTCACGTACTTACTAGCTGTGCATGACAGGATTTCTCTGTCATGCGGAGCAAATTTGTCATGCTTTTACCCCAAGACACCTAGACTACCACAGTTTTTTCATCCTCGACTCGAGTACCGGATCCAGTACTGCGAAGAGTCCCGGATCCTGGTGTCTGCGCGGACGCCGCAGGAAAGCTGCCCCGCGGTTGCACAACAGCGCGGGACATCAGCATTATCCCAATCGTCACGCAACCCTTTATTTTACCAGCCTGGTGCGTCGTCGTCGTCATCGTCGTCGTCGTGTTTTCATCTTGCAGCCCACGACCACCCTAACCAGCAGTACCAGCCCCTGCAGCAGCGGCGGGCTTCCTCAGTCGGCAGCGCACTGAACAGGATCGATACGCACGCCAGCAGTACGCCGGCGGCACAGAGTCAAGCGTCCATGCGCCTGCAGCAGGACCGTACTTTTGTTGGAGCTTTTGTTCCTGATGTGGGTTGCATATCATTCAAATATAGAAATCCTGTCAAAGTGTCGTGACTCCGTTTCGACTGGCATCATTTTTGTGGATTCTTTCAACATTATTGTCGCGTCAGTACTATGTATCTCCAACTAGTAATTCCCTCCTCTACTTCGCAGGTACCTCTGACCCCGACTGTGCCACCTCTTCGATCCGCAGCTTAGGTAATAGCGTCAGTGTCCTCGACCGGAGCTGCAGCAGAGTGTCGCCCCGCCGAACGAGAAGTCCGGCTCTGGGACAGCAGTACCGCCGCCACGAGCACAACATCAAAACCAGCCAACAGATCCTGTCTGCCCTGAAGTGGGCCAAAAGCGCGGCGGCCGGCTCTGGTAAATCATCTTCCTCCACCCGTTGTGCAATTTTGATGTCGAACGGCAAGAAACAGGGGACGGGCACCTCCGGTGGCAATAGTACAAGCGGGGTCGTTACAAGTGCCCTTGTAGCTCCCCGGTCGCAACAATTATCTCCACGAGTAGAGGCTGCGGATCTGCAGCGAAATGGAGGCGAGCGAGAGCAAACGTTTAATATATCTGAACGTGAACGACAAGCAGGAGTAGATCATGAAGAGCAGCAGCTGCTAGCCGGTCCTGAACATGTTGGAGAGGCGGCTGCTGAGCGCGTTGTATCCACCGCAGTGCCTGCTGCAAGACCTGTAGGACAAGTGGAGCAAGATTGCGCCCGTGCCGTGGAAGAAGTCTCTCTACTTGCAGCTCCGAGATTCCGCTGCGAGCAGAGCCCATCGCCCGGTTTGATGCTTTTCAGCAGTAGTCCCACGCAACAAGTAGACCTCACCGCCTCCATGCCGCAGCTGGGAGGAAGTAGAACTGCTCAGCCTGTTCCCTTCCCATCACCAGCGCTACGCGTGCGGCAGCACGTTGCCGGAGCGGGGCATGATCAGCAACAAGGTCTGTTCCAGCAGGCACTGCCCTACTTTAATATTTCAAAACCAAAAGCCAATAAGATTCTCGCAACATCTACATCAAACAGTAGAAGCTCGCCAAACAGCGCAAATGGGAGTTTTGTTTTGGCCACAAAACCGTCGTCCTCCTCCTCTGCAAACACGACGCGGCCGACGTCTCCGTGTCAAACCGGCTTTCACAGCGCCAAGGTGCCCGCCCACTGCTCCCCACCCCCGACGTCGCGGAAGGGGGTCGTGTTAACCGCGCAGGTTGGGGTTGTGGGCGGTACCGGTGGGAGTGCTGGTAAAACCGCGAGCAATTGCTCCCTTGCAGGACCAACATCTGCTGTCTTGTCTCTGAGCACCGGTAGCTGCAACATACAGACCACAAGAAGTACGAGCGTCTTCATGCCTCTACAACTCCGTGGTAAAAACGCGGCGTCGCGTGCCGAACTTGGGGGGCCTCCGACCTTGCAGCCACAGGACGTGACTACCGGTAGGAATTGTACGAGCCTGCAAGTAGAGCAGTCCGCTTCTCGCCAAGAACTACAGGCAGCCGTGACCAGTAACTGTAAAACTGTGCAAAATAAACTTCAACCGCCGAACTTCATTGCCAGCCAGAAGTTCCAACGACCAGGTAGCGGCTTTTCATCTACGACGCATCTTGGGATCAACAGCTGTGCCTTTCTTGGGACTCGTGACGTTGAAATGAATACGTGAAGCCGAAATTTTGCATTTTTCATTCTTGTCTCTGACTGTTTCGATGCTGCTTAGAATTCGGCAGCGACAGTGATAAAACTTCGAAGGGAGCCGTAAAAGTGTTATATGCGAAGTGATTACGCGCTGTACAAAGTGAAGCGCGAATGAATACATGAAGAGACGACATGCCGGGACGCTTTCCGTGATCAGTAAAACTGGCATGTATTGTAGTACTCGTCAACCAACGTGCATGTTCTAGTATGGTTCGTCACCGCTTTCATGGATTTGACATTTGCGCGTTGGTTTGTGTTTTCTTTTTTGTTGTTTTCTGGAAATGGATTGCGGTATTGACGGTGGTGAACGTGAAGTGAAAGGATCCTCGCGACCGGGAGTCTTGCTCGACCTTTTGTCACAGCTGCAGGCGCTGGGGAAAGGCATTAGATCAGTGCACGCCCTGGAGAAACATCACGAGCCTTGTCCGATCTTTTTTCAAAGCTGCTTCTTATCTTCTCAAAAGCTTGCGGCTGTATCTGTAAATGTTTTTTTGTTTCTTAATGCCGCGGTGGAGTTTTTACATTTGGATTTGAGTAATTTTCCACTGAACGAAACGACTGCCGTACGCCGGCATCATGACCGCAGTAACGGCCCCAGCAGCGGGCTCAGACCAGCCCGCCTCCACCATCGCGGCGGAACCCGGGCATCCGCCCGCGAAAAGGGCACGCACGGATTCGGAAATGCCCGCCCCCCCGTCGAATCTCACCGAAATACGGAGAAATTTCAAACACCGTCCAACCCCCGCGAACCGCAGCTTGCTCGACGTTGCGGGCGGGAAATCGTCTTCGAGCGGCAAAATTCCGGTTTGGGCGATGCGCCAGGCGGGCCGCTACCTACCGGAGTTCAAGCAGGTGCGGTCCCTCAGTTCATTTTTCGAGGTGTGCAAAACGCCGAAGCTCGCGGCGGAGGTGACCGTGCAGCCGCTGGACCGGTTCGCCCCGGACTTGGACGCGGTGATCATTTTCAGCGACATTCTGGTGATCCCCGTCGCCATGGGCATGCCCTGCGAAATGGTCCCCGGCAAGGGCCCCACCTTTCACCAACCCCTCGAGTCGCCGGAGAAAATAGCCGAGTACCTGACGCTGCGACCCGACGTGGAGGAGAAATTAGGCTACGTTTTTGACGCCATACACTGGACACACTTGCGTGTCGGGGACAAGGTTTGAATAGATCTGTAGAACGGCTCTTTTCTACTTCGCCGGAGAAAACTTTTTATGCAGCAAGGAGGTCCTCGTGTTGCCAACTCTGGTTCAGCGCAGCAAGAAATGCACGGCTTTGTCCGACTCAAAAGCAAAATAGTTGTGCGCTGTTTCTCGTCTGACAGACTGCTTTTTTTTTATCGGGATTGATGCAGTAATATGCCAGGTGAACACGAGAAGACTGGCCTTGATCATGAAACTCACCACAGGTACCGGTAATCGGTTTCAGTGGTGCGCCCTGGACTCTGCTCGCATACATGATAGAGGGCGGTGGCTCGAAGACATGGAGTCTCGCACGGAAGTGGCTATACCTCCACCGAGAGGCAGCGGTGAAAGTCATGACAGGTTCTTGGGAGGAGTTTTGCATTTGGATTTCTTCGATTTGCTGCTGTAGGGGAAGGACTTCAAAACAAATAAAGTTGCCAGTTGACTCCTTGTTGACTTGGGAGTTTTCACAATTTTGTACCAGTATGCGCAACCACTAAAAGTCATTCCCTTGAAGAATGAGTACTTACCTAGAAAACGAAAAAACAGCAATCACGGACGTGATCATTGACTACCTCATCGCCCAGTTTGACGCTGGTGCCAGCCTGCTGCAGGTCTTTGACACCAATGCCGGGGAGTGTCCACCGAAGCTATTTGACGAACTGATGGTTCCCGAGCTGAAGCGCATCGCGAAGTCGGTCAAAGCGGCACGACCCGAAGGTAAGTACTTACTATGGAACGTCGAAGAGATTCTGGTTGTTCCTAAGGAAGTAGATTGGGATTGCAATAGACTCGAGGATCTTTGTGCGCTGTATGATTCAACTCCAAGGCATATGCTCACGAGTAGAGTTAGAGCTTTCTCGTAGGTGTTCCAAATAGTACTCACCCCGATGAGCTCTAGTTTTTCCAAAAGTTGAAAACGAACTGCCCTTCCCAGCTCTGCTGACCATCTTCGCGAAGGACGCACCCCTGCACTACTGGGAAGACAGTCTGTACGACGTGGTCGGCGTCAGTTGGAAGCAGACGCCCAGCTACGCGCGCAAAGCCTGTCCGTCCAAGACGCTGCAGGGCAACCTGGATCCGGCGGTGCTCTATGCTGTGGGCACCGGAACCATCGCCGCAGAGGTGCGCAAGATGCGAGCGGAATTCGGCGACGCACGTCTGATTGCAAACTTGGGACATGGGATGCAGCCAGATTTCACGCCCGACGGCCTAGCTGAGTTTATCGCAGCTGTAAAAAGCTGACTCAACTACAGAAACTATGTACAAAAAAGTGAGCGCACATGTTGATAAGTGGAGCAAGAAGTGAATGGCAATGATATGTTGCGGAAAACGCACTTGATCTCTCAGCGACTGTGCCGGTCTTTCACACATCGGCGTAGCGTTCGCGGATTTGTCGTTTTTATTGGCGACGTATAAGAGCTGCTGGTAGTTGCTGATATTTTTTTCTCGTTGACTAAAAAGACCAGATGTCGATGTGTCTATTGTGAGACAAGGATGAGGTGCTTCAATGCTGCTACCGAGTTGATGCGAGATGAAGCGCGCAGCTTAGCGAGTTTTGCTCTCCTGGCTGCTTTGGAAAGCATACGGTAACCACGACGGCAGAAAACTAAGGGTAAGTAAGTACATAGATATCTTCTTCGATAAATACGACTAGACGTAGAGTGGTACAATACTAACAACCGATCCCATTTCTCTTCATCCCAAGAAAGAACGACCATGTCCGCGGCCCCGACCCGGTACCGCGTGGGCTTCATCGGCCTGCTCACGTTCTGCAACACCTGTCTGTACCTGGCGCGGGCGAATATGAGCATGGCTGTGGTTTTATCAAATGTAAAAATGTCTGGGTCTGGAAACTTGTGATGCTGGGTGGCGTCTCATGATGAGGCCACGAATGCTGGCTCAGCATGACAAGTTTCTGGACTTCTAGGTGTTGCCTATTCTGCATGACAAACTGCGTTCCTGCATCACAGAAAAGTTGAGCTCTTGGGTAACGTGCATGACAGATTTCAGAGTCATGCCAGACAAGCATGACAAACATGCATTCTTCCAGACCCAGACATTTTTGCATTCGATAGGTTTTTATGTACACCCCCGGGTCCACGGCCGCGTCCGCGGTGCTGGCCGGGTTTTTCTTCGGCTACCCGGCGCTGCAGATGTTCGCGGGCTCGCTGGCCGCCCGGTACGGCCCGAAACGGCTGCTGTGCTGGGCGGTGTTCCTCTGGTCTCTGGTGTCCATGCTGATCATCCCCCTGTACCACCTGGACGGACAACGCGGGGACGAAACGCATTTCCCCCTCGGCGTTTTCCTAGCGCGGGTTTTCATCGGCATCTGCGAGGGCATGAATTTCCCCGCGCAGACGGCGCTGATCTCCAGCTGGGTGCCGCAGCAGGAACGGTCTCGCGCGTGGGCCTGGAGCTTCGCGGGCGAGCCGATCGGGAACATCCTCGCCATGCTGGTCTGTCCCCTGCTGGCGACCGCGCTCGGCTGGCAGTCCATCTTCTACTTCTCCGCGGTGCTGGGGCTCGTGTGGCTGCGGTTTTTCACGTTTTTCGCCAGTGACACGGTGCGGTCGCGCGCCGGCTGGCTCGCACGCAACATGTCCGAGGCGGAGAAACAGTGGGTACTGCAGCAGAACTTCTCGGAACAAACTACGACGTCGGGCACGACAGGGAGGGAATTGGTCCCCAAGGCCGCGACCGCACTTATTGACGCGGACGCCACAAGTTCGGTGGACTCGGGAAGCACGCGAGACAGCACGACGACCCCAGCGGTGAGGGGGAACTTTGGAAGTGAGGGCGGATTTCTCGGAGATGCAGGTGATATGATCATTACCACCACGACGACAGCGACTGGTACGAATCTTCGCCAGCCTCCGGTTCCGTGGAAAAAAATTCTGACAAATGTTCCCTTCATCGTGAACTGGTTCGCGCTACCAAATGCAAAAGTGTCTGGGTCTGGAAGAATGCAGACTTGTCATGCATATTTTCCATGCCCCATGAGGTCTGGAATGCAGGGCCTAGCATGACAGATTCTGCGACGTCTCTATCCTGCTTATCCTGCATGAGAAACTCCCGCTCGTGTTGGTCAAAAAAAGAGATCTTTTGGTGATCACGCAACGCAGATTTTTGTGTAACCCACAGGGCGCATCACAAGTTCCATCCTCCCAGACCCAGACATTTTTGCATTTGATACGCGCACACCTGCTACAACTGGGGCTGGTACCTCGTCATCAGCGTGATGCCCTCGTTCTACGAGGAGCGGTTTCACGTGCCCTACGCACAACTGGGGTTCCTCAGCGTGGCACCGTACATCGCGCTCATCCTCTGCACCGGGCCGATCGGCTTTCTCGCGGACTACTGCGTCAGCTCCCGCCTGCTTACCTGCACGGCGGTGCGCCGAATTTTATGAGAGTGCACAACACCGCCCTTCTGTCTTCCTCATTTGTCATGCAAAATAGCAAGTCCGGTCTCTGCCTCTTGGCACTGTTTGCATGACAAGTTCTGGCAGCCCAAATAGCACTGCAATCCTGTGCAGATTTGGCATGGAAAAACTGCATTCCTGCAGACGCTTGTATTGCTGCTCATGCAGTACAAATGAGGGTGAGGGGGAGTTTTGCACTCCGATACATTTGGACCGCGATCGCGAACGGCGGCTGCAGTGTTTGCTTCGTCGTGTTGGCGCTCTTGTCCGCGACTTCGCCTGAACTACGGACGACCAGTGTAACGACGAACGTAGCTGGAATTTCGACGAGAATACGACCGCTTGAAACTACTACGGCTGCTGAGATTACCGACCGTGTCAACATCAAAAGTGTGCCTTCATTGTTGAGCAGCACAGCTGATGTTCATCTTGATCCTCATTCAATACCGCCCTCTGCGAGCGCGGCTGCTGCCCCGACAGTTTCAACATCGTGGAGGCTGGGGGAGACAGCAGGAGTAGAAACAAGGGGCCGCGAAAACAACGTCGAAAGTTGGTTCCTGAAGAAAGAAGTTCAGAAGAAAGAAGAACAGGAAATAACGGACGAGACGCAAGAAGTGCTGCCGCACTGGGGACCCGCAAGTCGAGGAACCGCTACAACCAGTTCTACAGTAAACTCACAATCTAAAAGCACGGAATCGATCACGAAAAAAATCGTACCGCACTCAGAAGCAGACGCAGACGTCGACGAGAACAAAACGCAAGACCAGTTTGGGGTCGCCTTCACGGCTCTGCACTGCTGCGTGCTGATTTGTCTAATGACCGCGTTGGGCGCCTTCACTTTCCCGGGCTTTATTGCCGGCTACACGGACCTGTCCCCGAATCAGTACGACGCGCACTTGATGTCGATTGGAAACGCGATCGCGGCCACCAGCGGGGTGTTTGGCAACTGGAGCGTCGCACTGTTGGACAACAACTTTTACACCATTTTTCTCCTGTCCGCCGCCGTGCAGTGGGTCGGACTGCTGCCCTACGTCTGTTTTGCCCAGGGAAAGGACCAGCGGTTCTGAAAAGTGATGTGCGACAGCCAGTACTAGACGACCAGGAGCGACGCTGTATTTTCGCACACATGGAACGAAATCGACAGTGTTTGTCTGGCGTTTGTTGACGCAGGGAAAAACATAGAATCTCGGACAAAAAAAAAGATCATACTGACACAGTAGACAACAATCACGTGGTAGCGTAGTCGTCGCGTGGAAAGATGAAAGACAAACCTCTTGCAGGACTGAGGCACTGCAGAGCGGGATGATCTTCTTGCGACGCCTTTGCTGCAGTACCTGAGATGTGCTCCATGTGGCACGTTGTCGGCGGATCATTAATTGAACTGACCGACCTTGTTCTCTCTACCTGCTTCTTTTTTCCTTTTCGTTGCTTTATCTTCTGATATAAAATCCAGCTGCAGGGCGCAGGGATAGCCGCGGCTACATTGTGTTGGTAAGGTTGCAAAAACGGACACGGAAGTTATCCATCGACAAAAATCAGAACTTGTGGTAGCACAGTAAGACCGGACGGTGCTGCAATGGGTACTGGGATTCCGGGATAAGTCTGAACCTATTCTACTTGAGAGCTTTTTTTCGCTGAGGGAGCTTCTTTTTTTTTTTTGGCTAGCGGAAGGGATTTCTTGGGGGTGTCTGGTCGGTGGGGTGAATGCTCGCGGAAGCGGGTAATTTTTTGAGCGATTTTTTTCGCGTGATGGCGTGAAGTAGTTCTATTTCTATGTATTTGATGTTCCTTTTTGCAAGTACTTCTCCATGAGTTTTTAAGTACACAATTTTTTCGTTTTTTTTTCTCGATACGACCGTTCCATTCCGGCTGAGAATAAGGAACGGGAGCGCAGTTTTATTTTTTGCTTTACCTCTTCATTATCATGTACATTTTCTTCTGATCTGAGGCAGCGTCTTCGTATTCGGTATTCGTTCCTCCTGTTGCTGCAGTTTTTCCGGACGACACGAGATGAAGATGCTATTCCCCCCGCTGTTCGGGGAGACGATGCGGGACGGGCCTGCCGAGAATCCCTCCGGAGGACTGGCGCCGGTCACCTTCAAGCTCGCCAGAGACGCAGAGGTCAATCAGGATTGCCCCTACGCAGCCGCGCAAGGTGCTCCGGGCCAGCCCGTGGTGGAAGAGAGCGCGCTCGTTGGTGCGCTTCTCGGGCGGACGAGCCTCTGCACCAGCAGAGCAGGTCCCCGGGCTTTTCCGATGCAGGCCCCGGCGTTGGAGCAGATGAGCGGTTCAGCAACTAGCAGCGCGAGCTGCAGCAGATGGCAGGAAGGGTAAATACGCATCGAACTGTTTTTGTTTTATACGAGGATTTGATGATGAAACACGAGGACACGACGGTGCAAAAAATACAATGGAAGTAGCTCTGCAACACCCCCTTGTCTCAGGTCGCACACAGCCGGCCCGGACGGCGAGGGCGCGCTGCCCACTCTGCTCTCCGGCGAGAAGAAGGAGGGTGAAGAAGAAGCCAAAAAATCGGTTTTGTACGACGACTTGGAAATGGTTTGCGGCTCCCTGCCGCCCGAGAAAAAGTTGCTGATGCTCCAGTACCTCCGCGGAAATCTCCCGGACAAGCGGTGCGGCACCTGCTTGAAGTGCCGGCAGGCGAGCCGCGCCGCGCTGGGCGACGACGGGGAACTCCGGGTGTGCAAAGAGGAAATCGTCGCGAGCGCCAGTGGAATCAGCGTCGGTGAGATTGATTTGAGTGGATTCGTGACCTTGAATCGTTTTTGAAATAAAGTGAGAAGAGAACCAGAGTGGATGGCTTATACTTTTTCTTCCTCTTTATTCATCATCACCTGGGCTGTACCTGTATTTCCTATCTGTCTCCAACCAAAAACCTGTCATTATCCAACAAGGCAAGACCAGCGTGGAATTTATGGGGGAGCGCTACGAGCGGTCCGGGGGCCTGAACGAAGGGCTTGCCCAGGCGCTGAAGGTGAAACAGGCCGAGCTGAAGAAGAAGGGAAACGGTAAGAAGGAGGGCGACGATAAGACCATGCAGCTGAAGATGGAAATCGCGGCCCTCGAGCAAAAGTTGGAAACGACCTTCGAGTTTAAGGACGCGAAAGGAAACACGCTGAAGTACGAGTGGGTCAAAGACGAAGGAAGCGTGGTGCAGGTGAAGGTAGAGAACTTTTGAAAGAAGTTTATCTAGCAGGTCGACGTATAGTTGAATGTTGAATTATTGTTCATAAATGAGAAAAAGTTTGTTGTTTATCCGCGAGGAGATGGACACGATGTGGTGGAGGAGTTTACTTGAATCATGACCAAAAACAAGGTGTTTCACAACGGCGAACTGCTGGGCGCGTTGTCGAACCCGATGAACTATCAAGTGCAAATATGTCTGGGTCTCGAAGTAGGATGCCAGACTTGTAATGCTGAACTCCCATGTTGCTCCCAAACTCTGTATATGCGCGTTGAGGAATACTAGTGCTCGTTCTGTGTCATGCAAAGACGCATTTTCTCATGCGTTTTAAGCACCGCAGGACCGTTCAAAACTTTGTCATGCTTGGCTGCCTACTCTAGTCATTTCGTGACTCATGTTGTAGCATGACAACTTTCTCTTTCCAGACCCAGACATTTTTGCAATGCATATGAACGCCAAAAAGGCAGGGTGTTGCCCGTGCGGCGGTAAGAAGGAAGCCGACGGCAAAGACGAGGTGTACTGGCGGGTGGATGACGGCAAGGGGAAGATGCTGTACTGATATGCGATTTTTTGGTAGCAATCTACGTAGAGGCGTCACACAAGTGCATACCAGCATGTTCAGCACCATGTAGAAGCTGTCACACACTAAATACATCTAACAGCTAGTACAGCCAGAAAACCACTTTTAGTAGACAAAACTACAGTTTCCGCCGATTTTTTGTTTGTCGCCGCGCGGAAGGCCGCGCTGAAGTCAGGGGGTATGAACAAGCCCGCGCCGGGCGCCGGCGGTGCCGTCGACGACGGGGAGGACAACGCACTGCGGATGACAAAGGAGGATATCGTGTTTGGCATGAATCAGATGACAGTGGGAAAAACCACGGTGAACTTCATGGGGGAAGTCTTCACCAAAACGGGCGGAATCAACGAGGGTATCATGCAGAAAATCGCGAACAAGCAGCGCGAGCGCGCCAAATTGGAGAAGGACGCGAAGGGAGGCGACAAAAGTACTTCTACTTGAATAGTAGTGATCTATCTGCTTGAATACTTCTGCTTGAATATACCCGCCACTTTCATCCGTTACTTTTCATCTTCGCGCCACTTATCCTTCATCTTCGCGAGAAGGATAAATGCAATTATAACTGCTGTTTTTTTCGTGAGCAAAAGTGGGGTTTGCCTTTGTGCAGCGGCAGCCGTTAGCAGCTTGAGCCATCATTGTTGATTTATTCACACGTCGTGGTGCAGCTGTTAATTTCTACATCTACAACGCGTAACAGAGGACGAAAAGAAGCTGGCGCAGGCCCGGATGGCCATGGAAGAGTGCGATCGCCTGATCCAGGAGCTCGAGGGAAAATTGGAGACGACTTTTGAGTTTAAGGACGCGGACGGGAACAAGTTGACGTACGAATGGGCCGAGAAGCAAGGTGGCGGCTTGATGGGGATGATCGGGTAAAAACGTAGATTTACATACAATTTCTCGAAGATGAACGCGCTAAAAATTATTCTTTTGCATGTCCAGCTATGCTCTGGTTTCATCTTCATGTTGATTTTCATCCTCGTTGTCGTATCTATCACCGCAGGCTGGGCGCCAAGAAGGACGGGAGCTGCTTGGTAAAGGTTTTGTACAACGGAAAAGTGCTCGGAAGCCTGAACGAAGTGCCCCCGCCCCCGCAACCGCTGTGCCCCTGCCTCGGAGGAGGCGGAGACCCGACGCAGGACGTGGTACTGTACCGCGTGGATGACGGAGAGAAAAACATGAAGTAAGATGTAAGTACGATCGTGATTTACGATATTTTTTTGGGAGGACTTTTTTCTTTCACCGACATTCATGGCAGTGTCAGAAGTGTCGTGCAAGTGCTTCTCCAACCCCAACCGGCGCGATGAATTATCTTCTGGTGCACTTGATTTCGCTGCCCACATGCATCATTATGTATGATCATCGAATCTTTCTCTTCCCAGGTACGCGCTCCGCCGTCCGGCAGAACCAGTGGAGCCACCGCCTGGCTGCGGCAGCTTGCCGTGCTGCGAGGGTGAGGGGTGCTGCAGCGCCACCGGCTGCTGTCCGGGCGGCATGCCGGCCTGCCACTTGGAGGGTCAAATGTGCGGACCCGGGGGCTGCTGTCCCAAGGGCAAACCGGACTGGTTTGGCGAATTAAAGTGCTGTCAAGGTGTTTTTGTTTTATCATTTCTTTGCAGGAGCTACAGGCTCCACGGAGCTACAGTTATTTTCTTTTGGTCGTTTCCTCCAGTTTATTGCAAACAGTTGAGCATTTTATTTTCAGAGCTGCTGCTTGTTTTCCACCTGTCAATGAATCCCCCGACACTTCTTCAACAACGCCGCACCGTTATTTTCATCGTCCATCAGCATCATTTACAAGTACTACTTTACAAACACATTTTTTTCACAGGTCTCGGCTCCACCCAATGCTGTGCGCCGAATGGTTTCTGTGGCAAGCCCGGGTTTTTGATGCAGCTCGCCCTGCAGTGCGGAATTCCGTTTTGCGCGCCCGGCGGTGCCTGCGAGAACGGGCCGTGCTACTGCTGTGCGCCGCCGCCCCCGGGACAGCCGGCCTGCTGTAGCGGACCCGGACTGAAGCTCTGCTGCGCGGACGCGTGCTGTTCGCCGACCGGGATGTGCGGGAAGTGCGTGGCGCCCTGCGCAGGACCCTTCACGGCGTTTTGCGGGTGCTGCCTACCCTGCTGTGCCTGCTGCAAGTACGAGCCGATCCCGAGTCAGAGACTGGTCAAGGTCAGGTGGATATCAAATGCAAAAATGTCTGGGTCTGGAAGAGTCATGCTGTTTCTGCATGACACAGAAGGTCTGGCATGGAAGCTCTAGCATCACAGGTTTCGAGAAGCTTCCGCAATGCCGAATCCGCATGACAAATCCCCCATGCGTGAGAATTTTTCTGTGTTCTAAAATGCGCTCTCCCAGACCCAGACATTTTTACATTTCATAGTGGACCCCGGGTCACTGGATGACGCCGGAAGGAGAACCCATCGAGTATACTGACACATAACGTTTGTGATCGTGTAAGCCGTGCGGCTGCCGCTTTTCAGGGGTACACCGTTTTGAGTATGATGAAGGGAAGGTGTAATGCTGTCGTTTCCACCCGGATGGATTTTTCTAAATATCTAGCTATGCAGAAATCGTTTCCATTTGCCAAACAGCTATGTTGTCGACGTGACCGGCGAAACTACACGAACCGAGGATGACAAACTGAAGACATTGTTCAAGGTCGTCGCAGAATTCGATGACTTGAAGGACGACAAGAATAAGCGCCTCGCGTTCTCTATCGAATGCAAAAATGTCTGGGTCTGGAAACTTGTGATGCAAGTCCGTGAACAATAAGTGCTCTGTAATGCGCCGCCAAGCATGACAGGTTTGTTCGTGCTTCTGTGATGCGTATTGCGCATGAGAAACTGCGCTTTTGCATGACAAGCAAGAAGACCTCTTGGTGGCCACGCAATACAGAGTGCAGAGTCATGCCAGACTAGCACGACAAATCTCGCAATCTTCCAGACCCAGACATTTTTACATTTGATATTCTCCACCGTCGCCATGTGGGAGATGCTCAGCGCGGAGTGGCACGGTATAGCATAGCATAGCACGGCAGCACCGGTATGAGGGAAATAAACTTTATGCAGTTATTCGAGTGATTGAAAAATGTACGGATACTAGCCAGCACATCAAAATTTGATTGAATTGTTCACACGAAGATCTTCATGATCCACACAGGAACCCGCACCAACCCCTTGAACGAGGGGGACGCGAAGCCGGACCCGACCGATCTCGACTGGTCCAAGAACTACGAAAAGGCAAAGGACCGGGTGGAGGAGAAGGAAGAAACCTTTGAGAAGAATCCGGAATACGTGAAGCCCGGGGAAAAACCGGCGCCACTGCCCGCGAAAAAGAAGGTCGCGCCCAAACCGGACTCGCCCGAAAAGAAGTACAAAGCGTAAGGTCGTGTAGTGGTCCTCCTACTCGGGTACTAGTTAATGAATGGCTCACAAACTACAACGTAGGTTCGATAAGTTTCGAAGTCGTTTCGAGAAGTCATTTTTGAATCTTCACGTTTCATCTATCTGATTATAGACATTTATCGCAGGAGCAAGTACAACCCACAAGCAGTTATCGTTGGGAAGAATATTTAGAGAGAATTCCAAAGGCTTTCGCGTAAAAGTGAACGTTGGCATGATTTATTTCGGTATAGCAAAGTAACTGAAGTGGACAACCATTAAATCTTTCATAGTTTCGATTTTTGTCAGCAGTGTTATTTTGAACTGTAAAAGTTGAAAGGGAATGGAAAACGGACCTTGCTGACGCCGAGCTGAAAAAGCGTGAATTACGACTTTTAACTTGCTGTAGTGAACAACGCAGGTTTCAAACAATTACTTTCGTAGGAACCAAACCACGAAGTGCAAAAGTCTTCAACTTGCGGGCCGCGTAAAAGGAGTGGTACTACTTACAGCTTCGCCAGCATAAGAAAAAGAAACACGACGAACCACGCGCAATTTTTGCCATGGTATGTTGATGTACACTTACAGGATGTTGAACAACTGCACTAAAGAGCCAAAAACAAGAAAGAGACAAGCAGTACTCCTGGCGACCAACACGGACAACCTTCGTCGCGGGCTTGCGTCATTTTTCTCGGGGACGGGTTGCGATGGGATGTCGGGTCTTAATATTCGCGGCCCTGTCTTGCACTAGTGTTTCTCGCCGAGTTCCTTCGGAAGGAACGTTTTCGAGATCCTTGCTCTCAAGCTCATCCTACACATGACAGAGATGACTGACTACCAAAAGGAGCATACTGACAACTAGTAGGTGCTATGACCTAGTACAGGAGGAAGATCCATCTCGAGGGAGAAAGATGCTGCAACCGAGGTACTCAGTCTGCTAAAAATAATGCTCTACACCACTACTTCAGTATTACTATTACTCCCTAGGCGCCGTTCTATTGCCACGATGGATCAGTCTTCTAGTTCTACTAGAATAACTACGCACCTGGATGATCTCCAGCATAGTCTTCGTTACCCCGACGTAGATGAGAAAGCGGAAAGTAAGTACGATGCTCGGCGAAAGATACCGGATACCGCTTGCTTATTTTAATCCAGGAACTACTTCTAGATAAGTAACTACGTGTGCTAGTGGTCTAACGTGATTTATTGAGCATCAACTTTCTTGACGAATACCAACTCAGAATTCGTTTCTTGCGCAACTCTTTTCAACCACCGTATTTCACGCTTAGACCGAGCAAAGCAAAAGATAAAGATGGTCATTCTTACGAGAGGCGACCGGAAGAGGAAAAGCCATTCTCGTTTCGGCGCCATCCTTTTTCATCCTGCAGCAAGTCACATTGCCAGGAATGAAGGAGGTCTACCCGCCATTCCGAGCAGCTGACGGACCGTAATGGAGCACCACAGCTGGACCCAGCACGGCGTCCGAGAACTACACCCGCGGCTGGTGTTGCCCAGCTTCTACGATCCGGGGGCCTGCTTGCACAGCGTCTAGTCAAAGCGGGTGCCAGGACAAAGAAATCGAAAAGAAAGTGTCGCTAGGTGCTGTCGTGTTATCTTCTAGTAGCTCCTTAGTACGCGGCAAAAATGCTCGGCGAATCGTCGACATCGCACCGGCCGCACAATCTGCAGGCCGGCGGGTCTTCTGGTTCGAGAAGCGGAATGAACTACAACTCGTCCGGTAATAAGAATGGCAGGCAACATCAACCTGCCTCATTCCAGCGTCTGTCCGTCTACGCGAAAGATTTACTGGACACCAGCGGGCAGTCGGTCGACGAGCTCTTTCGTAAGTACGGCAACTACGACCAGTCTGCGGGTGCTGGTGTCGTGTCATCGTACTACACTAGTGCAGCGCGGTTCGGAAGGCGGCGGGAGCGGAATCCGGTGCGGGCCGCCCTGATGGAGAACAGTTTGCGGGACCACCGGCATTTGCACCTGTTGAAACCGCTGGCCAAGTGGGACTCACTCTTTTTCGGCGGGGAACAAGATGATGAACTACAACACGCGGGCAGCGGGGGCGCACCAGCCGGTTTGTTCGGCGCAGCTGGCGTCGCCGCAGCTTTGAGTACAAGAGCCTTGAAGTCAACTGGAGCAGGATCAACACTGGGGGCCGGCGCTACGACTGACGTGAAATCCCCGAATAGAGGTGGAACAAGTGGAGCAGCAGCCGGTAATAGTAAAGACGTCGGTGATAGTACCCTCCACCTCGACGCTGGCACGACAAAGATGACGCAGATGGACTACCAGCTGGAGAAACAACGAATCGTCGACACCGCCAAGATGCAGAGCACGCACCGATTCCGCGAGGAGCTGGGCGACAGCTTGGTCCGGAATTTTCGCCCGGACAAGGGCCAGAAGGGGTTCTACGGTCACCTCGGCGCGGTTCCTATCGACGACGCGGCCGTGGGGAGCAAGATGAAGAGCGAAGCGAAGGACTCCCCCCTGTTCAAGGGGCTGAAGGCGCCGTTAGATTTGGAGTACTACCAGCAGCACAACAAGACCCCCCGGTCCTTCCCGTTAAACGCGTGGACCACGCCCGTTTGGTTTCAGCAATTTCTCAATGTCCCGGAGTTTCGCGACGCTATTCTGACGCTGGACCGGTCGGGGGAAAACACCAGCCGCCTGATCACCGCGATGCTGGAGTTTTTGGCCGAGACCGGGCAAACGGAGTTGTCTCTGAACGCCAGCCAGAACTACCTGGTGTTCACCCGCACGTGCCGCAAGTTTCTGGCGTCCTTGGTGCGCAGCCGGAAATTCGACATTTTGTTCGACAACGTCTACTTCCAAGACCACAGTCTCGGTTGCATCCCCGCGGGGGCGGAGTTGTTCCTGACCACTTCGTCTAGTTCATCCGGTAACCACTTCACGGGTCAGGCGACGGGGAACAACATTAACCTCAGAACGTCGAAAATTGAAAGACACAGGAACAAGCAGAGCAAGAAGATGCAATTTTATCAGCAGCAAAAAATCTTCGAATCGGAACAGTTGAAGGAGATCCTCGGCAACGAGATGATCCGCTTCTTGAAAGAGAACAACCGGCACAACAGCTGGGCCTGTTTGTACCTGCAAGTCGCGCTGTACCACTTGTGTTGGACAACCATCGGGCGGGTCACGGTCCCGTATAAAACCACCACCACCGGGTCGCTCGTGCCGCTCGGAGGGGTTGTCGGGGACCCGGAGCAGAAAAATTATGCAGCCGGCGCGCATTTACTGCAAAACACCGCAGCCGCGCTGGGAGTTGGCTCGTTCAACAACGACTTTTGGGACGACTACTTGAATTATGAATCGCAATAAAATAAGTATCGTACTCGTACGTACTTACTAATAGCAGTTATGCATGACAGATCTATGGCCTAATGCAAATCAGCATTACAAATTACATTTTTTCTCGTCTTGGGAGAATTTGTATTGCCATTTATTCCAGTACTGATACTTCTGCAATGCATATAGATTCCGACATCGAGCAAGAGGATTTTGCAGATTCCGAGCTCTTGCTCCCCGGGGAGGAGGAGTACGAAGTGACCAGCGAGCAGTTCGAGGAGCGGCGGCGGCGGAAGATCGAAACCTACCGACTGCAGGTGCGGCAGAATCTGAAGAAGTTTTTGCTGCAAGTGATGGACATGCTCACCATCGACGCGAACTGTTTCCTGCTGGTGCTCAAGATCGGCATCATCGGCTCCAAATTCCCCGTGATAGAAGACATGTTGGCCAGCTGGGCGCTTCCCTCCGTATTATCCGAGGTGGGCGACGAAGAATTTTTGAACAAAGCGGGCGGTCGCGGAGGCACCAGCACGGCCGCGGGGGGCGCTTCGGTTTCCGAGCAGGGCGACGATAACTCCGTAGGGGGCTCGAAGAGCGGAAGGAGGAGGGGAAGAGGAGGTACTGGAGGTGCCGTTGTGGGGACGAGCAGCAACATTGCGCTGCAACATCAAGGTGGAACTACAGCTGAGGTTGTGATGAACAGCAAAAATGCTGGCAAGGGAAATAAAATCGACGAAAAAGAAAACGCAATTAGTAGCAAAAAAGGACAAAACCAACACGATTATGTCGAGCACCAGCCCCATTCGGCGAAGTTGACTACTACCAATCGCTCGGGCAGGAGTAATACCTCGAAACAGGCGAAGAAAACCACTTCCGGCGCGGTTCATCATCATCGGCGGCCCAGATCCCGGTCCACGTCGCGTAGCAGCCTGGAACTGACGAGCGATGAAGACGAAGATTCCGAGAAGAATAAGTCCTCGCCCGGACTGCGATCGCTCCAGCTGCAGTCGCCGCCTGACAACGAGGACGACAGCAACGCGAAAGCGTCCAGCAAGAGGGGACAAAACCGGACCCGCTCGAGTTCCAAAGTGTTTGACGATGGGACCAGCGACGAAGACTACACATCGGACAGCGCGGTCGTGGGAGCACATTCTTCCTCCTCAGCACAACTACAACAGGTGGGTAAAAACAACAAACAGACAGGGGAACTACAAGGGGAATTTTTGAACAACGACATCAAGACGGGCAGAGATGAACCCCATCTTCCACACGCCGGCCAGACCCTGAAACTAGCCGCGGTCCAAGCAATCGGAACAACAAATTCTGTGCAGGGTCGTGGTCGTGATAGCACGCAGCTGTCCAGAAATAACGCGAACAGCAACAACAGTGGTAAGAACAACCCAAAGGGTCAAATGGCCGCCGCGCTCAACCGAAATAACCTGCAAAATCACGCGCTGCGAGCAAAAGCGGTGGAGAACAACCAGCAGGGCGAGCAACGAGAGCAAGCTTACAGCTTGGACGCCCATTAGATATAGGGGCGGTGAATTTCGAGTGATTTTAGAGGTGGCATAGAATCGCGGGGCCGGTCTTTCGGGTGGTTATGGTTCACGGGGCAAGGCCTAGCACAAATAGAGGTGATGGCGACACGGGGCTCGTCACCACGGCTCCCTGACATTGATTGCAATCCCCGTCCCGGCAACGCCCAACCTACCACATTTTTCCGCGCCTTTTTTCGCGAAGCAAGTCTTTTGGTGGTTTCATGACTTTATCCTTTCCTTCTTAACAGTTCAACTTCAGCGTTTCAATTTTGGACAACAAAATCGCGATGTGGAGTGCCGTGCTGTTTCGCGCGAAAAACCCGCTTTAAAGTACCCCCTTTACCGATGGTATGCTGCGATCGGTGAGTTTGGCGGTGAATTTAGAAATTGGTGGGCGGTGAATTTAGGAATTTTTTGTGATTTCCTAAATTCACCCCGACCTGATTCTGGATTCCAGACCATCACCAAATCAACACTCATTTTGCATTCATTTCTAAATTCACCGGAGTCGGAGAACCACACTCAAAACGATCACCGCGCATTTGCTTCAGAAAATACGAAACATTTGGCGCATGCACGCACAAATACAAAACCAACAAAATGCAAGCACGCCACAAGGCCGCGCGAGGCATTGAATTGCTATGACTTGCCGCAGCAGAGAAGGCGTCTGACAGATCAGGCGCCCGAGCCCGACAAGCCATCCGAAGCATTTAGAAAACAAAAGCAACTGCGCGAAGCTATTTCGCAACCCATCATCCTAAGGGTGGGGCGCTGACAATGACAATGACAACTACACACTGAGGCGCCCCATCCCGGTCTTTTTTTTGCTGGAAAAATTCCGCCACCACCGGAAGCCTTTTGGAACTTACGTCGCTACGACTATTCCGTCGGGTGGATGTCGATATTTCCGGGAGAAAATATAATATTCGCAGCGCCACCTATCAAATTCGTGCAGACCCCTAAAATCACGCGAAATTCACCGCAGAGAAATCTAATGGCCATCCAAGCTGTAAACAAAAGCGGTGGAGAACAACCAGCAGATCGAGCAACGAGAGCAGCCGCTTGCGCTGCGAACAAAAGCGGTATGAACGCACAAAATACAAAAAGGGGACAGGTAAATTTCCTGAATAGAGTCGAAATCTCGCAGTTTTATTTCGCCGATTTCGGTTTTCGGGAGGTGGTTTTGGGAAGGTAGGGAGGCTGTTTTCCGGCCGCTATTTTTTTTTTGTAGGCGGAAAAACAACTTACTAACACCGAGAAAAAGGCCACTCAATTTCCCGACTAAGGCGATTCGATTTGCCGACCAAGGTGATTCAATCTGCCGACTTCGGTTTTCGAGAGGTTGGCCACCTCTCGAAAACCAAGAATACGAACGGAAAAGCCAGCGGCTTTTGCGTTCGTTTTCTTTTTTATAAACGAAAAAGCAGCTTACTGAGATCAGGCCTCCGCCTACAAAACGCATGAGCACCAGCGCCCGAGTGAGCTTTTTCACGGCGCTGAGTCCTTAGCCAAACATCGGAAAAACCTAAGCCATCCTCACCGAAAACGGGATCGCCCTTTTCACCACAACCCAGCGCGAAGCTTTTTCACCGCGATCCGTGAGCAAATGCTCTCTGCGAAGGTGCTTGCGGGTTTCGGTGCAGATGCGCAGGGAAGTCAGCGAATTCTGGAGAAAGCTCAAGGACTTCTGCACGGCAACTTCTGTCTAGGTCTCTGTAAGGTCAAGGACTTCTGCAGGGGTCTAGGTCTCTGTAAGGTTTTTTTCGTTTACAACAAAAAACGCGAGCGCAGAAATCAGCTCTTCAAAACCAAATTTGGCAGATTGAGCGCCTTAGTCGGCAAATTGAATTGCCTTCATCTGGAAACTCAGTTGCCTTCGTCTAGAAATTGAATCGCCTTCATCTGGAAACCGAAGCGCCTTCCTCTCGGTGTCAGTAGGTTCTTTGCCCGTCGACAAAAAAAAACACCTCCCGAAATAAACCAACCCCCCTACTTTCCAAAAACCACCTCCCAACAACCAAAATTGGCAAAATAAAACTGCGGGATTTCGATTATATTCGAGGTTTTTACCTGTCACCTTTTTGTATTTTGTGACTTCATAAAAAGCGGTGGAGAACAACCAGCAGATCGAGCAACGAGAGCAGCCGCTCGTCGCCGGGCTGAAGCGCCGGTATTTCCGCGTTCGCCGCCCGGAAGCCGACTTCGTCACGTTGTATGACGTATGGATTGCAAAAATGTCTGGGTCGGGAAGATTGCCAGATTTGTCATGCAGATTTGCCATGACCCATGAAGTCTGGTATGTAGGACATAGCATGACAGATTCTGCGGGACCTTTCTAATGCCTATCCTGCATGAGAGACTGCCTCTCGATTGGGTCAAAAGTGCACAACTTCTGGCAATCATGCAACACAGTTTTTTGCCTGATTCAGATTTAGCATGACAAGTTGCAATCATCCAGACCCAGACACTTTTGCATTTGATATGACGCTCTGGTCGCGGAAATGCACCAGCTGCAAGGGCGGTCGTCGTCGAAAGTTCTCAATCAGACTTCGAATCCAACAGGAGGAGCTACTAGTACAACTTCCAAGCATGATTTTGTTTCCGGTGCTGGACAAAGCATGAACACGACCCGCGACCAGTTCTTTCCGGCCACTGTCGCGGAACGAGTGGAGTCGTTCGATCTGGATCCAGCTTTCTTCTTCGGCAAGCCTGGAACAAAGGAGAACAAGTTGGAGAAGAAAATTTTATCTCCCACCAGCAACGCAATTCCAATTATGTCGCCGAAAAGTGGTAATAGATCCAGCTCTAGTTCCTCGTCGAAGTTCACCGCAGATGAGGAGGATGAGGACGATGACGACGATATTCTGAGTAAAAACGTCCCCACCCCATAGTTGTGATGCAATTCCGCATGCCAAAAAAGTTTCTTATGCGGAGCCCTATGCGAAGCATTTTCCAGTCGGGTTTTGGAGTATGTGATGCTAGAGTCAGCATTCTATGCTAGATCTGTGATGCTTCTTAAGTAACTAAACAGGAGTACACTACGCGGACAAACTTGTCATGCCAAACAAGCAAAGTTGGCTGATTTGTCTAGCAGATTCCCCATCTTGACTCTGGTGTGGGGACGTTTTTACACAGGATAGACGACGACCTGCAAATCGAGAAGATCGAGAAAATGAATATGACCTGCTCAAACGTTACAATCTCAAACGTTACAATAGAATCTGGATTTTGTATTGCATGACGAGCATGATAGACTCGGACAGCATTCCCGTTTCTGCAATACAAATTTCGCCAGATTGTAGTGCGGTTGCGGACTCCGAAACTTGTCATGCGCAATCCGATGGGACTTGGCTAGATCATGCAGCTCTTGCATCACAGATTTCCAGACTCTATTGTAACGTTTGAGATTGTAACACGACCTGAGCAGGTTATAATGAACGAAAAGGACAAACTTTTGGAAAACCCGATCATGCAGGTACCGCCCGGTCCGGGCGAGCGCGAAGTAGATCTACTTGATGCAACACCCTTTGATGTTGTTGAAAATCAGAGCCAAAGTGGCCAGAACATCAACATGAAGCAAAGTACTTCTAGCGAGATGAAGAACAACAACACCAGCACCTTGAAGCGATTGAAGTCGATGGAGGACCAGGAATTCAGTTCGTTTGACGACGAGGAATACAGCTACAATTACAACGCACCGGTCGAAGCGGCGAACGCTCACATTGTCGTCGAGGACGAGGACGAAGAGGAAAAGTTGCACGGATTGCCGCCCCTACTGCCCTTCTACGACGTCGACGACATCGGGCAGGAAGTTGCTCTTCCCTTCGAGGAGGAGGACCGTGAGCGCCTTTCGGACGACGGGCACTTGTCGTTCCTGGACAGCGAACACGGGAGTCGCAGTCTCCATGCAGGAGGAGGAGGACATTCACAACTGGCGCGGCAGGCGCACGGATCCACCTCGCAGCAGCAGCAAAACCGTACATCGACTTTGAAGCTGAACACCGCGAATTTGACGCAATATAACGAGTTGGAGGCAAAACAGCGGGTGTCGGAGCGGATCACGCCGGACGAGCGCGTGCGTATCTAATGCAAACATGTAGTCCTCTCGCAAATGCAGAAATTTGTCATGCACTTTCTACCTAACGCACAACGTCTGTGATGTATGCCGTAACATCACAGAGTTGCCGGGAGCTTCGTGATGCCTACCTCGCATGAGAAATGCCGTCTTGTAGTTGTGCAGCGAAATCAACTTGCGTGCTGTTCATACAACACAAATTTTCGTAGAATTCAATGGCAGCATGAGAAATTTGCAGCTTTCCTGATTCAGACCACATGTTTGCAGTGTATAGTGCGTTCCTTGCTGCAGAAGCAGACAGTCAAGAAGGAGGCGGAGTCCAGTGTGGGCGTGACGCCGTTCATGGGTCTCGCGTCCGAGGCCGCTCGCTCCGGCGTGTCGGGCGGGCAGAACGCGGGGAGCGGTTTAGAAAGCTACAAAAATAATGCTTTGTCTGGGCACCACCACGACCACCGATCGTCGAAAAGGCTCAAGACGGCGGCGGGGGCCGCGCAACAGCTGAACTATGGTAGCGGTGTACCAGGAAATGGACCAGATGGCACTACAAACGGCAGGACTACTGGCAGCGTGCGCGGTACAAACGCAGGGGCGACTGGAACAACGAACGTGCTGCATGGTGCGAGCCAGCAGCTGGTTCCCGTCCGCGCGATGGCCAGCACGGTGACATCGAAGAGCGGGCACGGGCGCGCCGCAGCGGTGCAAAGCAGCAAGGAGACGGATTCCATCTACATCATGCACGCGGTGTCGTCGCTGGCAAGCAGCAGCGATAACAATGACCTGGAGGAGGTGAAAAAGCGCCACGCGGAGCAGAAGGCCCTGCAGCAGAGCGGCAACGAGACGCTGCGTGAGGCCATCGGGCACCGCGAGTGGCTGGTGGAACCCATGTTGCAGTGTCTCACTTGGTACGAAATGTAAAGATGTCTGGGTCTGGAAATTTGTGATGCTAAAATGTGCAAGAGGAATTCACTTCCTTATGTAGGAAAGCATGACAAGATTACAGCACGCCTTCTCATACGAACTCCGCATGAGACTCTGCGTTTTTGTATGAGGACATAAGGAGCCACCACTGTTCTTGGTCACGCAATACAGATTTCACAGGAATTGGAATGCAAGACCAGCATTACACTCCAGACCCAGACATTTTTGCAATCCATACTTGGCGAGTTTGGAATGGTAATGACGGTGCGCACCAAATCCAAATGCTGATAACCGGCTTGCCCTTGGTGAAGGCGCTCCTTTCCGTGGCCTGGCTGCTGGATTTCCACAACCTGCAAGGGAAACTGCTGACCGCAATGCAACCGCCTGCGCTAGTAGAGCAGGCTAGTACGGGAGAAGCAGGCGCGGTTGCGGCGGGCCAAAATACATCACTGGTCGATGAGAAGATGAACGGGGTACAGTCGCCATCCGCTGTTGACTTGCCAAAGCGGCCGAGCGCTTCGGACGTAAAGGCGATTCTGGCCAGCGAAGTGCAGCCGTTGTCGGCGGAGCAAGAAGCGAAGATCGTTTTGCTCGGAACTGCTACTACTGCGTCGAGAACCTCCGCCGGGGTTCTTTCAAAGGCCCCGAACAAGAAGAGCCCGGTTCCGCTGAAGCACCAAGCAAGCTTCGATTTAGACGCGCTGATGACCGAGGAAAATAAGAAGGAATTGCAGCAGGGAAAAGGAAAAGACACAACGTCGTCCCCTGCGGGTAAAATGCAGCAGACAGCAGAGGCTTTTATTCGATTTGTGGAAAGCGATTTGAACTTGGCCGGTCTGTTAGTCAAAGAGTTTGTTTCTGGAAGCAGCCTACTTGTACGGGATAGCGAGGAGATTCCGCCCTGGTTTCCGGATCGCTCAACGCGAGAGGCGGTTTACGTCGTAGCTACGATTCGGTTTTACGAATCCATGTTATTGGCACAGGAGCAGGAGGTTCTGAATTTACCGCAGAAGCTTCAGCGACGCGGTCCTGATAGTATAACCGAAGGCACAAAGAAAGACACAGAGATTCCAACCGCGACCACGAAAAATATCACACAACTATTCGTCGAAAGTGCCGTCATCGCTACAGCACGCCAGCTCATGGTCGCAGGTCACGACGATTTTCACCAAAAAGGCGGCGCAGCAGCATCGCTAGCAACTACGGGAGTACTAAATCCTTCTTCTTCCGAAAAAAATCCCGTTCTTTCCCTGCTTCCCCACGACGCAGGACTTCCTGCGCGCAGACTGGCCCTTGAGTGGCTCTCGAATTCGCTCGTGTGTGACTGGCAGACCTGCTGGTTGCGAAACTTCCCCCTGTTGTTCCAGGTTGTGGATTCTCTCGTGTCCTGCACTGATTCGAATAGAAGCACCCTAGCCCCCGAGCACCAATTGGGCCTTGCCGAAATCGCAGTGAGCCTGATCGCGCAATTTCTTGAGTTGCTCAAGGTAGATTACGAGCTTTGCTACGAACAGGAACTGATCCGCTTTTTTCTGATGAAGCGCGGCGCCGCGAAAATCCCGGGGAAGCTGTTGCGCGTCAAGTACCGCGCAAAAGCATCGAAGAAGACGACCAGAAATGGTGGAAGCAAGAAGAACAGTGGTAGAGTGGGTACTAGGGGAAGAGCGACGAGTGCATCCATCGTTAAAGCCGGAACTACAACAAGCAAGCACGACGTTCTTTCCAGCAGGAGCGCCCGTAGTTCGAAGCACGAATTTTCCTCGTCGTCGGAAGATTCGGAGAGCGACTCCGACTTCACCTCCTCGGACGGAATCAGTACCTCGTCCTCCTCGGCTCGGCGCACCAGCTCGGAACATTCAGACCTGTCGTCGGACTCGGATTCGCAGCGAGCGCGCAAGAAGGAGTGGTATGCCAAGCGGGAGTTCGCATCCGCGAAGGCCGTGTTCTCTTCTAGCAGCGGCGCCGAGGATGAACTGCAGCAAGGGGACCTCAACCTCCGCCACCGCCAATCCGATCGGCGCTCGGTCGGCGGTCGAAGTGCGCGGGGCTCGAGTGCGGCCGCCTCGGCTGACGAGGGGCCGCAGACGGCGCGGTCCAGTAAACGCGGCGGTGGGGCCACGGGGAATAACAACAGCGTGGCTCTCCAGCAGGAGCAGCAGCACCACTTGGCCAGTCGGGGGATTTGGTACCCGGATATCTCAGATCATGTCCTGCAACACATGCTGTTTTCAGGGCGCGCGGGGGTTGTGCAACCCTCCATCGACTCGCCGCCCCTCACGCCGGCTCTGGAACAGGTTGGTGGAGGTGCTGCAGTTGGTCCTGTACAAGCACAACTACTAGGTGGTGCGACATCGAACACTAGCGCCGTGGGCGACCTGAAAGAAAAAAATCCGAGCAAACCACTTGATAGCACCGCCAGCCTCCAGCACGTGCAGCGGGTACACGTTCTGCGCAGTCCGCGGCCGCAACAGCGGCACTTTCTCCTCGAGAACCATAACGAGCTGGTCGAGCGTGTGGCTTTGCAACAGGAACTGCGCGAACTTTTGGCAAAACAAATGGAAAGCCAGGAAAAGCAAAATCCCGACGCGAAGTCACCGAACTCCACTGGTTCAAACAGTATGTTGTTTGCAACGATCGGCACTGCTCGTCTTCACGAAGCCGAGGTAGCCCGCTTCAACAAGGCGAGGAGGCGGGCGTTCAGAAAGGTGCTGCGCAGCGCGGAAAGCCGGTACGACGCCGGCACTGCAGAGCTCAAGGCGGCATTCAAGGCGCAGTGGCGGACGCTGTACGACCGGTACCGCCTGCCGATGTGGCGGGCCGCAGGGCGGTTTCTGCTGCATCTCTGTCTGGTCTGCGACCGCGCGACGGGCGCGGTGCTCCACTACCTCGGGAAGCTCGGCGCCGCGACTGCTGCGAGGTCCACCGGAGCCGCGCACCAGCACAGAATGTTGTTGAGCAAGGAGGAGATGCTGCAACATTCATCCGGTAGTACTAGTAAGGCTGTACTTTCGAAAGCTGCCAACGACACCGGCACCTCCCACGACTTGAAGGCGGCGGACCGTGGTCCCTCCGCCGCGCAATTCGCGTCGAACTCGGGACTTTCGCCACACCGGTTGGGCGAGATCCTGCCCCCCGAGGCGCAATTTCTCTCGGATTTCCGGGCGGGGTTCGTGCGGTTTGTGGATCTAGGTAGTAGTAGTAGTTTCTCCCTGCCAGCAAACAGCAGTACCATCGACGAGGATATCAATATCCTAGACGCGCCGGAAAGTATGGAAGACTACTTTTCCAAGCACGTGTGGCAAAAGTTCCTGCAGGAAGCGAAACCTGGCCTGGATCGCGAAGAAGCGTTTCGGGAAAAGTTTGGCCAGCCACCTGCTAGTAGCGCAGTTGGAGTGCTGGCCCACCAGCACCCTGGGATACCAATTTCCGGCGCAGGAGGGCGCGGCGCCGCGTCCCCAAGAGGCGCTGCAGTTCAACATCTTCTCCCGACGGGAAACAGCAGCTCTTCTGCGCACCAGAATACCAAACCTGGTACTTCTAGTGCCCAGTCGCACCACCAGCAAAACAACTTCAAGAACCTCCATGAAGCTGCTGGTGCGCCGCTGAGGGATGCAAATGGAAACGTGATTGACGCGCGCATTCACCACATGATCTCTCCCACGCCGAATGAACTGGAGCAAGAGGTCGAGTCCGCCGTGCGTCCGCTGTTCGACATAAGTGTTGGTGACCAACATCAGCAAAATGCAGCATTGATCAGACGGGAACCTTTCACCTTCCAGAACAACACCCTCGACGCCCAGCACCACGGAAATAAGAACTACACGCAGCAGCATCAGCCGAAGCGCTCCCTGGCCGCCGGGAGCAAAGCCTGGGGCAACCGACTCGGATCCGAGATTGACCGCGCAAACCTAGCGCTCGAGCACGAGTCGCAGCGCCGCTCGGTGGAGACCCACCTGCGCGCGACCGCAGGTCGGGGCGGGGCGGGAGAAGCGCAACAACCGCTGCACCAGCAGTTGAGCCTGCAGGTGGGCAGGATCACGCTGCCTGGGAAGAACAACACGGCGATGAACAACCAGACGGAGAGAGGCGGGATGAAGCCCGGTGCAGCTGCTCATGATGTCCCCCCCGGTCCAGCAAAACAAGCCTCCTCGGCGGTGGCTCGCAGCAAGCCCATTTTGCGAATTCGGGGCGCCCCGGAAGTTCCGGATAACAACTACCCGGCCAAAAACATGCCTCCGCTGGACCCGGGAAAAATCATTTTGCCCGGCGGTGGTGCGGCCGCCAGGGCGGCGAAGGCCTCCGCCGCCCAGCGGAAACGGTCCGAGACGAGTGGTTTGCTGGGGAGCCACCTACAACAAGGTGCAGCCGGCACAGCAGGTGCAGCAGCTTCTATGCAGAAAGTTGCTGCGGGTGATCATGTGCAGCCTCCACAACTTGTTTCTGCATCTGCGGGAACATCTAAGCTACACTCGGGGATGAAAAAACCGCCGCCAACGTCGGGGGGAAATGCAAATAAAGCAAGCAAAGCGGCGGGGGCCGCGGGTCGTGGGACTACAGGAAAGGCGAAGGCCAGCAAGGCGAAGGGGGCCGCAAAGCGAAAACCGCGGACGGCCGCTGACGACTTCATCGTGGAAGATGATGCCTCGTCCAGTGATTCTGAGGAACTACGACGCAAACGGAGGAAGACAACGAGGGACCTGCTGGGGTGAGATCCAGTTGAGAATGATCATGGTTGTCGTCGCTGTGAAGTATGGTGTGAACTGAAACCTCAAATGATTATATCACTGCCTGTGCGCGGCCGTGTGCCTGTAGTTTAAATTGTTGCAGGGTCGCTATAAGTACTCCATTTGGCGGATTTTTGCCAAGATGACGTAAGCGTGTCAGTTGTCTTGTCCCTGTCACATGTTCTTTCATTGAAGGATGTTCTTCTGTGTGATAGAAAAGATAGTGTTGAATGAAACCACACAAAAAGGACAGCCGCGTGCTTTTCTTATTCTCAACAATGTCGTCTTGACTCAAGATAAAGATGAAGCTGTGTAATTGACCTTAGACTTGCGGTTGCTTCTGCTTTTCTTGTATGAGAGACTGGCAGGAGTCGGGCAGCGGCAGCTGCACAACGCAGAGTGTAAAGATTGCAAGCAAAATTTGAAGAGTTTTCACAAGCGAATTAGTAGGTAGAAATTTGCTGCGCGATCAGAAAAAGCTCACACTCAAAATAAAGTATGTCGAAGTCGTCCTTGTCCCCTCCGGATACTTCGAAGGCCGTGCTAAAGATCCCGAACTTGCTTTCGGGGCCTGATTGCGCGGTCGAAGTAGTGCTTTCGCCGTCCTTGGTGCTCAAAAATGTTATGTCGGTAAAGGAACTGAAGGAACAGATCGCGGCAACGTTTAAAGAGCAGAAAGCCCACGCATCGCCGACCGGCCGCCCGGTGCAGTGTATGCATTGCAAATATGTCTGGGTCTGTAGAGTTGATCGCGATGCAAATTTGCGAAGCATAAGCAACCTCCGATATGGGGGCGCGCATGACAAGTTTCTGAGCGACTAGGTCTAGCGCAAACTGCATGAGAAACTGCGTTTTTGCATTACAGAAACGAAATAGCTAGGTAGCTCAACATGCATGTACAGATCTCTCTTTCCTGTCAGTAGAGCATATAAAAGTCTATGCAATGTTCTTTCAGACCCAGACACGTTTGCAATGCATACAGTGGGAGCAGGTGCAAATCGTGTTGGCCGACAGCGGTGAGACTCTGGCCAACGACCACGAGCTTCCAACGAATTTGCTGGAATTTCCCGACGACGTCGCGTACTTTGTGAAAACGTTCGAGGCCTTCGAGGACAAGCGCGCACTGAGCAAAGCGCTCATGGTGATCTGCAGCGAGGACTACTACCTGGATGCGCAGGACATGTTTGATGAAGATGACGAACAAGACCACTTTCGCACCCCGTCTGGGTTTGATCCTGAAGAAGGACTACAGCAGAGCACGGGGGAGATTCTGGCGCACGTCATGGAGCAGACAACAGCTAAGGAGATCGAAGGGCGGTACGGACCCCTGCGGATTTGGGACTGCTCTCGCGTAGAAAGCCTGGCTTTGCTCTTCACTGATTTCCTCACGTTCAATCGGGATATCTCGGGCTGGGACGTTAGCGGTGCCTCCGATTTCCATGATATGTTTAGGGAGTGTTATAAATTCAACCAGCCCCTAGATGCCTGGGACACGTCGAAGGCCGTGAACATGAACAGGATGTTTTCCCTGTGTACCGCCTTCAACCAGCCGTTGGGCTTGTGGGACACGGGGAAAGTCGAAGACATGCGTGGTATGTTCGAGTTGTGCGACGTCTTCAACCAGCCGCTGGACTCGTGGGACACCAGGAATGTCGAGAACATGGGTCGCATGTTCTGTGAGTGCAAGGCTTTCAACCAGCCGCTGGGCTCGTGGGACACGGGGAGAGTCAAAAACATGACTAGTGTCTTCGAGGGGTGCAAAGCCTTCAACCAGTCGTTGGGCTCGTGGGACACCAGGAATGTGACAAGCGTGAGCAGCATGTTCGTCGGGTGCACCGTCTTCAACCAGCCGCTGGGCTCGTGGGACACCAGGAATGTAACAGATATACAGTGGATGCTCTGCAAGTGCAACGCCTTCGCGCAGGACCTGAACTCGTGGGACTTGTCCAAGGTGAAGTCGTTTCATGATAGCGGAAAAGTTTTCGACGCCGCCTGCAAGAGTATGCGTCCGGAGTTCGTCGCGTCCTGGCCACGGCGCCTGCAGAAAAAGTTGCCACAGCGCCTGCAGCAGACTGTGGAGGAAGCCGCTGCAGGAGCGGGTGCCAAGGGGAAGAAAAACTAACACGAAGGACAGCGAACCCGACGCACCGGTAACGCGCGCGAAGGCGCATGCGGAGAAGACTACCCGGCCAAAAACATGCCTCCGCTGGACCCTGGGAAAATCATTTTGCCCGGCGGTGGTGCGGCCGCCCGGGCGGCGAAGGCCTCCGCGGCCCAGCGAAAACGGTCCGAGACGAGTGCTTTGCTGGGGACCCACCTTCAACAAGGGCCAGGCGGGACAGCAGGAGCAGCAGCTTCTATGCAAATGCAAGTTGCTGTGGGTGATCATGTGCCTCCACAACTTGTTTCTGCATGTGCGGGAACCTCTAAGCTACACTCGGGGATGAAAAAACCGCCGCCAACGTCGGTGGGAAATGCAAATAAAGCAAGCAAAGCGGCGGGGGCCGCGGGTCGTGGGACTACAGGAAAGGCGAAGGCCAGCAAGGCGAAGGGGGCCGCAAAGCGAAAACCGCGGACGGCCGCTGACGACTTCATCGTGGAAGATGATGCCTCGTCCAGTGATTCTGAGGAACTGCGACGCAAACGGAGGAAGACAACCAGGGACCTGCTGGGCTGAGATCCAGTCGAGAATGATCATGGTTGTCGTCGCTGTGAAGTATGGTGTGAACTGAAACTTCAAATGATTATACCACTGCCTGTGCGTGAGCGTGTGCCTCTAGTTTAAATTGTTGCAGGGTCGCTATAAGTACTCCATTTGGCGGATTTTTTTTTGCCAAGATGACGCACGTAAGAGTGTCAGTTGTCTTGTCCCTGTCACATATTCCCTGAAGGATGTTGTTCTGTGTGATAGAAAAGATAGTGTTGAATGAATCCACACAAAAAGGACAGCCGCGTGCTTTTCTTATTCTCAACAATGTTGTCGTGACTCAAGATAAACATAAAGGTGAAGCGTAATAATCGAGGCTGTGTAGTTGACCTTAGACTTGCGGTTGCTTTTTCTCTTCTTGTATGAGAGACTGGCAGGAGCCGGGCAGCGGCAGCTGCACAAAGCAGAATGTACACTTCGCAAGAAAAATTTGAAGAGTTCTGACAAGCGAATTAGTAGGTAGAAACTTGTTGCGCGATCTTTAGAAAAAGTTCACGCGAAAAATAAAGTATGTCGAAGTCGTCCCTGTCTCCTCCGGAGACTTCGAAGGCCGTACTAAAGATCCCGAATTTGCTTTCGGGACCTGATTGCGCGGTGGAAGTGGTGCTTTCCCCGTCCCTGGTGCTCAAAAAGGTTATTTCGGTGAAAGAATTAAAGGAACAGATTGCGGCAACTTTTAAAGAGCAGAAGGCCGGCGCATCGCCGACCGGCCGCCCGGTGCAGTGGGAGCAAGTGCAAATCGTGACCGACAGCGGCGAGAATCTGGCTGACGACCACGAGCTTCCGACGAATTTGCAGGAATTTCCCGACGACGTCGCGTACTTCGTGAAAACGTTTGAGGCCTTCCAAGACAAGCGCACACTGCACAAAGCGCTCATGGTGATCTGCAGCGTGGACTACCACTGGGACATGTTTCATGAAGATGACGAACAAGACCACTTTCGCACCCCGTCTGGGTTTGATCCTGAGGATGAGGAAAGACTCCGTGATGAGGAGATTCTGGCGCACGTGATGGAGCAAACAACAGCGAAGGAGATCGAAGGGCGGTACGGACCCCTGCGGATTTGGGACTGCTCTCGCGTAGAAAGCTTGGCTTTGCTTTTCACTCATTTCCCCACGTTCAATCGGGATATCTCGGGCTGGGACGTTAGCGGTGCCTGCGATTTCCATGATATGTTTAGCAATTGTGCTAAATTCAACCAGCTCGTAGATGCCTGGGACACGTCGAAGGCCGTAAACATGAACGCAATGTTTGCGGGGTGTGCCGCCTTCAACCAGCCGTTGGGCTCGTGGGACACGGGGAAAGTCAAAGACATGCGTGATATGTTCGAGTTGTGCTACGCCTTCAACCAGCCGCTGGACTCGTGGGACACCAGGAATGTCGAAGACATGGGTGGCATGTTCCGTTGGTGCAAGGCCTTCAACCAGCCGCTGGGCTCGTGGGACACGGGGAGAGTCAAAGACATGAGTGGTGTCTTCGAGGGGTGCGAAGCCTTCAGCCAGTCGCTGGGCTCGTGGGACACCAGGAACGTGACAAGCATGTTCTGCATGTTCGTCGGGTGCACCGTCTTCAACCAGCCGCTGGGCTCGTGGGACACCAGGAATGTAACAGATATGCAGTGGATGCTCCGCAAGTGCAACGCCTTCGCGCAGGACCTGAACTCGTGGGACTTGTCCAAGGTGAAGGCGAGTGGTACGGCGTTTCATGATAGCGGAAAAGTTTTCGACGACGCCTGCAAGAGTATGCGTCCGGAGTTCGTCGCTTCCTGGCCACTGCGCCTGCAGAAAAAGTTGCCAAAGCACCTGCAGCAGGCTGCGGAGGAAGCCGCTGCAGGAGCGGACGCCAAGGGGAAAAAAAACACGAAGGACAGCGAAGCCGACGCGCCGGTGACGGGCGGGAGCGCGCACGCGGAGAAGAAAGCCGGAAAGGCGATGAAAAGCGCAGCGGCGAGCTGCAGCGGCTCCAACGCGATGAAAAAGGTTGCTGTGTTAGAGAAGAGCAACAAGAAAACCTCCGTGAAGATCCCGAGCGCCCTGTCCGGACCGGAGTGCGCGGTTGAAATCGACCTACGGACGATCTGCAACACCGCTGGCTCGCCCACCATTACGGTGAAGGACGTGCAGCAGCTCATCGCGAACGCGTTTCGGGCGCAGAAAGCCCACGTTTCCGCCTCGGGGCGGGAGGTGCAATGGGAGCAAGTGCAACTGTTTGTCGACGAGAAGGAGGCAGGTCAGGTTCAGAACGAACAAGGATATCAAATGCAAATATAATGTCCTGGTCTGAAACATTACCATCTTGTGATGCTGCCTCTGGATGCGAGAAAAATCTGTATTGCGTGGGCAGCAACAGAACTTCATTTCTTGCTACGCTGACGGGGCATCTGGCATGCGGGGCAAGCATCAATAAGCCTTCAGAAAACCTGTGATGCTAGAGCACACACCACAAAGATCATTGCTCATGCGAAATGTCGTGCATGACCACAAAGACAAACAGTGCGCTTAAGCAAACCCAGTCATATTTGCAATTCATAAAGGAGACCACCAAGCGACTCCTCCTGGCGTCCAACCCGCCGCGGGTAAGTGCCTTGTACACTCCGATGCGCATTTGCTGGACAGCAGTTCGAAGTTTCTTGCGGAAAAGCTCTCGTACTCCGTGAAGACGTTTGAACCCTTCGAAAACAAGCGCGCCTTGCACAAGGCACTCATGGTCGTCTGCAGCGAGGATTACCACACGGAACTCCTTAGCCCGTGCGGCAGCGGTGCGTTACATACGAGTGAGTGGGGCACCGGGTTCGGAATGGGTGAGTTTCACATTTCGAATCCGGACGGCGGAGCTTCCGAAGGCTGGCACACGCCGAGTGACTATTATGAAAATGCGGACAACGACGACACCCCGAAGGTGCTCGCGAAGTTGAACCAGACCCGGGAAGAAATCGAGCAGATCTACGGCCCCCTGCGGATTTGGGACTGCTCGAAAATCGCAGACCTGGCGTTCCTTTTCATGCACTTCCATTCGTTCAATCAGGACATAAGCGGTTGGGATGTCTCCGGAGCGACAGACTTTTCGCACATATTTTACACTTGCCAACTTTTCAACCAACCGCTGGAGTCCTGGAATACCGCGAAGGCGACAACTATGTCTGGCATGTTCGAAGGTTGCAGTGCATTTGCGCAGGATTTGAACAAGTGGAATGTCGCGAGAATAAAAGACGCGAGCGAAATGTTCACTGATGCCTCCTCTATGCGTCCGGAGTTCGTCGCGTCCTGGCCGCTGCACCTGCGGGAAAAGTTGCCGAAGCATCTGCAGCAGACCAAGAAGCAGGCCGCTGCAGGAGCGGGCACCTCCAAGGGAAAGAAGAACACGAAGGACGGTGGGCCCGTGGCGGACGCGAAGGCCAAGAAGAAAGCCGGAAAGGCGATGAAAAGCGCGGCGATGAAGAACAGCAGCTCCAACGCGGTGAAGAAGGTTGTTGTGAAGAAGGGCAGCAAGAAAACCTCCAGGAAGAAAACCTCTACCACTACTACATCTAGCCGAACTGCAACCACGATGAAAAAGATTGCGAATAAGAAAAGCTCCGGCGGCTCCGGTTCAACCAAGCACGCGAAGACGGGCGTAGTGGCAAAGAAAGAGCAAACCGCTGCTGGTGTGATGTCATCAAAGGGAATGAAAAAAACGAAGGTCGCTCTTGTCGGATCTGCTGGTGCGACGGGCAAGCAAGGTACTAAAACTGCGAAGACAGCTGGGAACGGGAAGATCAAGCAGCCTGCGAAAAAGACCGGGGGAAAAAGCAAAAGCACGTCGTATGACTTGCTCAAACGTCACAGTCTCAAACGTTGCAATAGATTCTGGAATTTGTGTTGCATGATGGGCATGACAGACTCGCACAGCGTTCCACCTTTTGCAATACAAATTTCCCCAGATTGAAATTGTAGTGGGGTTTGGAGCTCCGGAACTTGATGTCATGCGCAACCCTATGAGAGTTGGCTAGATCATGCTCATCATACATGCAAGACAAGTCTCAGATTCTATTGTAACGTTTGAGATTGTAACACCTGAGCGGGTTATACGTCGAACGCCGGACGGAAGGGTGCTGGACAAAGGAAAAAGCGAGACTCTTCTTGATTGAGCTGTATGGCATACTCTCTAAAGATCTGTTTGCGCTGTATACTAGGGCGGAATTATGGGAGTAAAAGTATTTTTTTTTGAAAATAAAATCGAAAATGAGAGCAGCAGCTCCTTTCCAGCGTTTAACGATTTGCAAGTGTCGAAATTATCGGATCTTGCTTGAAGATGTCTACGGCTTTCGTCATTTTTGAAGCATCAGGAAGACGAGTACGCGGAGAAGGGACATGGGCGAAACTACTTACTTCACAGAATTTCTACGGATACTTCTGAAAGATGTTGGTGACACGATAGTCGTCTCATAGAGTACTTACTACTCCTGCGCCACCCTGTGCGGAGAGGCGGAAAAAGATCACTTTACTGGCTTTTGTTCGTCACTGAAACGCGTTTGCCTATCCTCAGAATCTCCACTAGAATTCTGACGTGCTTCTTTCCCATACGACAGTTTAGGCTGTAGTTTTTATGCGTTTATTTCGTGTTGCTGATCATGTTGTGAGTGTGACTTTCACTTTTAGGTTTACCGTTTGGAACTCACTTGTAGTGAAGTAAGTACTTACTCTTAGTGAATTTGGAAAGACCTTCGAACGTTCTTAAAGCAGGTCATCATCATAGTAGGTTCTACGTTGGCGTCCTCATCGAGTCGTCGCTGGTTCTGGCCACTTCTCTCGTGTTGATTTTCTGTATCTCGCACTCACCAAGAACGCCATGCCCCGAAATAAAGAATGCGGAGTGGCCCCCGTGTCTGAGGACGGTCAAAAAACTGCTGGTGGTGCTGCCTCCACCCCTGTCTTTGTCGTGAAGATCCCGAGCGCCCTGTCCGGAGCCGACTGCGCGGTGGAAATCGACCTAGGGACGATCTGCAAGAAGAACGCTGGTTCGTCCACCATCACCGCGAAGGACGTGAAGCAGCTCATCGCGAACGCGCTTCGGACGAAGAAAGCCCACGTTTCCGCCTCGGGGCGGGAGGTGCAATGGGAGCAAGTGCAACTGTTTGTCGACGAGGAAGAGGCACCAGGTCAGGTTCAGGACGAACAAGCCGGGCAGGCGTCGCCGTCGAAGGCCGCCGCGGACCAGGGCCACGGTGGCGGCGAAGGATATCAAATGCAAGTATAATGTCTGGGTCCACTGGAAAATTACGGACTTGCGATGCTGCCTCTGGATGCGAGAAAAATCTGTATTTTTGCGTGGGCAGCAACAGAACTTCATTTCTTGCTACGCTGACAGGGCATCTGGCATGCGGGGCAGGCATCAATAAGCCTTCAGAAAATCTGTGATGCTAGAACACACACCACAGAGATCATTGCTCATGCGAAACGTGCATGACCACAAACAGTGCGCTTGAGCAGACCCAGTCATGTTTGCAATTCATAAAGGAGACCACCAAGCGACTCCTCCTGGTGTTCAACCTGCCGCGGGCAAGTGCCTCCTACACTCCGATGCCCATTTGCTGGACATCAGCAGTCCGACGTTTCTTGCGGAAAAAGTCTCGTACTTCGTGAAGACGTTTGCAGCCTTCGAAAACAAGCGCGCTTTGCACAAGGCACTCATGGTCGTCTGCAGCGCGGATTACCATACGGAACTCCTGGACGAAGACGGTGAAGGAGGGGGGGAATTGGGCACCGGGTTTGGAATGCCTGAGTTTCAAATTTACGACGACGACAACGACGGAGCTTCGGACCACTGGCACACGCCGAGTGACTATTATGAAAATGCGGATCAACCAGGGTTGCCCCACGACGACACCCCGACGATCCTCGCGAAGTTGAACCAGACCCGGGAAGAAATCGAGGAGATCTACGGCCCCCTGCGGATTTGGGACTGCTCGAAAATCACAAACCTGGCGGACCTTTTCATGCACTTCCATTCGTTCAATCAGGACATAAGCGGTTGGGATGTCTCCGGAGCGACAGAGTTTCGGGGCATGTTTTATGGCTGCTCATTTTTCAACCACCCGCTGGAGTCCTGGAACACCGCGGCGGCGACGAATATGTATGGCATGTTCCATTATCAAGTGCAAATATGTCTGGGTCTGGAGGATTGCCAGGTGTTGGTCGGTTGGTTGGTTGGATAGCGCCTGTCGCCGGTGCAGGTCCCGACCTCCAGCGATTGGGACCCGGAGTAGCCAGAACGCGAGGCCCTAGTGGGGCAATCGATCCAGCGCGCGAGGTGTGTCACGCACATTTTGCATGGCCCATGCTGGCAGTGCAAGGCCAGACTTTTAGAGTGCTTCTGGATCTTGATGCCCATAATTCCGTATGAAAAATGCCCTCTCCGCGTAGCACAGACTCGACTCCTCTTGCTGGTCATGCAGCACAGATTTTTTGTAGGATCCAAAGACAGCATCAGAAGTCGCATCCTTCCAGACCCGGATCGATATTTGCAATGCATATCCAGCATTGCAGTGCCTTCGCGCAGGATTTGAACAAGTGGAATGTCGCGAAAGTAGAAAACGCGAGCGGCATGTTCACTGAAGCCTCCTCCATGCGGTTGGAGTTCGTGTCCTCGTGGCCGGCGCACTTGCTGGAGAACATCGATTGCTTCAACGAGGAAAACGCGGAGGACACGCCAGCGTCGAAGGGAAACAACGATGCAGATGGGGAAGAAGACAACTCCAATATGGCGGATGCCTCCGGCGGCGGTGGGGCCAAGAAGACAAGTGCGGGAACGAAGAAGTCCAAAACGTCGGCGCAGGGCGGCGGTGGGGCCAAGAAGAAAGCTGCGGGAATGAAGAAGTCCAAAACGCCGGCGCAGGGCGGCGGTGGGGCCAAGATCAAGAAAAAAACTGCCGGGATGAAGAAGTCCAAAAAGCCGGCCCAGGGGAGCAGCGTGGTCAACAAGAAGAAAGCTGCGGGAAAGATGAAAATGAAAAGCGCGATGAAGTCGGGCTCGACTTCTCGCTCTTCCGGTACCTCCGCGGCTACGAAGAAGAAACAGAAGGTCAGTGCTTTGCCCGGGACTCAAGCAGCCAAAAACAAAAGCAAAAAGGCGGAAAAAAAGGGTAAGACCGGAAAGAACGCTATTTCCCACTCCAAGAATAAATCTCGTTCCGGTAAAGAACCACCTGCTTCGACGAAGGTGATCAAGGCGGGGAAGAAAAATGAACCGAAATCCGTCAAGAAGAACCCGTCGAAAACCAAAACTGCGAAGGGCAGATCTGCGCCGGCAAAGTCAAAGAAATGAGAAAGAGGACAGGAGGTTTAAGATGAATCCGGCACAGCAGCTGCGTCAAGTGTTCAGGGTGAAGAGAAGCATGCAACAAGTAGATGATGAACTCATTTTTCGTACAACTCATCTATTGGAGTAGTTATCTGCAGGCGTGATTGCGGCAGTTAATGAATTTCACTTTTTTCAAAGCACGCGGTGATGAAGAAACTTGGATTTTTTGAGTTATTATAGTGGCCTGATAAAGCATGACTTTTTCTTTGTGGAGGTGCAGCGTTGCCGCGAAGTTTTCGGCGGAAGTAACGTCCGTTATGATGCTGCTTTTGAGCAGATTTCTGTTTCTCACGCGTCCTCCTCTCTGAAGTTGTTTATTTTGTATCTCGGACACTCAGTCAACAGAGGAGTGTAGCTGCATGAATGTTAACAGAATGCCGTTTCGAATGCTCCTGTGATCTTCTGATGCTCACACTGGAAAGCAAGCGACCGCAAGGTGGATCCGAACGCTTGACAAACAATATGATCCACGAAGATCAGAGCACTCAGTTTGGTTTTATTTTCCGGTTCCTTTCGAAGAATTCGACCAGAAGCGACCATTTTTTTCCAAATCGAGTTCCCATCGAAATGCTTATTCGTGTACAATAGAACACCTCCTGCCGTCAGTGCGCCTTACGGAGCCATACACGTTCACTGCTTTTATTACAGCAGTACTATACGAACGTTTCCAGCGAAAAATGCGAAATCAATCAAATGTCCAGTGCCAGGGGCTTACGCGACTAAGTATTTCGGTTGAGGTTTATTTATCTTCTTTTCGTTTATTTCATCCAGAAGCGATAACGAAGTGTTGAACAGCACACAAACACGTAGCAGGCATGAATTCAGGAGCATCATGATGACCATTTGACTTGCCGCCGCCCGAAGGCACAACTACAACGAACTATAGACTATACCATGGAGCAAGCCCCGCAAAGTTGTTCAAGTTGTGCGCAGAAGTTCCCCTCCTCCCCCTCCTCTCCATCGTCAGTGACTAGTACTACTGAGCCCCAGTGCAACCGCAAAATGGTGTTTCAGAACTTCATCAAACATCCGGTGTACCAAAACTGCCAGACCATCCTGGCCCCCATGGTCCGCGCCAGCACCCTGCCGCTGCGGCAGGTCTGCCGGGACTTCGGCTGCGACATTTTGTACAATGAGGAGATTATCGACAAGCGCGTCCTCTACGCCCAACGCTTCGAGAACCCGCATTACCCCGGGCTGGTGGAATACTTCGTCGGAGCAGAGAATTTTTGTGCAGAAAGCACAACAGAAATAAATGACGCAGAAGCTGCAGCATTAACGCAGCAGGAGGTCGTGGAAGAAGTAGAAGGCGGTGGACATCAAGGTCTGCAGAATTCAAACTCAAACAGTCCAGAAAGGTTGCAGAAAAATAATATCAAAACCCGAGGTGCTGGTGCTCTGGTCCCCTCCTGCTCGCAGAAGCCCAACAACAGCAATTCGGGCGACAAGAAGAGCATTTTCCGCACGACGTGGGCCGAAATTGCGGAGAACAGGACCATTTTTCAGCTCGGCACGTGCGACAAACACCTCGCGCTGCAAGCCGCGCAAGTAGTCATCAACGACGTAGCGGGGATTGACGTCAACATGGGCTGCCCGAAAAGCTTCAGCGTGAAGGGCGGCATGGGCGCGGCGCTGCTCGAAAAGCCGGACCTCGCGGCGGAGATTGTGGGCCACTTGCGGGCGCATCTGCCGCGGGAGAAGTCCGTTACCTGCAAGATCCGGCTGGACCCGGATCTGACGAAAACAAAACGACTCGTGCAAAAGTGCTTGGCAGCCGGCGCAGACGCCGTGGCGATTCACATGCGCTTCGTCCCGGATCGGCCGAAGCAGCCCGCGCGGTGGCCCTTGTTCGGGAAGTTGCTGGCGCTGCTGAAGGCCGATCTTGGAGGTCCGGGTAAGGAACTAGAGGTGGAACAAGAAGAAGGCCCTCAAAGTTCTTGTCTTCCTCTGATTGCGAACGGCGATTTCTTTACCGTAGAGCAGGTCAATTTGTTCCAAAAAATGTTTCCGGGGATTCCGGTCATGGTTGCTCGGGGCGCGCAGTGGAATCCTGGCCTGTTCTGGGAGGTGAAGCATTCACTTTGGATTGGAGAGTCTACTGTCGCAGACTCCTCGTCAACACATTCTGCAGCTCCGGGTGCCGTGGCGGGGACCGGTGGCCAACTGTCGACTCCGGTAGGAGATGTCAACAAACAACCTGCTATGCACCCTGTAGCCAATGTGGATAAAACGGTAGACAGCGCCAGTAGCCTGCGGGTGGTGCCAACGGGCATTGATGGTGATGAGAACGAGATAGAAGGGACGGAGCCGAAGCGAAGGAGGTTAGATGAAGCAGGAGCGTTTGGCCGCGTGACATCAGTGTCAGTTCCGGCCCCCAAAAGTTGCACGGAAAATGTGAAGGAAAAAATGAAAACCACTCCCGCTCCACACGGACGCCCGTACCGCAAGCCCACACGCGAGGACTGCTTTCGTCTTTACCTGCAGAAAGGCATCGACTGCGGCGCTTCGTTGCAGGAAATCAAGTGGAATTTGCAGGAAATTCTGGTGAAAGAGACCAATTGTGTTTTTCAACTCCCACAGAGGCAGTGCATGCAAAAGCTGCAGGGCGCCAAGTCCGTGCATGATCTGGTCGATATGACGCACGAGCACGCCACGGAATGTCTACTCGAAGAGATCAAAACGAATGCAGAAACTGCGGCCGCCAGCGGTGTAACAAGTTCGACATCTTGTCCGTTTCTTTCAGAAGTAAGATACGACAAGAGCGAACATCCGGAAAAAGCGCACACCATCGCCTACATGAAGGAAGTTCTGTATGAGTACTTGTCCGAGCTGAACATGGAAAGAAGGAAGTTTTTAGTAGAAGCGGCACAAACAACATCATTAGTCGAGCCGGTTCTACTATCTGTCGTTGAAACATCGTCGAGAACAAACGCAACGAAAGTAGAGCAGTGCGGGGCGTAAGAAACGTCGTAGCCGATAATTCGTTTTTGACAACAGCACGATTTTTCCATTGATGTAAAATTAATTTGGCAGGGCGTGCCCTCTCCTCTGTCGAGCTGTTTCCCGGTTGTGTTCATCGTTAGAAAGCCAGGAGGATATTTTTATCCCCACCTTAGACAAAGAGTACTTACTCGTCGAACGGAGCGACATTGAGAGAGAAAATCATTAACCTTCGGTACTACTGAAACTGATACTGCTACTGGCGAGAGCGGGACGACAAGTTTAGGCTGGGATTTCGCGAACGAATGCAACTTAATAACATTCTCTTGCGGAGAGCAGACTGAGTGTCGTATAACCAATCGTAATATTCCGACCTTCATGGATTGGACACCCACGTGGTTTGCCTCGCTTCAATCTCAAAACCAGCTTCATGATATCATTTCTATGCCTGTATTGCGCGATCGCGATCTCATTTTGAAGTTGTAGTTTCTTTGTTTAAGATTTCGTAGCCACAAGTAGATAGTTCCTAGAACATCAACCGGAATTCGTAATTGCTGCATTCTTTAGCTTGCATTTGGATCAACATCCGCGTCTGCCACCTTGCAGCATCCCGCCCGGAGCAGCTGCAAGATGGTAGTTTCACCCGGGGGCGCCAGCAGCAAGGCGATTGACGAGTCGCCAACCGCAGACAAAGCTGCAGCGCAGCAGTCGTCCCAGACCCCGACCCGGAGTCGGACAAAGGATGGCAACACGCAGAGCGGGAAAAAAAGCGGGGGAAAGAACAGCCTGGATGTGGTGTCGCCGGAGAAGGCGGACCACGATGGTGCGGGGGCTCAGTCGAGTCCGGAGAAGAAGAAAAAGAAGCACGACATCCCGGAGGAGGTGATGCGGCGCGGGCCGGAGGCCACAAGGGTGCACGAAATCATGGCGGATTTTGCCGACGACTGGGAAAAGCAGCAAATCAAGAAGCGCGAGGTCGCCCTGAAAGTCACGAAGCCGGACACCGCGATTGGGCAGTCGGTCATGGCGGTGACGCACGCTACCGCCACCGCAATGCAGGTTTTCTCGCCGACCAAGTCGGGGAAGCCGCAGGAGTCGCTGGCGCAGCAAACCATGAAAGTCAAGCCAGTGGAGCCGCCGCATTTGAAAAACGCGCTGCACACCCAGCAAATGCAGAACACCGCGGCCTACAAAATCTTCTCGAAGATGTACATGTGCTTCTTCTTCTGGTTCTGCATCGCGACCGCCTGGCTCATGTACAGTGGCCAACAATACTTCAACTCCACGTTACCAGACCTGCGGGACATCTACTTCCTGTACTATATACAGAATTATGTGCTTACTTGTTCCATTTCGCATTTTAGCATCCCATGAAGGTGGAGAGGGCCGGCCCTCGTTCCTATTCGTTCGTACTAGTTATATCGCGAGTCATGTCATAGTCATTTTCCTTCTGGACAAATGCAAGGTAAGGTTGATATTCGCTTTGGTCTTCACCTCTCACCCCCCACGACCATTATTTTCCCCACAGGCACGGCGGCGCCGCGCGCATCGAGGCCGCTTTCGACGGGTACGTGCAGGGAAAACTGATGGTTCCGGTGGAGTCCCTGGCTCACGGGATCTCCCTGGGCGCGTTGCGGAACCCGTTCGACTTCTTCTCGCTGCAGATCGTCGTGTTGGCCGGACTCTCCGGGGTTCCGGAGCTCAGCATGCTGCAGATGGCCTACTTCGTCCCGAACAAGACGCAGGACCTGAGCTTGACCCGGGGCGGCATGCGGTTCCGCCGGATCGGCACCTACGACATGCTGCAGTTTGAGAGCGACCTGTACCCCTCGTGTATTGCGGAGCCCTTTGCCTGCAATCGGAACCTCTCCATCGCAAACGCGGATTGGCACCAGCGACTGATGCAGGTGGACTTGACAAAGGAGCGGCTGTATTACAATGAAAAATGCCCCCTCCCCATATCAAAACGGAAATCTGTGATGCAGATTTGGGGTCACAAATCAGCTTTGTGATGCTAGAAGGCAAAAGATGCGGACTGTAGTGCTGTCTAGCGTGCTGGGAAAGCCTTGCAGCTCCAGGATGACAGGAGGCAACTGGAAGTGGGAAACAGCATGACAGATTACCTGCAATGTAGGCCGCAGCTTAGTCTCTTGGTCCTCTAGCAATACAAGTCGATTTGTGTACTCAAATACAGCATCACAAATTCGCGCATCTTCCGTTTCCGATATGGGGTGGAGGCTTTTTTCACTTTGATAGGCTGGAGAAGCACAACGTGTTTCGCCTGTCAGCCGACCCGTTGACCGCGGTGCGTGCGTTCGATGCCCCAATCATGCTGCCCGGTTTGCAGATGATGGGACTAGAAGCTGCACTCGAGGGGGCGACGCCGGGCGAACAAAGGGCGCGCGCACGTCGCCGGACCACGACTTCGGGGGAGAGTTCTACCGGTGCATCAGATCAGAGTAGAGACCACACGATTTCTACATCTTCTAGTGAACAAATCGCCGCAAGTCACGGTGATGGAGGCACGAGAACGGTGGAGGATAAAGAGCAACACCAACGCGCTGACCGCCGCGTGCTGAATGACCACACGCTCGCGAACCGGGATTCGTCGATGGTGCCGCCGATGAGCGCGAATAACATCCACCACGAGGATATGGTAAACAACAGCGCACTGGAGCTGTATCATGGGAGCGTCAGGATCGAAATCGATAAAGTTGAAAACTTGTGATGCATAGAATCGATACCAGTTGGAAGCCCAATTTCCAAGCGGCGCATGACAAACTTTGGCACCACCTAAATCCAGTTTGTCATACTGTTTAGGGAAAGAGCGCGTCTTTTGTCATGCTGCTTTACTTAGCAGCTCTATCGCATAGACGCCAATAAACAGGCTGACAGTTGGCCTCGCTTGCCATCCCTGCAAGAGAGGCGCTTCATGCTTTAGAATTTATGCATGAGAAAGTATTTGAACTTTCACTTTGTCGATTTCGATTCTCACACTTCCATAAGCTGAACAAGATGCCCTTTGAGATGTATGCCGGGATTTTGCCTCTCCGCGACGACCAGACGCCGGAGACCACGGCGCCGCCGGCGGGCAGCGAAGAAGAGGACGCTCAGCGGATCAGCCCGAACACGGGGGCCGGGCCCGCGGGCCCGGAAAGAAGCTCCTACTTCTGCCCGCCGGGGCACTACCCGGACCTGCTTTCCGTGGTCGCCGTGCTCGGGGAGGAGTACATCCTGGAGCAGGCCAAGAACGGAAGTAGTACGACGGGCATCGCGCTCCCGTTAGAGTTGCGGAACTACGAGTACCGACAGCAATACCAGGCGCTGCGGGCGCAGGTGAAAGATCTGGAGTGCAAAAGCTGTCCGCAGAAATGCGGGTCGCTAGAACAGCTGGCAAAGAGCAGTTCCAATCTGACAAACAGCACGAATCACCCGGCGCTCTGGTACACGCAGACGGCGCAACGACTCCAAAACCAGCAGTTGGTGACCCCGAGCGTGTCCGCGCCGGGCGTTGTGTGTCTGCCCTACCAAGCGAACCACTTCGCCTACCGGAACGCGCACAATCTGGTCGAGCGAGGTTTATCTGGGCAGCAGCAGGGTGGCGTCACGACAACTTTGCACGACTTCTTTTCCACGACAACTTCCACTACCACGGCGCCGTTCCTGAGTGACCAATTTGATAGGGGTATTTACACCGAGTGGGAGCTCAAACTGCCGGAGCGCAGCAGTCCCGGCGACACGCAGGTGAACATCGATTCGCAGCAGGTAGACACTATCCAAACCATCTCGCTGTTGTTCAAGCTGGACGCGAGCCAGATGCACCGACAGGAGGTGGAGGGTTTGACGGAGCAGGACCGCGTTTTTCTGCACGGCAAACTCACGCTGGAGATCGAGAAGCTGAAAGACTCTTTGGTTGACCCGCACTTCCTGCCCGGGGACTACCAAGGCTTCCTCGTCGCCGACGACGGCACCATCCTGGTAGACCTCTCGCTGAAAAACACGGGGGTGATCGAGTTCCAGAAAATCTGGGAGATGGCGTCCTTCTCCGCCGTCACCTCCGCGCAGCAGCTGCAGGGCATCAAGGACCACCTCTTCCTGGACACCGTTATCGTGAAGCGGTTGCAGGGCAACCGGCTGCAGAACCGGTTCTTCGTGATTTTCTACGCGGACAGCGACGGTCTAGCGGACGGGTGGGTGTACGCCTGCGCGGTGGGCGGGATCTGCCTGGGAGTCCTGCCCTACTCCATTGTCGTCTGCATTGCGGTCTACCTGATGTACCAGGACCGCAAGCGGGTGCAGAAGGAGAAGCAGCAGGCGTCCGCGCTGGTAGAGGCCCAGACCACGCTGACGGCCGTCAAGGCGGTCACCGCCGGGCGAACCGACCTCAGCGCCACGCAGGGCAGCGGCGGAAGCATGGGACTGACGGCGAGAACGTGAAAAGGTGCTCTCGATAGTCACATCAACCTCTCCGTGGGGACAAGAGGAGGACCTCCGGGCGGCGGGGGAAATAATGCAAATAACCCGATCAACATACCCGGTGCCGGTCCAGGTGGTCCAGGAACATCCACAACATCAGCAAGTACCACAATTTCAGGAAATAACACAAATCTCCTGCCCGGAAACGGAACTAGTGCAACAACAACAAACGGCAACATTAATAGTAACGAGGCGCAGTCGCCGCCGGTGGACATTTTGCAAAGCCTCAAGTTCAACATCAAAACGTCCTCCTCCATGCTGCTCGAGCGCGGCATATCGCAAAATCAGCAAGGAGGTTCGACGCATGGGGGCGGCAGCCAAGCGTCCAACAACTTTAACAAGTACAGCAGCAACATCAGCGAGGCCCCGTCCACGATATCCTGCAGTACTTCGACCGCACAACTGCTCCAGGACGTCGTATCGTAAAGAAAAATCCCCCCTCCCCATATTGAAAACGCATCCGTCTGAAAATTTGTGATGCACATTTGTGACCTCAAATCTTGTCTGTCTTGCAAGAAGGCAAGTCCAGAGAGCCCCCTGCATTTTGCAGGCGGTTTGTGATGCTGTTGGGCTTAAGGCATACACGTTTGCCATGCTAGGCGCCTACGTCAAAACCTCTCGGCCGAGGCTTGACATATGCCCGCAGTCCTCTACTGCAAGACAAATCTGATTTGTGTACGGAAATCCAGCATCAGAAACTTCGTTTCGATATGGGGAGGGGGAATTTTTCCTCTTGATACGTCGGGGGCGCATCCCCGTCCGCGGGCTCCTATCAGCATCTTATCCTGAAGCATGGGAATGACGGCGAGAACGTGAAGAAGTTTAAAGCTTCGACTTGTAGTTCGCGGGAACCAAGCAGTAGACTTGTGGTTCTTCGCGCCGATCATGCAAGAGGTGCCTTTCATCTTCTACAACGGCTGGCGTTTCTTCTACAACCTTGCGCGGGCCTCGATTTTTCGACAGCAACCGCGGTCTATGGTCCGCAACAAGAAGCCAGGAGTCGATTAGGAACGGACAAGATGATAGCCTGGCCGACTCACCAGTAGAATTATGAGGAGATACAACAACTACAAAAGGCCACCGCCACGAGGACAACGAGCAAATCCATCGTGAAACACCACGAAGATGACCGCCCCAGAGAACGCAACAAGCTCAAGCGCAGCCGCCGGCATCGAAGTATTACGTTGAGCAACGTCTGCGATAACGTCAGGGCGCCGCCCGCGCCCCGCCCGCGAGGACTGCTACAACACCGCTTATGCTTAGGCTTCTATAAGCAAGAACAACGTAGCCTAGTTGAAGCAGTGACCTTGAGATGAACCTGAGGAACAACAGCCAACGAGCAACTTTGCGAACCCGCCTGGAGCGTGGCAAAGAGCGACGTGGCAGCGTTTTGTGCAGCGTGGCAGTATGGCACAGAGCGATGGCGAGGGCGGGGGAGCAACAGTCAACTACTTTTTAGCGCTTCCTGCACGGACCATGTGGACGTTGATTGACCAGTACTTGTACGACTCGACAAGCTGACCTGCGATTTCGCCGCGAGAATCTGGTCGAGCACGTGCGGCAACTTGGCGGGAGGAACGGACAGAGCAGACCACGAGCGAGGCGACGGATGTTGAGAAGGGCTGCTTTTAGATAGAAGTACAACTACGCCAGCCATGGGTCCTCGCCCTCGGGACGGCGCACTGGTTGTAGTACTCTTCAGTGATGCCTTTCATACTTAAGTCCGCCGTGGTACTAACTACGACGGTTCACCACGGTCGAACCTGGGACGAACGGCGTCGTGGTGAATGAATCGGGGTCCTCGCGACGACACTTCTTCTTGCGAATTGCGAAGGAGGACTCGGGGGCTGCTGAGGGACCGCTCCGGATGTGTAGTTTGGGAAGTAGATAAACACCAGAGGGACCACCACGCGGGCATCAACATCTTCTTCTTCACGCTTTGAAGTATTTCGCCCCGGATTGGAAAGTTGTCACCTGGAGAACCTGGATGCCGGAGAACTGGATTATTATGCTGGAATGTATTTCGGTTGCTCCATTCTGCATTCGCGCTCTTGATTAAGATGAGAATTCCAAGAATTAAGTGACTTTCGCGAAGACGACTGATTTATCAACATGGAAGAGTGATTGTGATGTTTGAGTTTGACTATGGCAAGTAGCTCTGGTAGGCGGAGTACAAGAGACAAGAAGATCTGGGACCGACACGACTGAGGTTTCAAAGGGTTTTTTTAGTAGAGCGTGACTCCACTTAACTTCTAGAACCAACTACGAACCCCGACGTAGCTGGTCTCGTCACTGGCTACTCGCGTGCTTTTGCTTCCTGAGACGTTGATGAAACTCTCCGTGCCCTTTAGAACTAAACAGAACTCATTTGGTTTTTGTGACCGCAGTGTTGAGACGAGAGAGAGATATTGACGCGCAGAAAAATTTCCTGTTAAAGTGGTTCTATGGAGCCACGGAAACTGTATGTGTAGCAAGAGCGACGATATTAAGTGCTCTCCGGTACTGTCGCCGTGTTGCGTGTTCAGGAGAGCGGCAGCATGGCAATACTGATGGTAACTCCTGTCATCAAGTGAGGGGTTTTGTTTTTTTTAGGAGCGAGGAGCGGGTCCATGCTGCCCCACCCTGGTGGAGGTGAGAAGGGTGGCTGAGTAGATCCCTGTATCAACATACGAATGTTGTGCGAAGCTTGTTCGGCTGTATACTTACTAAGTAGTGTGTATCAATTTCAAATTGATACACACTAGCACTACTATTTGACGCCAGTAAAAGATGAAATTGAAATATATCTATCATGATACAAGTCTCGACTCAACTACAAGAATTCACGTCATAGGTGGGTTTCGTTTGCCGTTCCACAAGTTGAAGCATACTTACCCCGTAAGTTGGGTATAGTAAGTGACTTATTCATTATAAATGAAAACGTGGGGCGAGATTATCGGTTGTAAAATTGGGATTTATTGTTATCTATGGAAAACGAAATACAAAAATTAAGATTTCAAGTGTTGACCCTCCCCCCCCCGGATCGATACTTGGGCTTTGCGCGCGACCACGTGCTCGAACTTCTAGATCGACCTGGGCACCATCTCTTGTTTGGTTCGACCTGCGCTTTGGTGGAGGTGATTTTTGTGTGCGACGACTTTCGTCCGGCCGGGCCTGTTGTTCGCCCCCAACCGCTTAAAAATAAACCCAGGAGGGTTCCGGGGCCGCGTCGAGGGTACGTAGTATATTTTCTTTTGGCATCAAATAAAATGTCGTGCAGCTGTCGTGCACCACATAGATTTTTGTGTGTGAAGATCTTGATCTGAGTTGGTCTAGTACGAGAGGTGCTGAATCTAGCATTTTTACAAACTCGCACGCTTCCAGACCCAGATGGGTATTTGCAATGCATACTGACATCAGGAGCAAAATGGGTGGCGAAGCGGCGATGATTGAAGCGGCGAAGAGTTTCGCACATACTCTCGCATTATCAACTGTAAAAATGTCTGGGTCTGGAAGGGTTGGAACGTGTGATGCAAACTTTGGAACACACAAAAATTTGTGTTGCATGAGCGCCAAAAGCTGTCCATTTCTTGGCACGCAAGTAGGAAGTTTCTCATGCGCGACAGGCATCATGAGGCGTGCTCAAAACCTGTGATGCTTTTGCCTGCATCAGACGCCATTTGCGTGATCCGAACAACGCATGACAAATCTCGCAATCTCCCAGACCCAGACATTTTTACATTTGATACGCATCCGAGAAGGTATGCAGTGCAAGAGTATCGTGCTAGCATGAATTACATTTTTACTTACATTTTTTCGCAAATGCAAAAATCGAATTCGTCATGCGCATTTACCAGACACAGATGACTGGTGCTTGATGTCACGCATAATTGATCTATCTCAATTTTTATTAAGTACTACGGGAACTACGGGTACGATAATTTTGCAGTGTATAGGAGGTGCGCGACCGCACGAGAACTTGTTTCATCCGTCGTGCCCACAAGTGGATATTTCGCCGTTGCTTGTCCTCCGGCGTCGTGAATGAGACAACAACAGAAGTTGTTAGTGACAACCACTGCTATAGTACAACAAGCGAAGACGAGGAGGAATTGCAAGACGACAGGATCAGCAATATCAGCAGTAACAGCAGCATGGCGGTGGAACCGGAAGTAGCAACATCACCATCAACTACTTCGCAAGGCGTGGCTCCTGGAGGTGTGCAGAAGGTAGAACAAGTTCCAGAACTCGAAGTACCACTTTCAAGAACTCCACTGTCTTCGTTTCAGCTACAAGACCTAGAATCTCCAGCTTACCACGTATGAGAGTGGTGCACAAGCACAACCCCCCCTCCTTCTCATACATTTGTGATGCAAAAAGCCAAACGCAAAGGCAAACCCTTCGCTACTCTCCTAGCAGTGTTTGTATGACAGGTGCCGGCAGGGCAAACAGAAGTACAATCCTGTGTGAATTTGTCATGCAAAAAGTGCGTTTTTCTCTTGCCGATGCTCCCACGTCTACTGCTGTTCATGCATTGATTACAAATAGTAATAGGGGGATCGAGGGGGCGGAGTTGTGGACTCTCATATTGCAGCTGCGTCCTGCTCAAAGGAGAGGAGAGTCGTAATAATACAACCAGTACAAGAACTTCTGACCACCACCAGAAAAGCGCAGTGATGCCTCTGGTCACTGACCCCCTCTTCGTCTCGCCGTTCACCCCAGTCTTGATCATGCCCGATGAAGATAAGCAGATGACAACTCCGAGCAGGAGCAATAAACCAATGAACAGAGACAACAGCTACGGCAGCCTCAGCCTCAGCATCAGCAGCTTGTTGAGCGAAGAAGACGTCAACACGCTATCCCGGGTAAAAACGTCCCTACCTCCCCAGAGTCAAGATGGTGATTTTGCTAGTACACAAATCGGCAAATTTTGGCTGATACGCATGACAAGTTTATTGGGCTCGTAATATACGTAGTCGCGTTTAGCAAGTAGTTCCGCCGCGTCACATTAATCGATCATCTCATGCTAGTTATTTTGGCTTCATCGTCGACTTTTCTTCGCCCGCCCCGGCCGGGCAATTGCGTTCCACGACTTAGGGTTTTAGGATTTAGATAGGTATTTTTTCCCTTTTTATTGCATGCTGATTGTTGCATGACAAACTCTCAGATAGCATTAGCGTGCGCTGATCGTGGCGGTCTGCCTCTGCGCATGCGAAACGCTATGGGCAGCTTGCAGCTTTGCATGATCGAAGCACTCTAGGATGTTGCGGACGTTTTTGCTCAGGATGCATGCCTGGCGACGTCGTAGTCGGCCAGCACGTCTCGCCTTCGACCGAGCCTCTTGTTTTGTTCCAGGAGGAATGCAAAACAACAGCAGTCATGAAGCCCGTAATCGAAGAAAATAAATCTCAAGATCAGGAATTCGAATCATCGACGAAGATCATGGAGGAAGATGAAGACAAGTCCTCTCTTTCCACACCAACTTTTGGTCGCAGCCGCCTGGACGAGATGAATAGTAGTAATAATGACCAAGAACAACAGCTGCAAGAACCAGTACCCACGACGCCGCTCATGCTGGTCGAGAGGACGAGCAGCCTCGGAGATGATACTGATTCATCTTCGCCGGACTGCACGCTGACTTTTGGAGGCTACGGTGAGTATAATAATCCACATGAAATTATTTTTCATCATTTTCATCTGGCGCAGGAGTCAACATCAACTTCAACACGTACTATATTTATACAACAACAATAACCGAGTTAATGCAGCTCCATGCTGCAGCCTGTGTGGCGACGGCGAGTGAACGTGAACATGGCACGCAGGATCACGTGAGGGCCTGCCCCAGCGGGGGAAACAAGTTTGCGGTAGCAAATAGCCAGTGAGGTGGGAAATGCCTGTGAGGCCTTCCCCCAGCCGGGGGAAATTTGCAGCGTACCTTCCCCAGAGCAGCTCAACAGTACTAGCTGCAGCCTTTCTCTGCCAAGAGTTGCTGACTGCTTTCAGAGTTCTTGTTCACTTTTTGGCAGCTTGGCCTGACGACGGGCGTTTATTTCGGCACCGGGACTTCTAGGTGGAGAGTTCTTTTTGGCGTTGGGGCCGCGCCGGGTATAACTAGGAGAGGGTCTGCGCTGGTGCTTTTTATTCTCAGTTAGGAGCTGGATGCTTCTTTCCGACCTGTCCCTGGAGCTCGTGGTCTTAGAAGAACCAGGCGGATTTTGGTTGTGTCGTTCGCCATTCCATAGGCAGTGATATATTCTTTTACCCTTTACTTACAGGTAATAATGCCTTTATGGAGGTTTTCCCGGGCGTGGAAGAAGATCAACGTCGGCCTGGTGATATTTCAGCCGCCCCGAATATGGGACTCTCAAACGTTGCATTCTCAACTGTTTACATGATTTGTCATGCAATCACTCTGACTCTTCACAGCACACGATCAAGCCTTCTTCGCATGGCAACTTCTCGACGCGCTAAATAGGACTAGAATCCACCGTCTCAAATCTGTAATGCAAAAGACGCAATGGCAATCTTCCTCCTTTCACTTTTGCCATTCTTGCATTGTAACAGTTGAGAGTGTAACGTGGTTTGAGAGTTCCATACCGAACGCAGGAGACCGCCGCGCTCGTGGTGGAACAGTAGAGCTGAGTCTGCACCACCTGGCGAACTATGTGTCAAACAACGCCACCGGTCGGGACGAGCTCAAACAACGGGTGCCGCACTTGCTGGAAGATGAAACAATCAATTGTGCGTTATCCTTATGCAGCACAAAACAAAGTTATATCGTAGAACTGGTGCGTGGTATAAGTCGCTACATACAGAATTTGGAAGTTTTCAAACAACTTCTTGAGGTTTAAAAAGAATTTAAGAAATCTGTCAAGTAGGAGCGAGTACTTAATTGTGCATCATGATTTTCAAGTATACTTCGACCCACTACACCAACACTTTACGATACTTTTGCAGTCGATATGCACCGATAAGCTACTGCTCAAGTGGACCGGAGAAGATGGAGCGCATGTCAGAATGGACCGAGGCGAAGCTGAAACGGAAGCTTTACAGAAAGTATATCCATCGAAGAGTTACCTTTTTGGTAACGCATTCAATAACACGACTTGACGGGTCTAAAAAATTAGCACGACAAATAGAGCACGCTTATTTCATCTTGAACGTAAAAAAAGGTTTACCGGCACCGGTGCGCAGCTCTGGGGCAATGACTTTTCAGCGTCGTCAGCGGGGGAGGAAGCCTATCAAATGGAAAGATGGCTGGGTTATGGAAGAATATTAAGAATTCAGGGTTATTTGTCTTCCTCGGCTAGCATGAAAATGAATCGCAGGTTTGCCATGCACGTGTAGTTGATCCAAAAACCTTATTTTTCTGTTATTCAAGAACGCACTTTGTCATGCTCGTGCAGAATTCAGACAAAAATCCTAGAAGCTAAAAATTTTGTGATGCTGTTGAGCCGTGGCCCGTCAATTGTGGCGTTCTACGAATGTGTTTTCCTCGCGACGCAGCATCAACACGAGTTTCACTTTCATCCAGTCCCGGACACAAAGTGGTTCTTTCCAATGCATACAGACGAGGACGAGAAGCTGCGACTACTGCGTAGGAGTACCGTGAAGACTGGTCGTTCCACGACGACCGCCGTTGGTACCTCGGTGCCGGAGATGCGAAAGAACGACGCTACCAAATGTAAAAATGTCTGGGTCTGGAAGAATCCGAACTTGTGATGCGTGTTGCGGATCATACAAAAATCTGTGTTGCATGTGTATCAGTGGAAACGGAGCCCCCGTACTGTACGGGGCCCCCAGTACAAACAGGCACCTGCAAACAAATTATGCTATTGGAAAACAAACGAAATTTGCATTTTTTATACAAATGTATGTGCCGCCAAAGGTACCCGTTCGCACCGTACAGGGTTACCAAATACACAGGCCCGGCGGTAATCTCCGGAGGCCCCGTGATTAACAGGTCGGTCCGTTTTGCACAGGGCCCAACTCTGCATGATGACTATGTACACGCCGCGCGCAGCCACCGGGCCCGTCATCAATAGATCTACAGGCCTTCGTGAGCACGGCGCCGCCATAGCCAAGCACGTCGCTCGCCTAGATGAATACATTTGCCCCTCTTTCAAGCTATTTTGCCCTCACTTCCCCGCCCTGCTCTGCAGCGCCCGTGTTCCCACTCACATCAAGTCGCGCGCGCGCGCGCTATCCACTCACATCTTCCAGCTCTGACTTCATCTCTTTTTTCGCTATTTTCTATACAAATCCGTGTTCGGAGGTGCCCGGTTGCACAGGACCGTCCGTCTTCTCTTTTCTACAATTTCGGTCTTTTTTTGTACACTTTTCGTGTTTACTCATGTACATTTTGTGTATAAGAGGGCCCGTACCGTCAGGGGTGCCCGTTTGTACAGGTTCGCATGACTTGCAAAAGGTCCCCACTTCTGGCCATGTTGAGGGGGCATTTCTCATGCAGAATGAATAGGCATCACCAATGGGCTGCAGAACCTGTGATGCTAGGCCCTGCATTCCAGACCTGGCGGAGCTTGAAAAACTGCATGACAAATCGCTTTGCCCGTGCTTGTTCCACTCAGAGTTTGCTGGGTAGGTGGCTACCGTTTTAAGTTTATAAACGAATGGGACGCCCTGCCCTTAGCCTTCCAACATGACAAATCTCGGAATCTTCCAGACCCAGACATATGTGCAATGCATAGCCGCTGGTACCTCGGTGCCGGAGATGCGAAAGAACGACGCTATCAACTGTAAAAGTGTCTGGGTCTGGAAGAATTCACGTTTGTCATGCTTGTCTGGCATGACTCTTAAATGTATGCCCGGGCAGCAGCAGTCTTGCGAGCCTGTGAGCCAAGGCTGAGGCTGGGCGGGCGGTATTTTATGTATCGGCCCCGCCCTAGCATGTTGTACGGTAGCCAGAACCTGAGAAAGTTGTATGTGTGTGAAGATGGCCCTCGGGCCTGTTGTTAGTTTTCCCCACCCTCCCAGCCTGGTTCACCCCCTCGGGGGATGTATCGTTTTGCACTGGTCTGCGGATGGTTCATGCGGTCTCGTGCCTATAAACGGACAGAGACCCTTGCTTCTGCTTTCTTCTGGCAGGAGAGGGGTTGGCGCTCCATGATTCGGGCGCCTTAACTTCTCCGCAGAAGGAATTGCTCATCCCACAGGATGACCCATCTGCGGATAGTGCATAAAATCTGTCATGCACGTTACCCGTCCGTCTACGTCCTGCCGGACGTCCTGCCGGTAGACCGCCAATGTCATGCACGTTACCCAAGAGCTCCGTTTTTCTGCGATGCAGAAGCGCAGTTCGTGGCGCAGAATAGGCAACACCTAGGAGCTCAGAAACTTGTCATGCTGAGACAGCATTTGTAGGCTCATCATGAGACGCCACCCCGCATCAGAAGTTTCCAGACCCAGACATTTTTACTTTTGATAGCCGCTCCTGGTACTACCTCGGTGCCGGAGATCAAGCGAAGGAACGACGCGAGACGAGGGAGAGCAGGAACCAGCCACGCGCCAGTCCACGAGATGTGCAAATTATCTTTGGGTAAGAAAGTATAATTCGGCAGGAGCCAGGCAGCTCGCTGCTGTGTTGTTTCTCGTACAGTAGAGCTGACGAGTTCTCACCCTGTTGCGGTTTGTTTTCCCTATAGATATTCATTCCTTTACCACATTCTTTCGGGATCATTCGTAGAAAATAAAAATCTTAATCATGCATTTTTACTAAAGTGGTATTCGAAGCAAATCGTGCTACCTCGACGACGACGATCACCTACAGGTCGTCTCGCCAAGAACTACTCTTACTCCTCCTCAACACGACTGCCTTACGTGGATCGTACGTCTTCCTCTACCTCAACTAAGCGAGGAAAACGAAAAACGAGCAGGAACGCACGAAATAGTAAATCGGGTGAACGCCGTATCAAATGCAAATATGTCTGGATCTGGAATAAACTTGTAATGCTATAAAAGAAATGATAGACGCACTGCAATACGCAGCTATGCATGTTGACACATTTTTTGGCTGCCATGTGTTTCGTATTCCGCATGGCAAACTGCGTTCTTGCAGCGTGACAGGTAAGAGCCCCTTTTCGTGCCTATGCAACACAGACTCTCGAGTCATGCCAGACAAGCATGACAAACTTGCATTCTTCCACACCCAGGGATATTTGCAATCCATATGCCGTCGCCTACAGTCTGAAGACCTGGATCCCGATAGGATATGTCGGCGAACAGGACGGATTATGAGCAAATATGATTTTTTCGATTCGAATTTCGATTTCCGCTTAGACTACAAGTACAGAATGAGTACTTTATCAGGAAAATAAGCAATATATCTACACCTATTCGTATTCGCATATTGTCAGGGGAAAAAGGCAATAAATTTGTTGATATGTGCGTGATGTCAGTAAAAATTCTGCATTGCGGCTACCATCATGACATGACGAGCGATGACGAATAGAAATCTAAAGAACAACCTTCCGTAGAAGCAAGCCTCCAGACAAGGAGAACTTTTTCATCGAATGCATGATTTTTCGAGCATAGAGGAGCGTAGTGGATGATAGATTTTGTTGATAGTGTACCACGATTGCTGCAATTCGAATTTTTAGATAATTGTTGGTCTTTGCTAGGTAGTGTGGGAATGTATGATTAATGCCGTGAAGACCGACTGCACGTGTGTGTGCGGTATGAATTCTTTCATTTTCAAAGCCTTTTGGTGGTAAGTTATATGTTTTTCCTTCTGGCTTGCGTTCTCGTTCTCCAGCAGAGATTTCTTGCGGGAAAAGAGAAAGACACAAAAAATCGAACGACGCAATAATAGATGAAAGCAATTTCTTTATTAACGCAAGTTGGTGTACTAGTTGAAGATGGTTTTCGCCCTCTTCGGCTGCGGCGTGAAAATTCGGGGAAAAAACTATGTTGTAACTTCGAGTTTTGGTTAGGGTTGTAAATGTACTTGAATCTATCGGGTGGAAAATAAATGCAGCGTTTTGAAGAATGTGAATGTGTGTAGCTTAAAGTTAAACTGAAAAATTATAGCACCGGATAGAAGCATGTAAAGCTTTATGTATCATAGTAGTGTCGCAAGATTTATTCTGTATAGTTTAGCAGGTGCGAGCAAGGATCCTCCTTATGCACTTCATCGCAAAATGTGTTTCTCTTGCTGACGCCACTTTGACATTTTCCCTAAACCAATACTCAGACGGTGAATGATACGGTTTCAATATCGCGGTTCGTGCCGTTTCGTTGAAACGGCGTGAGGTTCCCTGTTATTTAGGATCGCAGACGAAGCAAGTTTTTGGGGACTACATGGCATATAAGTAAAAGTAGAATCAAATCAAAAGTAAATCAATGTGCCTCTTATTAAGGGAAACACACAGCTGCATGACGATGAATGAACTGAATCACAGCATGAACGGGATATTATGGTGCGACGTGACGTAGTTGAGATAGCTCCAACAAAGTTTGTTCAATTTTGTCCGAAAAGAACTTACAACGCGACAGATCAGTGTTCAGAAGAATGCTCTACTCACGTCGAAATAGGTGACGAGCCTGACAGACAGGCTGCTACAGGGACTACAACTACAGGCGATTATGTTTCTAGTAGTGTCCTCACTAAGACTAGAAGAAGCCGTAGTGTCGCGCTTTTTCAAGAATAAGCAGAGTATTATTTCATCCTGAATGATAAGGCCAAGGCGGGGTGTTTTCTGTTTCCTAAATTTCATATGCCCTCTGTGATATTAAGTTATCAAAGCAAAAGCGCACGACGAAAAAGAAAATGAGGCCATCCACGCGTGGACCGTTGTTACTTGTGCCTTATTCATCTTCTGTGTGTTTCATCGGCTTATTACCGCGGTTGTGTGTCTGCTCGCTACCAGCAGGGGCGGCGCTCCCGAGTACTAGCTTGTCCTCCGGGGAGGCCAAAACCTCATCGACCGAAGTTCCAAAACCGACCGAAGTGGGATTTTTTCCGCAGTTGCAGGACCACTTTACCTTCGATACAGATACGACTTTTAACCAACGATACCTCGTCTACGACGGGTTTTGGGCTTTGGATGAAGGCCCCATTCTTTTTTACCTGGGGAATGAGGGCCCTATCGACCGGTTTTACAAGGACACCTCCGTGCTGTTCTCCAGTATCGGACCAAAATTGAAGGCCTTAATTCTTTTCGTCGAACACCGTGGGTACGGGCAGTCTACTCTGGACAACAACTCTGCAGTTTTCGGACAAGGAGCAGGAGACCAAGAAGAAGCTGACAAGAAGAACTACCTCTATAATTATACAATCGACCGAACAAAAATAAAAACAAACACGAATGCCACCAAATTACTGACGATCGAGCAAGCTTTGGCGGACTACGCGCGATTTCTCGTGTTCTTCCAAAAGAAGAGAAACGCGGTTGGCAGTCCCGTATTTGTGTTTGGCGGCAGCTATGGGGGCATGCTTGCCGGCTGGTTTCGCGTCAAGTATCCGCACCTGACGAGCGGGGCGGTCCTGTCCAGCGCGCCGGTGGACTTCTACCCTGGTCTTAGTGGGCGGACCACTGGTCGTGGTGCCTCCAAAGCGTTAGCAGGGGGAACGGGGAGCGACAGCCTCTCCGGAACAACTCCTCGTCCGTATGCGGCAGCGTTGAGCGGGTCATCTGATGCAGGAGTAGGAACTACGAGGGTTTCGAAAACAGGTCTGGTCAGCAGCAAGACCTCTCGTCCTGGTGAAGATCTCGTCCCGGGCGAGGATTCTTATACTGGCGCCGGAGCGGTGCGCGTTGTACAAAATAAGGACGCGAAAACGTCGTTAAGTGGTGTAATAATTCCTAAGAAAACCGGGGATGGTGCGACAGAGACGGACCACAGCGAAGGCAGCGAGGAGGACGCAGGGGGTCGTGCCGGGGAAGATGGTGCTGTTGTTGACCACCACTCCCAGCACGAGAGCACCGATGTGAAAATTATCTCCAAGTCCCTGTCATTCTGGAAAGCCGTGGTGCACACGTTTCTGCTTGCCGGCGGTGCTGCGTACCAGTCCGCACTGCTGAAAAGTGTGGACGTGCTCGGCAAGCTGGTCGTCGCGACGAGGAAGAAAGAACAAGAGGCAATAAAGGCAAAGCCTGAATCATATCTAGTCTTTCCGCCAGAAATCATGCTGACCAGCGGTAGTGGTGCAAGAGGAAAAACAATACTACCGCCAACATCCGAGCACTTGTCCACAGAAACGCTGGATCTTGCGAAGATTTTTCGTACCTGCGAAAAGAGCCCAAATACCGCGCAATTGTACTACTACGTCAAGGGCGCGCTGTCCACCCTCGCTATGGAGAACTACCCGTTTCCCTTTTTCCTCACGAAACCACTGCCGGCGGATCCCGTGAAGGTGGCGTGTGAAGCGCTGGTAGGTGGTCGTTCGTTTAATACTTCTACGTCATCTACTGCTTCGGGGAAGGCGAAGGATCTCGATGTACTTCCTTCTGATCAAGAACGTGATCCTGCGAAAAAGAACTACACCAAGGCAGCTGAAGCTGAAACCGCTGACAAAGAAACACTCTTGTCGCAGCTGGCCGCCGCTGTGGACGTGTACGTCGGGACGGATTTCTGCAAGAATACGACCAGGGAACTGCTCGGGAGAACAGATTTTATTCACGACAGCAAATTAAATTCTGCATCTACAACTTCCGCTTCGGCTGATATAGTAAAGGACGTTGATAAAGTTCTGGAAATGGAGCCGTGGAACGTGCAGGCGTGCTCCGAGCTCCCGATGCAGCCGCTAACCTCCGACTTTCTGGGTTTTTACCCGCCAGAAACCTTCGCCGCACTGGAGCAGTTGAAAAAAACCTGCAAAGAGGTGTACAATGTCTACACGCGTCCGGATTTTCTGCCGGTGCACTACGGGTCCCGCGACATCGGGAGGAACCTGCCACTGACAAAGGCGATCATTGTTGACGGCGAATTTGACCCCTGGCGGGTCGGAAGTTTCGAATTTGATACAGCAGCAAATTCTGACGAACATTCCGAAAGAAGTGCCAGTCTGATGCGGCACGTCTACACGCACAAAAACCTTCGCGAGCGCGGCGACGAAATAAGTTCCACCAAGAATGCAACATCGAACACTTCGACCTCCTCGTCTTGTTTCTACCAGAAAAACGAGCACAATGACGTAGTCAAGATCCTTCCAGTCCCTGGCGCGGCGCACCACCAGGACCTGATTCAACAGATGCCCGGGGACAGCGAGGGTCTGTTGTGTGCGAGAGGGCTGATCCTCGCGACGCTGGAACGGTGGACAAGAACTTTAAAAACAGCTAAAAAAAGTGGTTCCCAAGAAGAACAAGCGCAGAATGTTAAGGAATTCGTTGGACAGCATGAAGATGTCAAGAACGAGGATGACTCAACATTTTCCAGTATCAAAAAGGAACATCAAGTTGGAACTTCTCCCGAAGTAGAGGAGCAACAAACCTCTGCCTTCTTGGTTGAAGAAATTACAGCATTTTTGCAGCACGTGGCGGATTCTTGCACTAGATCGCCAGCGTGTAATACTACTGTAGCCTCGATGTTGTTGCGGCTAGACGGCATGGCATCTAATGCTTTGCTTTGACCTGCTTTGCTGCTGATGATCCTCGAGTGTTCCATGCGTCACGATAGTTGCAATTGTCCCGGGTGATAAAGATGATTCTTGTTCTTCTATCTTCTAAACTATGTGCATCAAGAAGTAGAAGTGCAAGAGCCAGGGCGGGAACAGCATCGTCAAAAATACTTGTCTCTGCGAAGAGTACTGAAGTGCCTGCTAGATGGCAATACCGATGCTGCAACCGGTGCGGCCTTTATACTAGCGCCTGGAAATGATCCAACACTCAGTGTGCAATGCTATCAACGAGTCAAAGTACTAGACTTAGACGGCACCGGTTCAAACCTGAGAAAGACAGTATTTGCCTAAGTCGCGCCAGGCCATGGTCATGGAGACTAACCTCTAAAAATACTTACACCATGCGTGATGCAGCTTCAGTTGGAGAAGAAAACGCTGTTTGTATGAAGAAAGATGCGAAGTCGACTTTTCAACATTAAGTACTTTCTGGTTGCAGTAGCTGCCAGCGCAACGAGCAAAAGAATGCGGAGTGAAAGCTTTCCTCAAAAACCAGCAGCGTCAGCAACGTAGTACAACCATCAAACGTGGCGAGTTCTAATTTGAATGCTCGAATACCAAGGCACGAGAACAACAACTGTCTAGCTGACGCATTTACAGCTTTTACTCTTCATCTTTCAAAATCACGCTAAGGTACAAAAACTTGAGAACGGAATTGAAGTGAAAGTACATCAGGACTGCTAAGAGCAGATACAGCTTCTTACTTGTCTCTTCAAGCCGCGACGCTCTGACTGCGAAAAACACGGCTTCAGAAAGTCTCGTCGCGGGAGGTAAAAATATTTGTCTTAGGGATAGTAGATTGGCAAAAATGAATGTCCGGAACATCTTCAAGAAGTAGACTCCAGAGAAATAAGAACTGTAGAAGATTGAAGCAGATTTATTTTGATCATTGACACGATGTCATCTGCTCCTCTTGTGCCGACTCTTCGGGCTGGAATCTTCTAAGACCTCCACGACCCTTCTTCATTGGTCGGCGATTCTTTTCCGGCACCACGAAGAATTCATCGGTGCAGGAGTTTGGGCACCTCTTTCTGTGTGCCGCTGCTAGCTGGCCAGGACCAACTACGCAGGAGCTGCAATTGTCTTGACATTGGCGTCGTCCCTCGATTCAAACGAAACAATAAGAACAAACCCTGTACACAACTTGTTGAGCAAAGACAAAAAACCAAAAAACCACAAAAAAACTTTTTTACATTTTTTTTGATATCTTCAACTCCCCACACCGCCTCTTCCAGCCGGGGAGAAGTGGTATTTCCGATACGAGTTGTCGGGCAGATTTGCGGAGCCGGAGGATCATCGTCTTCCGCGCGCTGCAGTTTGCTGGCCGAGGCTGCGTCTGCCGTGGCTTGCCAAGTTTTGAGTGCGACATACAGCCTCGGGGGCAGCAGCAGGAGCAGCGAGGTTGGTGATGTACTGTACTCCTAGCCGTAACCAGTAGCGAGAACAAGTAGAGCAGCAGGGGCAGGGCTGCACGGTCGTCGTGGAGCACCGCCACTAGAAAGCTTCTTGCTTCGTCCTCATCCTGCAGGGCGCTGGTGCTTTCCGCAACCTTGGACCAGCTCCGTCGACCGCAGCTACGTCTCGTGAGCCAGCACCGTGTAGTCAGGTCGCTATTTCTATAGGGAAAATCGGCGAAAAAGATGAAGATACGATAGATTCCTGAGTGGAATATCGTCGCCGTGCTGTTCACGTCGAATGATGAACAAGTTGTGCAAGATCTTTCTTCGTCACCAACTAAACCCGTATCAACAAAACTTCTAGAACAACTTCTTCAAAGTCAAACACGAACTCCAAGAAGACATCGGGTCGTTTCTTGCCGCGGCACGGGACGCGGCAACTGAGTGAGGATCAGGCGATGAATAACTACCCCCACACCTCCTCGGCTAGCAGTCATGATACCAGCGAGGAGAGTATCACAGGAAAAAGTGTTAACGTTAACGGAATTTGTGATACAGAAATGCATCCCAATAAACCGTGCCAAAATTTGAATTTGTGATGCTTAGCATGCATGCTAGGCAAAATTTGTCATGCATTTTTGCAATCTATGAATGAAACAAAACCGTATAACGTTAACACTTTTTCCTGTGATAGACAGCAGCTGTTCATCGAGCACCAGTGCCTCGGCTTCGACGAGAGGTCAAGGCACCGCGTCATCGAACGGAGGCACGAATCTTAAAAAGGGCGCTCTCGTCGATAATCACATCAACCTCTCCGCCGGTGGAACAAGAGGAGGACCTCCGGGCAACGGGGGAAATAATGCAAATAACCCGATCAACATACCCGGTGCCGGTCCAGGTCCAGGAACTTCCACAACATCAGCAAGTACCACAATTTCAGGAAATAACACACATCTCCTGCCCGGAAACGGAACTAGTGCAACAACAACAAACGGCAACATCAATAGTAACGGGGCGCAGTCGCCGCCGGTGGACATTTTGCAAAGCCTCAAGTTCAACATCAAAACGTCCTCGTCCATGCTGCTCGAGCGCGGCATATCGCAAAATCAGCAAGGAGGTTCGACGCATGGGGGCGGCAGCCAAGCGTCCAACAACTTTAACAAGTACAGCAGCAACATCAGCGAGGCCCCGTCCACGATATCCTGCAGTACTTCGACCGCACAACTTCTCCAGGACGTCGTATCGTAAAGAAAAATCCCCCCTCCCCATATTGAAAACGCATCCGTCTGAAAATTTGTGATGCACATTTGTGACCTCAAATCTTGTCTGTCTTGCAAGAAGGCAAGTCCAGAGAGCCCCCTGCATTTTGCAGGCGGTTTGTGATGCTGTTGGGCTTAGAGCATACACGTTTGTCATGCTAGGCGCCTACGTCAAAACCTCTCGGCCGAGGCTTGACATATGCCCGCAGTCCTCTACTGCAAGACAAATCTGATTTGTGTACGGAAATCCAGCATCAGAAACTTCGTCTCGATATGGGGAGGGGGAATCTTTCCTCTTGATACGTCGGGGGCGCATCCCCGTCCGCGGGCTCCTATCAGCATCTTATCCTGAGTAAAAACATCCCTACCCCATAGTTGTTATGCAGATTTGCGATTACAGTAAGATTTGCAATGCGCATCTCCATGAGAGGTATTTCCAATCGCCTTCTGGAATTTGTAATGCTGTAAACAGCAGAAGCAGATGGGTTTGTGATTCGGTTGTCCTTGCTAACATGCACTAGACTACGGACTGCAACTTGTCATGCGTGGATCCCAAAACCTCTGGATTTGTGTTGCTAAGTTCCCAACTTGACTACGGGGTGGGGACGTTTTTTCATATGATACATCTGCAAGGGACGACTACAACCGGAGCTGTGTCTTCCTCTAGTACAGCGTCTCTAGTAGACCCCATGGCGCGGGCGAAGGAGAAGCCGCCGCCGGGCGACCGCGCGCCGGTGCGGGCGACACGGGTGCAGCTGACAAAAGGGCACCGGCCGGTGGTGGCCCACGAGATTCCGCTCTACGTCGCGCTCCAGGACATATCGCGGCCCGGGGAGGCAAAGACCATTCCCTTCGAGGACAAAACGGGAAAGGAACGCGAGGGGCTGGTTTCGTACATCTGGAGCCGGGGACCGAGGATCAAAAGCTGCTACTTTCATATCCAAGGAAAAAAGTGATACAGTTACACATGTGTTGGAATTTTAGCATCACAAATTTGCTCTGCATGGCGAAGATGAAGAAAACTTGTAATGCGCAGACTATAAGAGAAGAAATGAGGCTGGCACGCGTTTCCTGCATGACAGGGCTTGTCTGTCTTGCTTGTCTTGCACGAGAGTGTGTAACTGTAACACTTTTTTCTCACGATATTTCACCCGCACAAGATGGGCCGGTTCCAGGCCATCGAGAAGAACTACCAGACCTACTGCTCCAAGGAATGTCTCATCAAGGGGTGGTCGTGCCGCTCCGCCCTGGCCACCTCGGACATTCGTGCCTTGGGACTGGCGGAGTGCGCGGAACCTTGTATAATTAGATTTACTTTTGTTGTTGTTGGTCTCGGTTGTGTGTAGTTCTGTAAGTTTTCTTCGTCCACGTATAAAAGAACATGATGAAAAAAAGTTTTTACTTTTGTTCATACTATCAAAAACAGCTGACTTCTGGGCTCACGTGGTGTACAGCAAAGGCACTTGGGAGGTTGTTGGCACAGAGAAGAAATACATCCCAACGCTACGCGACGTCGGCCACCCTCTGCGTTTGGACGTACATGATGCTTTTTCTGTTGCACGAAGTATGGTTTAATGCCTTCGAGGTAAAGAAGTGAAGGACAAGAAACCGCACGGCAAAACTCCATGAGGTTGAGATTGTTGTTGTTCTTAACTTAACTACAAGCGGAAAAATGTAATACCATGTTTATTTTAGGTTGTCCCCTGGCGGCCGGAAGGGGAGGAGCAACCAGGGGAGAGCAAAAGCATCATCACGGGCACGGTGCTGGACAAACCCCATGAAGCCAGGACCCGGTCGATGATGACAGCTTATTCGATGGACGGGGCCTGGCTTCATCAACAGTTCAAGGTATGAGTTTTCATCGTATCGCCGTCGTAATTATGCATGTTGATCATTTTCCCTACTTTTCATCCAGCAAGAACGTCGAATGAGTATGCAGATGCTTTTAGCGGGCGGACGCCAGTTTGTACTTAGTTGAAGTTGTAAGAAAGTTGTACCATTTTACTAGTTCATCAAAAAAAAATTCACAGTTGATGAATTGGAACATCCTTGCCGATCAGTATTGCAACGAAGCTCAATACCCCTACGCGGAACCCTGGGTGCTCGCTTGGGATTACCGAAAGCACCTGATTTATGGCAAGAAAAAACTGTTTCACTGTGAACTTGTAATGCAGAAAACGAAACACCAAAGTGTTTGCCTTGCTACACCTGCAAGACATTGGATTTTCATCAAGCGTTTCCCTTGGGAAGCGCGCATGGCAAATTTTCTGTGTCATGTGTATACAAACTTGTGATGCAGATCTTGCAAAATCACCACAGTGAAGCAGTTTCTTCGTGGGATATAATCCTGCAGGAGATTCGCTCCATCGCCGCAGACATTGTAACCCTGCAAGAGGTCGAGCAAGGTAACTTTACGTCTACAGGTCGATGGAACAATTTTCTGGTGCTGAATTAATAGAACAAGTGTACAACCTAACAATTTCGGAATTCTGTCTGCTCCCCTCTCTAATCTCTGTCAACGTGCTCGTGAGCAGCTTGTTGCAGACGTCCATCAGGACGAGGATGAAAAAATTGAATTTATCATCTTCGATATAAAAACAGACATCTTCGAGACGTGGCTCCGCGATGAGATGGCGGCAGACGGGTATGCTGGGGTTTACCAAGCCAAAAAACGTGAGCCGATCTTCGTGCGTGGACGGTACTGCGTGGAAGGGTGCGCGACCTTCTGGAAGAAATCCAGGTTTGAGTGCTGCGGGCACGAGATTTGCGACTTCGACGAGGAAACAAACGCTTGGTTTGCGCACAACCCCGTGCAATTCCGAAGCTACGAGGGAAGCATGCAGCGGCTCTCGAAGGGAAACATTGCACTCTTCGTCACGCTCGAGGACAAAAGAATACGGGCGACCAAAGAGCAATTTCGGGGCCCCAACGGTTGGTTGTTACTTATGCAATGACGTACGGTCTTTGTCTTTCGATGCTGGTTTATGTCGAAGTTCATTTGCTCGCAAGAATGCGAACAGCTTTATTTCCCAATACGTAAATACGTCCTATTCCTTTCAGGTGGTCACCAGCTCGTGGTTTGCAACACGCACATCGTGGCGGCCGCGGAATCGACGGATGTGAAAATGCTGCAGTCCTGCATTCTGCTCGAGTACCTGCGCAAGTACCAGGGCGTCCCCCACCTCGTGTGCGGCGATTTTAACAGCACGCCAGAGTCCGCGGTGTACGAAATGTGGAGCCGGGGACAGGTGCCGGACCTCGAGCACCCGGACATCAAAGCTAGCGACAAGCACAAGCTCGTGGAAACGCTGGCCAGGTCACGCGGGCTAAACCACTCCATGAAGCTGCTTTCCGGGTAGTACAACTACTGGGGAGTGAATTTTTGTTGAGCATTCACAAAAGATGAAAACTTTAACATTGCATGCGTTTTCTCGTCTTGGACTGCTTTTGTTTTTGATGTTTGCATTTCGCTTTCAGTTTCAACCCTGATGTATGGCAGATTATACGTTGTATACCTGTCTCCTTACCCTGCAAATCTACTACTTGATTTCAGGTATGAAGCCGTGGACAAGAAGGAACCCTTGTATACCAACTACACGGAGAATTTCAAGGGGACGCTCGATTACGTGTGGTTTTCCGCGGAGTTGCTCGCCGTGCTCGCGTACCAAATGTAAAAATGTCTGGGTCTGGAAGAGTCATGCTGTTTTTGCATGACACAGAAGGTCTGGCATGGAAGCTCTAGCATTACAGGTTTCGAGAAGCTTCCGCAATGTCGCATCCGCATGACAAATCCCCCACTTTGGTGAGAGAAAGGGGGCAGCTTTTGCTACCCATGCATGAGAGATTTTTCTGCGTTGTGCAATGTGCATCACAAGTTGGGATTCTTCCAGACCCAGACATTTTTACACTTGATATCGCGATCAGCAAGGTTGACGAGGAGGAGGCGCTCCTGGAGGAGGCGGCCTTGCCGTCGTCCACCCGCCCGTCGGACCACATCGCGCTGGTGGTTTCCGTTTTGTTCGCAACCGAGGACACGACGAGGATACGGGAGATGCGGCACGAGCAGATACGCATGGTGAGCGAGAACCGCGTATTGTGAGGAAAAACCCCCCGTCCCCATACTAAAAATGCAAATTCGTGCTGCTGATTTATGACCACAAAGCAGCTCTGTCTTGCATATGCGGCAAATGGGAACCATTTTGCGCATTCCACAGCCAATCTGTGATGCGCTTTTGCCTACTGCAGTTGCAGAAACGTCTGCCATGCCTAACTGCTAGCCTTTTACATACGTAATCAGACTTGAGAAATGCCTGCAAGCGCCGGCTGCAATACAACGCTGATCTGTGTACGGAAATCCAGCAACAGAAATTTGCTCTTTTGTATTGGGTGGGGGATTTTTTCACGTTGATGCCGTGCCAAGGCGCTGGCCGCCAAGAAGCTGAACGCGCACGCCGCGAGCTTCGTGCCCCGGTCGAACCTGCTGGAGCCCACGCTGACCCACCCACCGATGACCGCACCCATGCCCCCGCCTACCAACCACAGCTCGCACCCCCACATCGGGAACCCGAACAACCCGAACGGGGCCCACGGCGCCCAGGTCAATTCCGCGCCCTCGGGGCCACCGCTGGGGTCGTCGCAACAGCCTCCGGGCGGTGGACCACAACTGGTGCCTGGGCAACCAGGGAGCTTGGGCAATCCGCAGAACAACAACCCCGGCGGGGGTCCGCCGGGCGGGAGAAGTAACAACCTGCCGCAGACGCGCGTGCAGCCCCCACCCTTGTTCCAGCCCATGATGCGGGACCAGCAGCCGTGGCACACCGGCCGCGCGGAAATTCGCACCACTACCGCGCCACCCCCGCTGTCGACCCTGCAGCGAACGGGCAGGCTAGGGCCGCACAGCGACCTCGTAGGTGGACCCGGGCCGCCGCCGAAACAGGACGAGGTAAGGAGAATTGTTTTGGAATAAAGCAATTCTGGTCTCTGGAGAATGAATCGGACGTCCAATCTTTTCCGATAGGGTCATACGGGTAGTTGGCTTTGAATATAATTTTTGATCACTTTGGATTTTTAGCGAAGAGTAATGTGAAATTCCACAACAGCCGCCTGGTCCCCCCGGGCCGCCGCGGGAGCACGAGATGCCACACCAGCGCGTTGATTTGATGGAACAATTTCTGCGGCAAAATATCAAATGCAAAAATGTCCGGGTCTGGAAGGATGCGAACTTGTGGTGCATGTTGCGGATCATACAAAAATCTATGTTGCGTGACTTGCAGAAGGTGCTCACTTCTGATCATGCCGAGAGGGTATTTCTCATGCAGAACAGGCAGCACAAAGGGGCTGCAGATCCTGTGATGCTAGGCCCTGCATTCCAGACTTGGTGGAGCTTGGAAAAACTGCATGACAAATCTCAGAGTCTTCCAGACCCAGATATATTTGCATTCGATGGAAAACGGCGAGAAACGCAAGAAGCGCAGCAAGGAGTCGAAGGCAGCCGGCGGTCCCCCAGGGCCGGGGCCACCGGGGGTCGACAACACCACGGGCAGCTTGCTTGACGGAAGCCAACTAAAGCCGCCGAACAACACGGGGTCCGACCAGCCGGGCGCGCCACCACCGTGGCCACCCCCCGAGAGCGGCGTGAGTGGGCAGGGACCGTCCGGGCCGAGCAGCGCTGCGAGCGGCGGTCAGCGCCGCCCCATGGTGCTGCAGAGACCGAACAAGCAGGACCTGTTGCAGGGCTTGCTCCCGCCCCCACTGAATAAGGAGCAGAAGGCGCCACACTTGTCCTCCAGCAGTTCGGCCAACACGTTCGACACCCCGGGCGGCACGACCTTTCTCATGCAGCTCGCGCACAACCGCGGCAGCAACGGGCCACCGGGTAGTTCCGGGAACAATAACCACGGGCCGCCCGGCGGTGGACCTCCCAACAGCGGGGGGCCGCAGGGGCAGAACCAGAGCCACATGTTATTACAGGGAAAAGTGCCCCTCACCCCTGAAATTGCAAATATTTGTGATGCGCAGTTTCCAAATGAAAACTTTTTGTCATGCATGAAAGGAGTATGAATCTTTCTGATGCAGAGTTTCGGCGTGGATCGCATCGCTTGCATGACAGGCGCCGCTCTTGCTGGGGTCTTTTGCAATACAAATTTTCGCTATTCACGATTGGAAACCTGTGATGCTGACAGATGCAAGAGGGCGAGTGTTTCACTTGCAAAGGTTTGCAATACAAATGCTGCCAAGTTCGGGGGTGGGGGCATTTTTCACTTTGATACACGTCGCAGATTCCGCAGCTCATGGCGCAGCAGCACGCGGCCAGCAATTCCATGCCACCGCAGCAGCCGATAGGTGGTCCGCACGGCGGTGGCCGGGGCCGCGTAGAGTCTGCAACCACCTTGTCGGCGAAGCACCAGCTCAGTTTCGCCGCGCAGCAGCTGGGAAGAAGCAATCAGGAGTATCGTTCTACTACATTTATTTCTTGCGTCAGGACGGGGCATGATGATGATCCGTATCATGATCTTCAGGACGAGCAACACCAGGATGGTGTTAAAGATACTATCCTAGTAGCTCCTTCGCCCTTGTTGTCATCTGTGCACAATAATGTAGATGCGGCAGTAGAGATGAACTTGCAGGCTAGCGGTACAATTACGACTTCTGCCAGTAGTACTGGCGTGAATGTCAATCATGTCGGTCCCCCGTGTTGCAGCACCGCTTCAGCACTTGATGGCGATAAACACCGGTCACTTTCTACCCAAAACGACGCGATGATGAAAGCCTTCACGCCTGCGACGACGACGACTAGGTCTCGTCCCCCGTCCTCTCCCCCTAGGAGCTCCTGCAGTAGTTCGATATTCAAAAATGATCACCTACCTGCAGCAGGGCTTGACGGTCTGATCGCGCTCACAGAAAGTAAAGAAAAAGATATTAAGGAATCTCCCGGAAGTAATACGAGATCGTGGTGCGACAAGATGAAGAACTCTAGTAGTCTGCTGACTTCCGAACAACCGGAGGTGCTGAACAGCGCAAATATGTTGGATTCCAGCTGCAAAATAAACGCGAAGAACGCAGGAGAAGCCCTGAATGTTGATAAATGCTCGACGAGAAGAACAAATAATAACCGTAAAAAATCCATCTCGTCCTTCATGCATCGCAACCGAGAGATTGCGGCGAAAGCGCTTGAAAACGTCTATAAGCGGCGCCGTGTCAGCTCTACTGCGCTCCTGCTTGGTGGAGGACATCAAGAAGAACATGAACAGCAAGCCGCGCCTTCTCGAGATGTTGAAATCGTTCCAAAGGACGTGGTAAAAACGCCGCCCGGGGCCGCGACTGCGCCGAATAAAGGTATCAGCATCCTCGGCCTGCTGCGGCAGGATGGAGCTGGAGATGATCTTCACGAGAATACTTGTTCTACTTCAACTACGCACAACTGTGGTATGACGAAGAGCTGCAGGTGGAAACTGTGGAAACAGCAAAAGAACGAGATCATAGCAAGTGCAAATAAAAAATCATCTACCACCAAGGACTCGGAACGAATTAAGCACGCAGGTGAGCAGCCAGCAGATGCTCTTTGTCTACTTCCACTAGGAGTGGCCGGACCTTCCTATCCACAGGAGCTTGGTCCTCGTCTTCACGGGGAAAATCAAAATAGTAAATCTTTCTTACCAGAACGGAAAACCACCACAACTACACCCACCACGGACGGCGGCCGCGAAAAAGCGAGCAGTGGGCATTCCATTTCTCCGCCTGGAGGTGGTGGTGCCGAAGTAGTAGAAGAGCAGCGGCGACAAGGACGAGATAGTCCTTTCCAGCAGCGACCAGCAGAGGACCAGTTTTCATTCATGCATCCTTCTAGTAGTACGGCCGGTAGACGAGCTCCTTCTGGCTGCTCTACTAACACGTTTCATCCAGAGACAATGGCGGGCTCCTCGGGCTGCGCGAAAACAACGAGGACCGGGGATGGTGCTAACAGTACGATGTATGACAGCTTGGGTCCTCACGACAATGTCAACATGACGGGGAGCTCCACCAGCATGATGGCGCAGCTGCCCATGGCCATGCCTCCACCAGCGTGGAATATGCTCTTCCACGCGCCAAGTTATACTACAAGCACCCAAAATTTTTTTTTCGACCCGAGTTCTTGTCCTTCCGGGAGTTGTGGCGGATCCTTTGTAGGCGTCAATATTGAAGATTCGCGATCTGCTCCTCCTTCACAGGCGTTCTTTAGTCCCAGCTGCGGCGAGCAGACAGGGGCGGTTTACAGCAATCAGAACATCATGATCAGCAGCACGCAAGACCAAAATGGGAATCGCGAACATGATCTTCCTTACCAGCATTACAATGCGGAGACTTTTACGACAGATGGGAATAATTATAACTACAACCCTTTTTTCACGACGACCCCTAGTATGGCACTGTATCCCAGTGGCATCCAGTTCAACAATTGGCTCTACTACAACAATGCTAGAAGAGGGCGAAGCTGATAGACTTAGATACTTTTATACGGAAGAAACAGAGAGGCAGTAGATTTTCGCTTACCATGATATGGGACAAGTATTTCCACACCGACGAGGAGATTAAAATAGCTTTGCATATCAAACAAGGCAAGTCGTGGAGCTACAATGCGTTCAGTGCTGACGGTGTTTAACCGAAGCTGCTTACTTAGCCGCGACACGATTAGCGGGCCGCATAAAAAGTGCTATCTTTCTTCAAACAAATCGAATTTACCTACGTAGCTGGGCATTTAACTGTGTGAAGAAGCCACCGCGAAAAACAGGACCAGGAGCAGTAGTCGCTGGGTAAGCTTCAATAGTCAATACAGAGTGTAAGGATTTTTGTCATCAGCGACTGAGAAGAACAGCATTGATACGTCTAAAGATGCATGCAAATGATGCAACGCACGTGCAACAAATTACACACGAGTTCGCTGTTGTTTACTTCTTTCGGCTTTTATCTTTAGAGTTAGCGCTTTGTCGTAGGTTAAGGTCGGCTTTTATCATGTTGTGGCTTTTTTTTCTTTGCTTTTCGTTCCTTCGATTATGAGACGGAGTAACTCGCTTTTCGATTACGAGCAGCGAGCAACTTGCCCTTCCCGGCGCCGCACGGGTGAAGGAACACGCTGGAGGGGTTTCTTGTGCCAGGCGCACGATTAGAAATACGTGGCAGTTTTCATCGCACCATTCATATGGCCCCTACTGCATAAAAAACGGTTGTCAAACAGCTGCTGCATGGTCGACAGATAAAACCAAGGAGTAGGGCGACAGCACCAGCTCGTCTTCACTCTCCCAAGGATGAAATCCCTTCCTGTTGTATGGTCGCTAAAAATCTTTTGCGAGAAATAGGATGAATTGAAAAAAATTCAAAAACAGTGTGCGACGTGGCGGTGATAATCTGGGACCACGCGAGGATCCGCTGTTGGGCCGGGACTTTCACGACACACGTGGTAGAGACGAAACCAAGAAGAAGCTCACAAACCCCTACAGGTCGTAAAGCTTGGGCGGAGTTGTTAGAAGTACAAGAACCAGGCAACCACGACTCTGGAGCTAGATGAACTATACCTCGCAGCACGACTCCACTACGATCTCTGTGCGCGCGTTTCTCGATATGCTCCTGAAGGGGATCGGATAAAAATCTCGGTGATTTCTTAGCTCACAGGAGTCCCTTTTTATCTTCGATTTATTCATGATCTTCCAGTGTAGTCGTGTGGCTGTGGTTTCATCTTCTACTTGTTGGCGGGATGCGTTTGTATTCTTCTCCTTCTGCTTCATCATCTTTACTTCTATGGACCCGTTCTTGTATCTGTATGTGGATGTTCCAGGTCCCCAGGTCGTGAATTAGATTTTTGTTGGCAATGGGAGACTTCGACAGCCATATAGATTCGGAATAGATTCCAAATAGATTTGAGATAGATGGTTTCTGTTTTCCGAAAAAGCGTCTGCAGTTCTGCAGCACGCGATCGAACGGAGAATAAAAACAGTCACCGAAGTCGCGAGCTGGGCGAAAAATGAGAACAATTCTGCCCAAAATTTCCCGGGCCGATGAGAAGTGGCCACAAGGTGCCTGCCCTAGCCCGAGAAAGTGGCCAGGTGAAGGGGGTAATCTTGCAGCGCAAGCGCCGCGCTATGCTTTTAGTTGGGCCTAGACTCTCGGACCAAGTAAGAGCATACCCTGGCGCCTGGGAAAAAGATTGCTCTGGCCCGCAAAAGTTGGCACAGGCGCCACGGCATTCTTTTGCCAGGGCTGCCAGGTTTTAAGGCCAGGCACTGTCACAGCGGTGCGCCTGTGATGCGAAATTCTCCTGGCCCGAGAAAGTGGCCAGAGCGATGATGTGGGAGCGTGGTGTTTCTGATGCGAAAATGTTCTGGCCCGAGAAAGTGGCCAGATAAGGGGGGGCGATCTTGAAGTACAAGCAGCACGCTGTGCTCTTACCCGGGCCTCTCGACTTTGAGGCCAGGTAAGAGCATAGCATGGCGCTTGGAAGGAAAAAAGGCCGCGTCAGCCGAAAAAAAGTTGGCCAAAACACCACGGCACTCTCTTACCTGGCCTGGCAAATTTTTGGGCCAGGTAAGAGAGCAGCGTGGTGTTTGGGATGCGAAAATGCCCTGGCCTGAGGAGGTGGCCAGGAGAAAGAGACACTTTTTTAAGCACAATCGCCCTGCTGTGCTCTTACCTGGGCCTCCAGACTTTGAGGCCAGGTAAGAGCATAGCATGGCGTATGGAAGGAAAAAAGACCGCATCGGCCCAAAAAAAGTTGGCCCAAACACCACGGCACTCTCTTACCTGGCCTGCCAAGTTTTGGCGCCAGGTAAGAGCATAGCGTGGCGCTTGGAAATAAAAAAGGCCCCGTCGGCCCAAACAAAGTTGGCCCAAACACCACGGCACTCTGTTCCCTGGCCTTCCAAGTTTTGGGGCCAGGTAAGAGAGCAGCGTGGTGTTTGGGATGCGAAAATGTCCTGGCCTGAAGAGCGGAAGCGGCCAGATGAAATAGACATTCTTTCGCAAACCATTTGCGAAAGATTTTTTGCGAAAGATTTTTTGCGAAAGATTTGCGAAATATTTCGCAAAAAGCTTGCGAAAAAAATCGCAAAAGCGAAGGCGGGAACTTTTACTCAGGTAAGACCATACCATGCAGATTGGGCTATTTTCCTTGCCACTTTTTTGCGCCTGGACGGGCGCCAAAAAAATCTATTTCAAATCTATTCCGGATCTATTTTCAATCTATTTTGAATCTATTTTGACGGAGGCCAGACAAGCAAAGTTCTTCCCTTGTTCGCCTGGCCATTTTTTCAGGCAAGAGCAGCTCGCTTTGCAAGTGCCGCGCCATGCTCTCACCGGGGCCGAAGATCTGCCGGCCCCGGTAAGCGCATAGCGTGGCGCCTGTGCTTCAAGATCTATCATCTCCCTCGCCTGACCACCTCCTCAGGCCAGGACATTTTCGCACCCAAGCACCACTGTATGTGGATGTTCCAGGTCCTCAGGTCGTGAATTAGATTTTTGTCTATCTCCGAGGGAGGGGCGGCAAGTAGTACCTTGCGAACGTCCAAGCCAGCCCTCCCTGGCTTCTGAGCTTGGTCTTAATGTTGTTGCTGCTGCTGCAAGCGGAAAGCGCAGTCGGAGAAGCCTAATCCTGTGACCCTCCGACCCTGCAAAGGCGCAAGAGCCGGCGCGCTTGGTGGCTGTCATTGGAGCGCCGAGCGAGAGCAGGTGGCGGCGGTTGCTCTTTCTAGCAGCCGGCGACCAGCCCTTCTAGGCAGGCAACCCAATTCAGTCCGACAGACAATCCGGCTGCAATCCAGGTCAATCCGAAAACAGTCCAAAAAAATCTGCCATATTAGAATCCAGGCCCAGACTTTTTTGGACTGAATTTGGTTGAGGTCGTGGATTGAGGTTTGTCCGGCCAACTTCAAACGCCGGATTGGATTTTTCGGACCAACTTCAAACGGCGGATTGGATTTTTCGGACCAACTTCAAACGGCGGATTGGATATTTCGAACCAACTTCAAACGCCGGATTGCAGTCGCCTCGTCAGGCCATGCCCGCTTCTGCTGGGGCCGGCGCTTCGCGCCGGCATATGCTGCCCCCCTGACTTGAATCGAGATCAAAGCCTGCTGTAGCCCGGGTTTTGCGCTTGACCTGTCGGGCTGCCCCCAGTTTGTTTGTTGCGGTCGTTGGGTTTGGGCCGCTCGCGCGTTGGGCTCTAGTGGGTCTGCTAGGAGGCAGCAAGGCGCGGCCACGTCTGTCGCGTTGTGTCTCTGTATGTGGTTTGTTCAAGAAGAGGTGGGGCCTCGGATGTTTTGCGAAGGTAGAAGAGTCATGTAGGCCCTCGCGACGAGAGTCCCGGGGACCCCTGTTGCCGGCATGCAAGAGGGATGGCAGGTTCTATTTTGGGGAACTCCCTACGTAGGGCCGCGGGGGGCGCCGGCACTGTGATTCGGGTTCTTTGAGTAGGGGCATTCGTGGTGGTGTGTCGTTCCAATTTAGCCTAGGTAGGATTCCGCATTGCCTGGCAGGATTGTTTGCTGGTTGAAGGCTGAGCTCTCCTGCGTTCCCAAGCGGAATCCTATGCCGCGGGAGGTGAGGGCTTCGGAAAGTCCAAGCAGGTCGCTCATGCTAGTCTAAAAAGTGCAATTTCGAAAATGTTTGAAATGAGTTTGAAGCTGTTTCGAACCGGAATTAGGCCTCGGGCCCGTTTGATATAACTGTATGTTGATGTTCCAGGTCCCCAGGTCGTGAATTAGATTTTTGTCTATCTCATGTTCTCGCGGTTGGTAGCACAGCACCAGGGCAAGCAAGGTGTAGTAAGTTGCGTCTCCAAAAAGGGGACGAAACGACAGCCCCTATGTGGAGTAGTAAGTAGCTCTAGCTCGTCCCGTTCGACATCTTCACACAGGTGCTATTAAAGTTCACTTGTTCATAGCTTCTCTAGGTTGTAGGTTCTCGATGAAGACTAAAAGTCAATGATATCCTTTTTCTTTTTCCCGTTTGATGTTTTTACTTAGCAATTTTCAGTTTTGTTTGTTGTGGTGATGAAATCTTTTACACCGACGAGACCAAGAAACAATGTTTTCCCTGGTCTCTGCGAATCTACAACTCGGTACTAAGCTTAGTACCGGCCTTATGTTTTTTAAGTTGCTATGTAGAAAAAGTCTATCATAGCAGCGGGATTTTGATTGTGCTCTCAAACTAAAGAGAGGTTAATGCGTTGTATTTGCTGACTAGCTTTCAGAAGTTTATCGTTATACCACATTTTTCTACTATATGTTTTTATCATCAACTCGAAATAAATAGTCGGGAAGAAGAAGAGGAGCAAGGTGCTACTAGAACGTGTGCCGCGACTATGCGTATGCAACGGAAAAAATAAACACCATCACAGTCATACGTTTGCATATAGAAATTCTTCGGGTCGCATGCTGCCAATTTTTGGCTTTTATTACAAAAATCAAAATATTTTCAAATCACGCTGCATGAAGCAGCAGTTTTACGCATGACGGATTTTTATGCAAGAAAATGTGTATATAAGTCGTGACTGATGGTGTTTCTTTTCTTCCATAGCAACAGCCGTTCTGCCTCGCAGCAACCGATGGAATTCTATCTGAACCAAAAATTCGGGCTATGCTTTTCTAAGCTTTTTTCATCTCACATATACAGATTCGATCTTCACCAGAATTTTTTTAGATGGCTAAAATGCAAATGTATCAACTTCGACTTCGTTTTTCGCATGCTTTTTGTATTAACCAAGGAAAATCACTCGGACTATCTGCCTGTACACTTCATATGAAATCGTCCCTATCTGAAGAAATGCAAAGGAATCAGGAGTCTAAGAGTTGAGGTTGACGCTTGCGTATTTCTGTTGGCAGTCGCCTTTTTGTTTATTTTGCCATCGTGTTTGAGTCGTGATGCAAACTTCAACTCCCGTCGGTACCAACTACACGCAGCGCGTGCAAAGTTTATGGTCAACATCGGTTGAAGAAAAACGAATACATAGTTGTTGTTTTTTCCGCAATTTTTTTTGCGTGACTGAGCACAGTACCTTTTTTTTGATCGGTCTACTCGTTGAGATGAAGTTTCACACAACTCGGTAGGACTAAAATTTCCGGAGTTCTTATTTACTCTGTGGAAGACTAGCCTTATCCCGCTTCCCGTGTCCAGTAACCTGCAGACTTAATAGTATTCCGCTAGATGAATAGTAGCACAGACGCAGCGTCTATCTGTGGAAAATCGGTTCCGGCGCTTCAGCAGAGGCAGGCCCATCCGCCTGCGATTTTGAAAGCGCCAGACTGGCATGGCCACGATCCGGAACGGCGCTTAGCATGGGGATCGAAACTTTAGAGCTGCGAGGCGTTAGCATGTCGATCTTTAGAGCTCTAGGCGTTAAGCGCCTAAACGATTCGGCTTTGGCCAGCTCTAAAGATCGACATGGCCATGGGGCTCGATCGAAAGCGCGGACCATGGCGGGGCCGCGATTTGGCGCCGGGCGGCGGGCCCGGCCATGGTCCGGCACCGACTTGGCGGCCAACGACAAATTGATTCGCGGGTCCGCTCCGGTGCGGCGCAATAACAAATTCGCGGGTCCGGGGACCCCTGATTTTGTCGCTCCGGTCCGGCGCAACGACAAATTGGCGGGTCCGGGGACTCCTGGATTTGTCGCTCCGGTCCGGCGCAGCGACAAATTGGCGGGTCCGGGGACTCCTGGATTTGTCGCTCCGGTCCGGCGCAGCGACAAATTGGCGGGTCCAGGGACCCCTGATGTTGTCGCTCCGGTCCGGCGCAACGACAAAATGGCGGGCCCGAGGCTTCGCTGCTTCGAGGCTTCGCTGCTTCGAGGCTTCGAGGACTAAAATTTCCGGAGTTCTTTTTTACTCTGTAGAAGATGTTTTTTGGAAACGGTGTAGATGTATTCTGGCCAGAATGGTGCAGATGTTTTTTGGAATTGACTCCCAACTTGGCTCCGCGATTCTGATAGTAGATCGCAGGGCCGCATCCGGCGAAGCGACTTTTTTCGCTGTGTGGCAACGACGACCACAGGCGGACTTCGTTCGCAGAAGTTCAGAAGTCCGGCCTAGTGGGTGCCCAATATGGTGGATTTTATTAGACTGCTTTCATCATAGTGGTAGCCCGCCTGTGTTCGTTTTCGCTTCGTTCGCCGCGAGCCCTTGGCAAATGAATAAAAGCGAAGCCGCGGCGGTTTTCCTAGCAATTTAACCACAGCGGGCGCGCGCAGCGCGCCCCGCGAGTTTTTTTTTGCAAGCAATGTAAAGCACACGCGCGTGGCTCCTAAAATTTTTTTTACAAAGACTAGCTCGCGAAGGGAGTGGGCAATATACCGGCACCGGGCGCGCGCAGCGCGCCCCGCAAAATTTTTGCAAGCAATGTAAAGCAACACACGCGCGCAACGTAGCTGCACCTCGGGCGCCGCGTGGGGCCTAAGGTTTTTTACTAGTTCGCGAAAGAAGGGGGCAATGTACCAGCACCGGGCGCTCGCAGCGCGCCCCGCGAAATTTTTTGCAAGTAGGCCGCGATCCAAGCAGGAAAGGCCGGGGAGCGCCTTCAGCCGGCGTGCGTAGCGCACCCTACACAGCCCATCTTTTAGAAAATGGGGACGCTTGTCGAAAGGGGGGGGGGGAGGGGGGAGGTAGGTCGCCAGCAGGCCGCTGACCCCCCTTTCGACACGTCGAAAGGGGGTCCAGTTTTTGCACAACCTCTAAAATTTCCGGAGTTCTTATTTACTCTGTAGAAGATTTCTGTGCGAATAAGAAGAAGAAATCTGATTATTGTCGTGAGTTGTAGCAATGCAAAGTGATTCGGTCCGCGTCCGCAGAACAGGCGCCTCTAATAAGTATGCTTATCGGGCGAGAAGAAGTGGCGGTCAATCCTATCGTCCAAAATTTCTTTCCATCATTTTCTTGCAACGGCAGGTCAAGGCGTGACCCCATTGTTTTCCCCAAAAACTTCCCCAAGTATACAATTTGCGACAAATTTTTACGTAGTATCACTGGTAGTTTGACCAACATACGTAGCAGAAGATATCAATATCTCTCTTCCAGTTCCACTGTTGTATACGACCTCTACTTAAAGCGACATGTCGGTAGTTGCCATATTTATTGATGTGACCACGCGACGACCCTCTTGCCTCAGCTGGGGCAATGGTCCGGGAGCAGGTCAACATGATGTAATATCTTCACCTGTGGCATGCTAAGAAAGTAGAAAGACCACGTAATGTTTAGCACAGACAAAAGCAAAAAATGCAAATAAATCAACCTTGAAAAAACAAAACAAGAGTAGCCGCTGGTATACAGCGAGGCTATCGGTGACGAGCATCTACTTTGACACAGCTCTTCTACTACAAGTAGTGGTGGTCCAGGTGGACCACAATATCGGATCCCGCCATGTTTTCCATTTTTGGGAAAGCGTCAACAGCCTCATCTTCGAACAGTGGTGCTGCAACGACTCAGGTAGTAGACCACGGGGGAGCCAGCACGACGGGCGCCGATCATACGAACGCAACCGGCGATGCAAAAAATGCGGTACAACAAGCTGTAGTTGCGCCTACTTCCTCTCTGGTGAATCCAACTGGCGCCGCAGGACCAGGAGGCCCTGGCGTAGCAGCTCAACACCAGCAGCATCAATCGGGCGGTCAACAAGGGTTATCTTCGTCTTCCACCCGTCCGCCCTTGCCGTCCATCCAGGACGACTACAATCTGAGCATTTGCAAGGCCGCCGCCACCTTCCCCGACGATGTGGCGGCTTTCGCGAAGGAGCTGGAGGAGCGAATAGGCGCGGAGAACCAAAACGTGTTGCAACATCTGACGAAGCATGATCTGTACCGGTTCATACGAGCGCGAAAGGGCAACCTGGAGCTCGCGCTGGAAATGCTCCGGGATCACGTGGCCTGGAGGCAAAGGGTGCTGGAGCATGGTGCCGCTTCTACTTCGAATGTCGGGGGTACTAGTAGTACGTCGGCGCAGAGTCAGAGTGGTGGTGCTGCTACTACTTTCAACACAGGAGTAGAGCCGCCTCCTGTGAAGATGAAAACACCAGCTATCGATCCGAAGCAGGTGCTCGACCAAGCACTGAATTGCACCCAGGAACAGCGGTTGATCTCGGACTCGCAGGAAAGCAGCATGAAGAATTGCTACGCGTTCGGGTGGTGTGGCCGCGACCGCGACGGCCGGCCGGTGTACGTGGAGCGGTTAGGGGGGATTGTCTCCAAGGAAGTGGAGAAGATTTTCGACATTGATCGGATCGAGCTGATGCTTTACGTCCAGCAGGAACACACCCGGCGGTACAAGTATCTAGCGGTGTCCCGGTTGAACGTAATGGAGGCACAGAAGGTGCGGGACGAAATCGGAGCCAGTGGCGTTGCGGACCTGATAAACAACGCTAATTCAGATAGTGTCGTGGTCACCACCCGGACTAAAACCCGAAGCAAAGACAAAAACAAACCACAGCACTATCCCCCTAGCACTACTAATACCTCCCAACAAGGCGGGGACGCAGCTGCAGCAGCAGCAGCAGCCACAGGGGTGGCAAACGGAAACAGTTCTGCCACGACGATATTAAAGACGCCCGCCGCGGGCCTCCTCCAGGAGCGAAGGGAGTTGTTGATTTACCAGAACACCGTGTTGCTCGATTTGCGTGGCGGAGCGGTTCGGTCCATCATGTGGTCTTCTGTGACGCGGAAGATGATCCAGCTGCTTGCGCGCGTCAACAGCCACAACTACCCCGAGTCCTGCGCCAAGATCCTCGTGGTCGGCGCCCCCTGGGGGTTCGAGACGTTTTTCGAAAAAATCGTGAAGCGGTTTTTGGATCCCAAAGTCGCGGAAAAAGTGGTTCTGAAAGCGAAACTGCAGGACATCTACCCCTACATCGAACCCGCGCAGCTGCCGGACTGGATGGGCGGCGACGTGCCGTTGGACCGGGTTTTGAACGACTGGCACCCGGATCACGCGTGGAACGACCAGGAGTTCCTTCAATCCGTGGCCGGGAAGCAAAACAGCCAGCGGCTGTGGGAGAACTTGCAACTTTTACAAGACGACTATCAAAAGGAAAAATCCCCCCCCATACAGAACAGGTATGTTTCTAAAAATTTGTGATGCAGATTTGTGACCACAAATACTTCACTTCACTTCACTCCTGTCTCTCTTGCCAGAGGGCAAACGCAGAGACTCCGCCACGACATGCAGGCGATCTGTAATGCTGCAAGGCCTATAGGGCAGACGTCTGCCATGCTAGGCCCCTACACCAAGAGGCCCCCCCTTAGGCTTACGATCTGCGTGCAGTCCTTTACTGCAAGACAAATGTGACTTGTGTACTCAAATACAGCAACACAAATTTTTTCGTTTTCGATATGGGGAGGGGGGATTTTTCATTTTGATAACGACGTGTACGGACAAAGCAGCGGCGGCGGCGTTCCTGGAACGATAGCCACGAACACAGCAGCAGCAGCAGGAGCGTCGATAACTAGTACAACTTCCGGGAATACTACAACATGGCCAGCTTCCACCCTGCTGACTGATCCGTTTCATTCCCTGGAGGCCAAAATCCAGATACCGACGATCTTGCAGGGCGGCACCTCCATCGTGCCGAGTCCGAAATCCTTGAACCCAAAATCGTTCAACAAACTGTTCTCTCGGTCTCGGTCTAGCAGCAAGCAGAACGAGAAGGAAAATGTTAAATCGCAACTACAAACGGAAACAGATCAACATGTCGATTGGTTCGTTTCTTCGCCGACCGCTAATCGTGCGAGCGGGAGCGCGAAGGAGTATTACAAAGTCGATTTCGCCGCGCCGCCGAGCAGTGGAGGCGTCGATCTTCCTGTAGTTGTTCGAGCAGAGGGCGAATCGGTACTATCCCCAGAACAAGTTGTAGTCCCGCCGGGCAGCCCGGCGGACTCTATTTTTGACATCAAAGTCGTGCGGCAAACCTCTTCCTCCACGACTGGCGGCCTGGAAAACGGGAGCTCCCCGCGAAACAATTTCACCGACATTGACCGCACGTTGAGTGACAACAATTCCTTCTCTACCTCCGCACACTTGAAGGGCAGCACGTCCAGCCTGGCCACCTCCGCGTCGACTACCAACAGCACGAACGCATTAACTACGGCTTCACAGCAGTTGGGCACCAGCGGTGCTACAACGACTACGGGTAACGTGATAATAGAAGGGATAGAGCAGGACGAGAGCGCCGGGGATTTGTGTACAACTTCTGCGGGGTTTTTTGGTAGAAGAAGAGATAGCTCAAGCTCCTCATCTTTTCAACTCTGTTCAGTCGACCTGTTCACAAATCCCTTTCTGGCCACGTGCGGTAAAAACGAGAGCACCCGCGCGGCTGTTGCTAGTGCCGCGACAACAGCAACTGAAGACTCGGATCGCAGCGCTAGTGCCGTTGCTAGTAGGTCGTAGCATAAATGGCAGGACCACAGTAGTACTGTCGCGAATTCTATTCCACATGGATAGGAAATCACTTCCACATCTTCATACTAAAAACTTACCGGGATAAGTATCTCTTTTGTATACCATTTTCATCTTGTTCGGCACCAATCATCTGGGAATAAAGGAAAAGAATTATAAATATAGATACGTAAACATCGACATCGTTTCTTATTCTTTGTCTGCCGCCTGAGCAATACTTGCGCCATGATGTTGAGGTAAGAACGAAAGCCTCGTCAAACAGAGCGCCAGGTAGTACTTACTTATTACTCAGCCCATACTAAAAAAAGGAATGGTGAGATGACTCGCTAGTTGATTTCCTTTGGGTTTCGAGATTTTATGAGAGGTGAGACAAGATCGATGAAGCAGATGCAGATGTGGTGCGTATCAGTCAGAGGATTGAATCTTTTGTTGCTTGGTGCATTTGATTTTGAAAGCATGATATATGCTCGCGCACTTTTCTTCCTCAAAGCGGGTGTTCAGCAACCTCGGCTTTATTTTCGTCTAGAAGAGCACTCATTGCGATCGCCTTCTTGCTCCGTAGTTTATCCGGGGCAGGTTCTTGTATCTTGATCTGTTTTGTTTCCTTCTTCTACCTTTTTTTTTTTCGTTTCATTGTTGACCGTTTTTGCCAGAACCTGCGTCGATCATGCAGATGTGTATGGATTTGCGATTGCAGTTTGCTTTCTGGTAAGATCAAAGTTTCTTGAGGTCGTCTTTCCAGGTGCGCATCTTCGTAGTTCATTTTTTTTTTCGTTTTCCGTTTCGCATTGATGTCTACGTCTGTGTAAGTATTCGTCCGCGTGGTCACTAATCATTATTTTCGACAAATTGATTGTTGGAGGGCGAGAAGGGTATAAATATTATTTCGTGGAAAAAATATAGATTAGGAGTTCTTGCGTTGTCAAGCAGAATTATCGTGCGTGGTTAAGATTTAAATTTTTTCCCATTTGAACAATTGAATTACTGGCACTTCTGCTCTTTTCATAATTTTCGACGGTCTGCTATACAACTACTTTCTACACCAACATAACGAGGTTAATATTTATTCTATCGCACACCAAACACGACCTCTCCATGGTGGCTCTTGCTTCCCGAAGGTCGTTCTCTCTCTTGCTGCTGACCGCCGCTGGCAGGGTCAACTTGTTTTCCCTGGCTGTTCTGAAGCTGAAGCGCAGCGGGAAAGCGAAAAACGTTGCCCACCTGACTCTGCCGATAGGTGGGTTTTTTCGTGCAGGGTTAGTAGACCCGGACCAAGACCGCGAGTGGACCCCGCGACTGACATTGCCTACGCACGAACCGTGGCTGCATTTCATGGACGATGAAAGTACTAGCAGCGCGGGGGAAAACGAGAATACTCCGAGCAACAGCGTGCTGACAAAGGACGTCGTGCGAAAACCCTCCTCCAGCTACTCGGATAGAAGTACCACTGGTGTCGGGGCAGATGATCGTGAGTTTTATCTCGCGGGGTTTGAGTCGTCGGAAAAAGGAAAAGCGGGACGCCGCTCATCGAAGAGGAAGAGGCACCAGAGGGCTGCAAAGGATACGGATTTCGGTATTTTCGAGGTTTTTCTATGGAGTAACTGTTTCTCGCTATACTCACTCTCGTCCCCAGTACAATGCGTGGAAGCCGAGTCGTGTAAAAATGCGTTACGTATCTACTATACTTAACGTAATATGTTATGTCTCTTCATATCATCAATCATCTGACAGAGTTGTGATATTAAAATAAATCTTTTCATCAAAGGAACTTCGACTTCCACGACTGTGGAGCCCGATGAGCCGGGCAGCACACACCTGAAAAAGTCGCGGACTCTGTCCCCGTCGCCCGGCGAAAACGACGAATCTGGGACCGATTATATGATGCCGCTCACTTCGCCCTTTGTCTTCGGGGAGTCGATGTCCTCGCGTAAGAATGATATTTTTCTATTGGTGCTCGATAGTTTGAACTGATCTGTTTCCGTTTCATTTATTTTGGTTTTACTTCCCTTAGAATCTGGCGGATCACGTATCTTTGCCTGCAATGAAAAATTTCTAAACATAAAGTAACGACAAATCACTTTTCGTTTTCAGATTTGCTGCTAACGTTGCCGGGGCACGACCAGAGTACACCTAGCAGCACGGGATCTTCCATGATGCGTAGAAGCCAACGGGAATTCAACTTGGCAGCGCTGGCAATGGACGTGTCATCGGACGAGGGCATGTAGTTGGGAGGTTGATGTTAGTTTACTCTCTATGGAATTTCGATCTAGCATGATTGCGCACTCCTACCTTTTTTCGTGCATTAGCTCTTTTTTGTATATGAAGCTTCGAAAAAAAAAAAATGATAATGATTTGTATGTCTGATCCCCCATGCCAAGGGTGAAATAGAGGGCGCTACAATTTGTGCAGAAACAGGACGCGCTCGGGAGATAGATGGTTGGTTTTCCGCCTCCAGGGCTAGAAATCATTGACTTTGTCGATATCCGCACCGTGCAGAAAGCATGAAAATGCGAACGGAGTCGGTGTCGGATGTTGGTGCGGTCAATGTGATAAAACTCAAAGCCTCTTTTGCAATAACAAAACAAAACTGAAGAAATCTAGGCACTAGATCGATTAGCTTGACACTTAAGGAATACAGATAGCTTGAGACTGAAGGATGAAGATAAAGGCTAGTATCAAAAAAAGATTGAGAACAAAAAAACTACATTAAGCAGTAGCTTTCTTGTGTATGTCGCTACGTTAGAAATTAAAGACTACGTTGATTAAATTTAAATTTTGCGAATTAAAAATATGCATGACAAATTGCGAATTTCTTTCTTATTTAAATTTTTGACGCCGGTCCCGCAAAAGGGTTGGCTCCTGGGGAGTTCCTGATTTACTTACTTTTCAACACCGCCCGCAAAACCGAAGCCTTCGGTTTTGTTGGTAAACTCTTGCACATGAACTAACGTCTTAGTTCAGTTCTCATTTTCTCTGGGGGCAATTTGATGGCGTAGTTGATGAAACATTTTCCCAAAGAAACCTTTCGAAATGAAGAAACGTATCTATATCCACTTGGATTACTTAATCGGATTGGTATATTGGCCTCCAAGAGGAGACGGAGATGATGATTTCTAGGCATCGCGCTGCAGCTTTACCACCGTAGAAGGTCTTAAAAGCAAACTTCAACTCAAAGAATAGATTTTACCGGCTAGCACGAAGGAGAACGAAGATTATTGTTGATGTAATCATCACTGCTACTGTCTTCATCACGAATCTCGTCACAGCCTTTCTTTCCTTTCGGTATCACAGTTTCAGTAGTCGACGAAGTCAGCGATGAAACGACACAAATTTTCCTGTGCCGGAAAGAGCGGAAATAGTACAGAGCAGTCGCCCACATCAAGAGATATTAGAAGACTAAATATTGACTAGGAGCTTCATTCAGATGTTGAAAAGCAAAAAAACAAAATCAAAGCAACGACATGTTGGCAAACGAGACCATATGTCCTGGAGGCTGCTATGCGGGTTAGCTCTGCCTTTCTACGGTTTTTATAGCTGTTTTTGTTCTTATTAAGCTGTATATTTGGGTGGATCGATGCTTTTGTTCTTTCTTCCGGATCGTGGTTTTCGTTTTTTTTCTTGCTCAGTCGACAGCTCTTGCTTTTATTTCGGTTCATCGCCTAGTCTTTGTTGCTCCTTTCGTTCCGCTAAGGCTTGCAAATGTGTGAAATAGAAAGGAAACCGACTTCAGGATCCAATCAAGGTCCTCAGCGCCAGAAGAAGATCCGTAATATCCGTTCCAGGTTTGAGGTGATCAAAACGAGATCAAGTACGAAGCATAATTTTGATGATCAAAATAAAAACTAAGTACTAGCCGGGAAGACGTCGTTGACACCAATAAAAATGGACGTTTCATAATTCTGAGGGACAACAGGCTCCACCACTTCTGAGGGCGACCTGTGCATTAACGGCGCATTTTATTTCCGCGCGAGGACGAGGCCTGTCATGATTTTCGTCCCGCCCCGCGAGCAGCGGGTTACGGCTGAGGATCTTTTTGCGCGGATCCAGTACGCCGGGAGGCAGAGCTATGGATGTGTCAACATCGAAATCGACAAAATCGAAAAATTTGTGATGCATAAAATGTAAGGCACTGGAGGCCTGTATTGGGGAGCAGGCAAATGAGGCCGATTGCAAGCCTCTTTAGGGGTACGCAATGCGCTGCCAGAGTAGCATGACAGGAGCAGTCTTCTTTGCCCACACAGCATGACAGACTGGACTTGAGTGCTCCCGAAATTTGTCATGCGCCACTCGGAAACTGAGGCTCCAACTGAAATCGATTTTATGCATCACAAGTTTTTCGATTTTGTCAATTTCGATTCTGACACTTCCATAAGAGCGAGGACGGCATCTGGCGCATTTCGCAGGAGAACACCGTGGCAGTCGTATCAGAATGAAAATCCTCCCTCCCCATATCAAAACGAAGTTTCTGATGCTGAATTTGCATACACAAATCAGATCTGTCTTGCTGGCGAAGACTGCAGGCCCATAGCAAGCCTGAATAAGTACTAGACAGGTTTTGGCCGAGGCGCTTAGCATGACAGACGTCTACGCTGTAGCCCCAACAGAATGACAAACCGCCTGCTGAATGCGGCGGGGGTTGTGGAGTTGCCTTCATGCAACACAGAGAAGATTTGTGATCATAAATCAGCAACACAAATTTTCGAAAACGTACCCTGTCAATATGCTGGGGAGGGGGGATAATTTCTCCTCGCGATAAGTCGCGCGGGATTTGGTGCACGCAATCCAAAAGGTAGGGGAACTACTGCTCCACGAGCAGCAAGAGGCACAGAGGAGCTGGAAGGCGAAAGGTACAATTATACATGCTTATGGAGTCTTGCAGCTGCAGGAGTTGTAATATGTATGGACTAGTACTACATAGGCACATGATCTTCTTCCTCGATAGATACGAGGACGACCACAAAGTTTTGTTCTTGTACGAAGACCAGTGCTTTGTTCATGTTCATGCAAAAAAAAATCAGGGCTAACCGGTCCAGTGATCGAGACGGGGCCGGTTTTCGAACTTGCGGTTCGCTACCAGTTCTTCCGAAGTCTGAAGAATCTATGTCTGCTTCCCGCAGTCGACGACCGAACGGCACTGCTTGCCGGTGGAAACGAAACAAACCCAACGACTCAGATGCTGGGAAGATCAACATTTGGAACAAACACAAGTACTTCCAGATCTATGCTAGGGATAGCAGGAAATGCTGCACTGCCACCCTTCAGTAGCAGCACAACGACCTCAAGAGATCATCATCCCGGAAGAAGTAGAGACAGCAGTAGTTCTACTGGTGCTATTTATCCGCAGCTCCCGTTTTCCGCCCTGGAGCCTGTGTGGCACCAGATCATCCAGACAACCCAGATCTTGCTGACGCATGCGGTACCAGGGTCCGTGCTGATGACCTTTTTGCAGTCAAACTTCTTTCTCAATCAGGTCTGCATGGTCGACTTGCGACTTTGCGGCCAGGACGCCGACGTATAAAAGTATTGATTCTAACTACTATACCATTGATGATTGCAATTTTCTCCTCTTCTTCTATTTGCAGCTGCTGTGATCGGTTGTTGCAAAAAGAGACCACCTCACAGCACACGCCTGCGTAGATCGTCGGTTGAAGACCTATTTTTGAAAGCGAATTATGCTGGAAGCCATTGCCAGTCAAACCATGCAGAGAAATAAAATAAAGCAATTGTAATGCGTCGCAAGGTCAAGAATACCAATTCCAATACAGATCGTGGCCAGCATCGCGACCTTGCTGTGCAACTTCGCGAAGCTGCTGACGGAGGAGGTTTATGCATTGCAAAAGTATCGTACTAGGAGTAATTGCATCACAAATTTTTCTCAGAAAAAAGAATCCTATCAAGCTTGTAATGCTGATTCAGCTAAGAAGGTAGATTTGTCATGCAATGTTGCAATTAGGATTGCGATGCTTTTGCGTTGAATGAGATGGACTGCTTCCAACTGTTTTTCAACGAGCAGGAGGTAATCGCGAAACTTCCGGTTTTCACGCAGAGCATATCCTGAGGAAAAACGTCCCCACCACATAGTCAAGAAGGGAAATCTGCTATACAAATCAGCCAGCTTTGGTTGTTACGCATGACAAGTTTGGCCTAGTAGTTGTCGCCCTGTTTAGCTTGTTCAGCAGCATCACAGACATAGGCTATTATGCTGATTGGAGCAATACAAATCCCGAAACGCGACTAGAAAATGCCTGCCATGGGGCTTTGCATGAGAAACATTGTGAGCATGCAAATTTGGTGGGGACGTTTTTCCATGGGATAGAGCATCGCCTTGATCCACTGTCCGACAGCGCAGATCAATACCAAGGCAAAGCACGCGTGCTTGTACGTGCTAAATTTGCTCCAAGAGCTGGACGTCAAAACGTCGGAGGAACTGCTTATGGGAAGTACAACCGCAGCCTCAGTCACTGTCACCAGCAAACCCCTGCTAAGCCCGACTATGTCGTCCTGGTTTCGCGCCCACTGCTGTGCACTGTTCATCGACACGTGTGTTCTGCTATGCATTGCAAAAGCATCGTACTCGTATAAATGCATTACAAATTTCCTCAGCATGAGAAATAAAATTTGTCATGTGGATTTACAAGAAAAAAATTTGTAATGCAAGACTTGCATTTATAGGAGTGCGATGCTTTTGCACAGGATATCTTCTCCGCGAGCAGCTGTTTGCGTGCTGGCAAAGTTGTTCTAATGCCTCTAGTATCAAATGCAAATATGTCTGGGTCTGGAAGGTCACAACTTGTGATGCTGTCTGTGGATTCTAAAAAAATTTGTATTGCATGACCAGCAAGAGGGGTACAATTTGTGCTACACGGATAGGGCATTTCTCATGCGGTAGAGGTATCACAAAGGCCTCTAAAAGTCTGCGATGCTATGTCATGCATCACAGGCATCATGGGTCATGAGAAATATGCATGACAAATCTTGCATTCCTCCAGACCCAGATATTTTTGCTTCTGATTTCTACTTGGATCAGCGGTTTAAATAAAACGAGCAGTGCCACTTCCGGAGGAGGGGGCATGAACATCATGGGCAACATGATCCCCTCCACAACTTCTATACAGCAGCAAGTACAACAGCAGATTTCGCAGCAGTACAGAAGTTGGAGCGAGCAGCTGAGCTTCATCACCGACATGCTGGAAACCATGCCCCAGCAGCTCCTCGGCGAGATTTTCATCGAGATTGCCATGACATTCGTCGTGAGAACGATTTTGCTCCGCAGCTTGCTGTTCATTGACACCGGCAGTGTGCTAGAGAGAAAGGAAGATGTAGTTCTTGAAAACGGCGCTGTTATATCCGCAGCCAATCTCCTACTGCCTCCGTCGTCCCCCAGTTTGACCGTAGGCGGCGGGGGACACACTTCCTCTGGCGCCGAAATAAACAAAGCCGGCACAGAACAACTGGCGAAGACGCGAGGAGCGGTGTTGTCGCCGCCTGGCAAACAAGAACACGGTGATAGAAGTGACAAGCAAAACACAGGCGCTAACACAGCTGTCGTTGTCCTGAGCAATGACACCATGATTGGCGGCGGATCAACGTCAAATGCAAGTGTATCGAACAAGAAAACGCGGTCCTACACTGGGAGTTCGTCGTCAACGAGCATCTGGCAGCAATTTGCGTTGTCCCGGGAAAACGACGGGGTTTTTCATCAGAATCGGACCACGCCTGACATTCAGAAGGCGAACAAGAATCATGCCAATGATAAAGCGCGCCTGTTGCACACGTTTTCGCACAAGAAGCTGAACTCGGATGGGTTCCTCGGGATTAGTCAGAACTTGAATCTCAGCTTGCTCCTACTAGCTGACTTGGTCGTGTCGGTACAGCATGCGTGCACGGATAATTCGTCTTCTATCGGTGCTGACAGGCGTGGTCAAGAAGCGGGAAATGAAGAAAGACCTGCAGCTAGTAGAAGTAGCGAAGGAGTGGCAATTACCTTCCTGCGTGAAATAGCGGAATATCTATTTTTCCTTCCACCTCTGGCCGCGAACGAGGGTCGTACGGAAACCGCTGTATCCAACCCCCGCATCGAGGACAACTACAACACGACAGCTTCCACGCTCGTCCGCAAGTCGCTTGCGCGGACGCAAACGCACCAGCTGATTTTTGCTGCGAACACCAGCCGGACGTCGTCGATGCCGGGCTCATCGTCGAACAAAGCGGTTCTTTCGCCATTACGGTCTCAGCTGCCGCCAGGTACAAGAACTTCTACGGGGTCTAGTACGTCTGTTCTGCCAAGGTCGTTAGATGACATCTTTGTAACGACAACTACCACAACGACTGGTAGAAATGATGGTTTTTCTGGTGCACTAGTACAAGACGACGGGACCACCTCCACGACGAGCGGACAAGCGCAGCCATTATACAACCAGCCACATCAACCGGCTATTATTTTCTCACCCCCAGGAGCAACGACCATCGTCGGGCCCATCGGCTCTTCGCTGCTGGCACCGCCGCGGCGGCCGTCGACGACCGAGGTCCGAGCGGTGGATGTGGAAAACAAAACCGGGGTCGTCAGGGATGACTTCTTCGTCACAACCCCCTCCCCGCTAGAAACCGTGGAAAGGAGACAGCGCTGGAACTACACAAACGTTCCTACCTCCCCTCGGCGGGTGGTGCGCGAGATCCGGGTGCAGCTGGAGAAAGGGGAGGATATTAATGGCGTTGATAAGGGTTCAAAGACTTCGGCAGTTGAACAAGCACTAGCACAACAGCCCGGAAAAAATATTAAAAGCGACGATCAAACCGTACTCGTAGACACCACCTCTGCCGCACCCAGCTCGGGTTTGGTCACCAGCACAACAACTTCAACTGCAACCCCCGTCTCTTCTTCCTCCACTTGTCGGGCGTCGAGCTCCTACGTGGCCGAAGTGGGAAAGCACGTGGACCGGATTCGGACTGCCTTCCACCGCGTCGTCCTCGGCGGAGAGGAGCGCGTGCTCGCCTCCGTGGCCGAGCAGAGCAGCACGCAAAGCAGCTTGCCCAAAGTCCCGAGCACCGCGTCGTCGGTCCGGTCCTCCGGAGCGGGGGGAGGAGGGGGAACAAACAACACCGTGCCGTCCTCCGGAGAACAGGTGAGAAGTCAGGAGCTGCTCGTTGGAGCGGGAATTCCACCCTCCTCCGCTACCAGTACGACTTCACGGACAATTGGAGGTTCCACTAGTGTCGCCGCCGGGGTTGAGGAAGCAGCCGGAACGAGGCGGAACATCAAGGGAACAACCACAGGAACGACGAGCAGTGCGGGCGGAGAAGGGAACAACTACACGAATGCAACAAATCAGGAGGATCATTTATTGCAGGTGGAAAAGTTAAAGTATTCCTCATCATCTACTGGAGTAGACTCTCCTCTACAACTCCAACGCTCCCTAGAGAAGTCCGACCTCGACCACGACCTGCTCCTGGGGTCCGCTTGCTGCATGCTGCAAACTTTTGCGTACACGCAGCGGATTTTTCAGAAGAAGCAGCGGCTCCTCCTCATCGAGCAACTCGTGTACCGGCTTGCGCAAGCGGGACACCAAGCCGCAACGGTTTTCCTCACCCCACTGCGGGAGCTTTGTGTGTCGGTGAAAACCGTCGCCGGACACTATGCGCAGAAGGGTGGTGAAAATGAATGGCAGTTGCCGGGAGCGGACGACGACCCGGAGGAGGAGGAGGGCTGCAACATCGAGGGAACAAACAGTGCAAATACTCTGAAAACAAGCATCAAAAAAAACAAACGATTGCTTCAGGTGCAGTACTACCAGAACAACAAACACCTGATCGATGCTGTTTGCCACCGCGTCCCGGGGCTAGCGGTGCCGGGTCTGCTCCGGCCAATCTCAGTGGACTTGATTTTAGAAACGTTGAGAGCGTTATGCCCCGGAACGGGGACGTCGACCGCCCACAGCAAGAACACCGACAATACAAAGGAAAACCAAATAGACGGTAGTTGTGAACAAGAAGCAGCTCCTAGTACTGAAGTAGATCAAGAGGAACCTCCGAATCTCTCCGCCGTTATCCAGCAGGTTCTCCATCACAGCTACACGCAAACCACTCAAGTGCTGGACCTCCTCCACGAATTCATGCAAAACGAGGGGGCCGTGTTCATCGGGTTCGATGAAGAAAAAATCGTTCCCACCTACCTGACGCTGGCGTCGCTGCTGCATTCTCATTTCGGTGACATCGAGCGCGAGTTTGACCGCGCGGTGAGGAAGTACAATTGCTACAACGATGATAACTTACTGCACCAGCAACATTCCGCGCAGACCACTGAGGATTTTTTGCGCAAAATCCGAGAAAAGTACTTTCAGCGCTGCGCCACGGCTGCGCAACAAGTGCAGTCTGCGAAGTCTCTCGGACAACAACAGGGTGCCAGGGGTCTGCATCAAGTGTACAACCCGCCAATTACATCTTCTACGTCCGGGCTGCACAGTGTGGGAAGCTTGGATGGATCTTCGACATCTTCATTTCACGACCAGCACGTCACTTCCAGCTACGTATTTTTCCGGACAAGTATGTGGTTGCGGAATCACCTTCGGTTGGAAACGAAAGAGGAGCAAACTGCTGCAAAAACCATGGACAACATTATACCTGGTAAAGATGCAGATGAGCCGCGTCGTCCAAAAACAACTGCAGCTTCTTATTCCCTAGCCTCGTGGATCGAGAACGTCGCTTTTGGAGCAGCTACAAGGTCGTGCGCCGACACGGGGGAACAAGCGCTGCGACAAGATCAGAATAAAGCTCCTACCGAAATAAAGCCTGTAGTTCCCGAGCGGGGGGTGGACCGGTATCTGATCAAGGGCATCAACAAGGGAGCAGCTGCGACCGCACGTTCTCTACCCCCGACGCTGCCACGGGTGTTTTTACAACCGGAAATAAAAACAAGCAAAGAGGAGCAGACCACTGGGACAAGCCAGCAAGAGCTTACAATAAAGCAGCTCGGAGGTGGTGGTGGAACAGGTGGTGCACATAGTAATTCTCAACAAGCACGACCATCATCATCCCAGCATGCTGGTTTCGCTCCCGCGAGCCGAGTGGCGACGCCCAGCAACAAGTTTGTGCCGAGTCCGGGAACTCTGCAAAAAGTCAATACGCCAACGGGGACGCCGGTGGGGAAAATGGTGGGATCAGGGATTGCAACCCCCAGCGCTGTTAATTCGTCTTCTGCTTCCTGTCATTTTGTTTCGTCGAATAATCTTCTTCTTTCCGCTCCGACAACTTCCTCTCTGACCGAAGTAGTAGACGGTAGCTCGACGGCTCCGGGTGGAGCTGCTGCAATCTCCACGACCAGTACTTCTATCGAGAGCCTGCAAGCGACGAAAATTCCCAAAGAAGGCTATCCCTTCCAGCATTCAGGAGGTTCTCGAACATCAAGTGGGGGTGGAACCACATCAAGCACTATCGACTTCTTCCACGTCCTACCAACTGCAAAAATGTCTGGGTCTGGAAACTTGTGATGCTTGGTGGCGTATCATGATGAGGCCACAAGTGCTGGCTCAGCATGACAAGTTTCTGGGCTTCTAGGTGTTGCCTATCCTGCATGACAAACTGCGTTTCTGCATGACAGAAAAATGGAGCGCTTGGGTAACGTGCATGACAAATGTAGGAGTCATGCGAGACAAGCATGACAAACTTGCATTCTTCCAGGCCCAGAAATGTTTGCATTTGATACGTCCATCATTTCTCCATTCCACACTCCCGATCCGGGCCAGCCAACCAGGTGAGCGCAAACTGGGCAGCTACGTCTACATCTCCTAGTACTAGAATGCCTGGCTCTACAACTGAACAACATGACCGAGGAAAAATCAAAGACGATAAAATCCAAATGACGGCGTTTCTCGACGACGTTGGCCACAACTTCGTGCTGTGCTTGGTAAAAAACGACGTCTACGTTCCCGTCTTCGTCGAGCCGATCTTGCAACTGGAACTCCAGTTCCCGTCTGACTACTTTCCCAGCAAGAGCTTCTCCCTGGCAGAGTTCTGGTCTCTCCTAGCGGTCACCACCGTGCCGCCGCCGCCGTCGCCGCCCCGCCCGAAAAACTACAACGACAACACTAGTAAGATACTGCTGCAAAACCTAGGTTATCAAATGCAAAAATGTCTGGGTCTGGAAGATTGCGAGATTTGTCATGCTAGTCTAGCATGACTCTGCACTCTGTATTGCGTGGCCACCAAGAGGCCCTCTTGCCTGTCATGCAAAAGCGCAGTTTCTCATGCGAAATACGCAGCACAGAATTACGAAAAAACTTGTCATGCTTGGCGGCGCATGACAGAGCACTTTATTGTTCACGGACTTGCATCACAAGTTTCCAGACCCAGACTTTTTTGCAGTTGATATAGGTTTGCTGGGCGACGGAGCCAGCAGCACGGGCGGAATCACCCCGCCGGTCGTGAGTCGGGCGATCGAAGTCAGGACTGGATCGTCGAAGGAGAATGGTGCAGAACAAAAGGAAAGTTCCAACTACCCGAGCAACCTTTTGGAGGCTGACGCGATGGACCCAGTACTAGTTAGTTGGATGCTGTTCTTTTATAGTGATAAAGGACGTCGCCTAGTATGTTAGCATATGCATAAATACGTGCTGTACGAACAAGTTCTCCTTCTTGTACCGAAAAGTAAACCACTTGAAAATCGTCCTCGCACTCACAGGTAAGTAGCCGGCTCGCGACTCTCCGCAACATCGAGGAGCTTGACGACGACGCACTGGACGCGTTCCTTGCGGCCGACGCAGAAAGGCAGGACCAAAGTCAAGAAGAGTCGACGTCTGTTTCTTTTACTGTGCACCAGCATCCTTCCAGAGAACGCCAAGCGACTGGGGAGCAGCAAGAATCTCACAACTCCCTGGAAGATGCAACGCCAGCATCAAGCTTGGCCGAACTAGGTCTTGATCCACCCGAAGATGGGGACGAGCTGTTCGATGCAGACGGAAACATCAAAAAATTGGAAGTAGCAGAGCAGGAGGTCGTGCGGCTTGTTGCAACTGCAGGCCGCTTGACATCTGCAAGCTCGGATGAATTACGCACTGGTACTAGTAAGGAACACGTCGTGAAGACCACTGCAGATGAAGGAGACGAGGGCGAGCAGTCGCAGCGAGAAGATTCTACTTTCGAAGACGCAACGCCAAAACTCCATACTGTCGACACTTCGGTCGATATTGGGACAGATAATGAAGACACGACGTCCGAAAGAAGCCGCGCAACGTCCAGAAATATTGAAGGGAAAACAGAAAAAGACGAAGAGCTTCTAAAACTTCAACAAGACAGCAGACGGAACAACCAAAGCAAGAGCAAATCACGAGTCCCCCGACGAGAGCCGCTCCCGCGACGAGAAAATGACTGGGTCCTGAGATTCAAGTTCAACCGCTGCCACACGGTAAAGACCGACATCCTGCAGGAGAAATTGTCGAGAAATCCAAATCAATCCCCAGCGGAGGTGGTCTCTGGGATGATGAATTCCGCTCCTTCATATATTCTGGGCACACGACTGGACTCCAGTATTGACGTTATCCCTTCGCCTGAGGAAGAAGCAGAAAGCGTGCTTTCTGTGGTCTTCCCGAATTTCACACATTGGCAATTGATGCTCCGGGGGTTCTTGGAAAAGCAAAGACAGCATCGGACGCAGTTGTCCGCGGGCTTTCTGACGTATTTAGCACACGTCAGGCCGCCGGAATAGTTGCAGAAGGGTGATGAAACAAAATATGCGTCGTGTTGCAACCACGTCGAAAAGAACGTGCATATTACGGTTTTGAATTCATCTTGAAATTGTATACAGCCTGGGGTTGTAGCCTTCCCGCTGCCTAGCAAAATTTTTCGCAGTATCAGTCGTCGGCTCGCGGGTGATGTTCGACTTTTCAGGAGCAGGTGCGGCAGCCACGGTGTTTCCCAAGTGAGGAACGAGGCGCCAATGGTGGTGGCGCTGAGGTCGACTTACGGTCAGAAATTTCGAAACAGGATCTTCAACAACGTTGTTCTTTTTTTTCACAGATCTACTTTAACATCTATAATTTTTTGAATCCAGACTGACTCGATCTCGAATAACGTCTACTAAAATGTTAGTACATACTAACAGTTACGTTGTTTTATTCCACCAGTCTTGTTCTGCTTGTTCACGATGGCTGCAAGTTGACAATGAGTCCGTGGTCACTGCGGTGGTCACAGGGAAAGCGCTTGTCTTTGTTTCGTGCACTCGCCTGATTTTTATGGTCTATCTGCTTTCGCGACTATTTTTTTTTCTCGAGCTCCGGCACTGAGTGGTTCCGTTGCAGAAGTGACGGAATCTTCCTCTTCACGGGACGGCCATGGCTGCAACCGCGTTTTCGCAAACCTCGGAGCCATGCGGGACCTCGCCCTCCCTGCTAGACAACAACATGACAGCAAGCGACAACTTGGCCGCTTTTGCCTCCAGAAATAAGGTGTGAATTATACTAGCGTGTACCATTGCAAGATCGACATGTTATCATCTTTTGATTTGTTTATGTTTTGGTGGAGGTCGTAGTTCTCGCCTTGAACTTGATGATAGATCATATAATCGCACACATCTTCCCTCTTACCAGGTGATTTTCCTGCACCCCGCGGAGCAGCGTTCCTTCGGCGGTCCCCAGCTTTCCGGCCCGATCAGCTACCTTCGCTATGTTCGCCTGCTCTCCGGCGAATTTCTGCTCTGCGTGGGATTCCAGGGCGGCACGCAGATTTACTCCGAGGACGGTTCGTTTCTGCTTCATTTGGTTTCCACCGAACAAGGCAACAACTCGGACGCTTTTGTCGAGAAACTCTCCTCCCACCGCGCCGCCTGCGCGCTGCTACCGTCCGCGAACCGCGAAGTGTTGGCGTTCGGAGACCACCGGGGGACGGTCCAACTGGTGGACTACCGACACCCGAACAACTTCGCAAATTTGTCGGAAAATATTCCCTCACACACGTCGGGGGTAACGTGTCTCGAATGTGTCAACTTCCTCCACGCGAGCAGGATGAGCATGGTCGCGACGGCGGAGAATGGTACCGGCTGTAGCTGTATGCATTGCAAAAGTCTCACCCTAGTCGTGTAAATTTCAATACTTACTAGTTGGCACTTAGATTTGTAATGCGGCTTTACCTATAACAAAACTAACAGGCCAGCAGCAACTTTCTTCCGAGCTCGTGGTCGGTCACGAGGACGGTAGTATTCTGTGGTGGACAGTGGCGACGCCCGGGGAGCGGATCCAGATGAGCAAACTCCACCAGGACTCTTTCGAAGACGTTCCTGTTAACATCTGCGCCACGGGCGGCACCTTTATGGTGGTCGGGTTCGGCAGCGGTCGGCTGATCGTGTACACGATCGCAGCGCGGGAGCGGTTCGCCGAGATCGCCGCGCACGCCCGCTGGATAACCGGTTTGGCCTTCAATCCGAAACAAGAACTGCTCGTCTCGTGCGCGGAGGACACCGTATGCAACGTTTGGCGGGTCTCGGAGGAGGCCGGCGTCCTACTCGTGCACAGCAGCGTGGTCGATACGAAGTTGCTCACGGGCTGTTGCTGGCTCTCCTCCACGGAAATCGGGATCCCGGCTTACGATTCTGAGGCTTATTTTCGCTTGAAATTGTGATCCAGTATGAATGTAATGTTGTTGTGTAGAAGGAAAACGAAAATTCAAATTGATGTCGAGGATCGAGCATCATGGTCTGTCGTGATCTTCTTGCAAATCTGAATGAACACATTGCATTTTGGAAGGCCATGTCGCACTCTCCCTCCTGGTTAAGGTGGGAGAGCAATGAACCACTACGCTGCTTGATCGCCTCGTGCCTCTTTAGATCATATCAGTGCCGGAAATCAGGGTTGGTATAGACTTTGACCGACTGTTGAAAATATGTCCCAAGCACTACAGATCGCTCGTGAATCCTCTTCTTGATTTTGTGAAAATAATTGTGAATTCCTGTCGTGCATCCATCGTTCGTGGCTGCCACTGCAAGTGATTATGGTGGTGCGCCGTAGTTCGCTTTTCGTTAAAAAATCGAACAAGCAGTTTCTCTCGAAATCAATTAGTGTCTGGAGTCGTTTGGCTTTCGCGGGGGCGAGCGATTTCGTTTTCGTCTTCATGTAAGTAGGGTATTTGACCGATTTGTGTGTCTGTGTGTTGCATATTCACACTGCGTTATGGTCAATTGGGTTTGGTTGCAAAGTAGAGCAGTACTTCCATCAGTTACGCCTCTTATTGTCATTTCCAAAATCCTGTCAAGCTGAAGCTCCTTTTCCGCAAGAAAATACTTAAAGATGGTAGACGACATCTATCACCCGATTGTGAAGCCCGGGAAGCTCCAGCATCTGCTGTTTTCGAACGCGAATAACAGGTAAGTACTGAAAATGAAAAAATATTGAATGAGTCGTCCCCGCGTTCGCTCGTGTATTGTATCGATGCATGACGTGTTTGTTGAGTAGGCGTAACAAAATCAAAACCAAAAGCAAAGTGATCAAATAAAAACTGTATCCATAATAAGTTCTCTTCCTGCTCTCTTCCAAACCTCAGGTGGTCGCGCAACCTCGCCCAGAAGCTTTGGTTTCTGACCTTTCTATTCGCCAGCGCGGCCGCGTTTTGCAATGTGGTGTACCTGTGGCGGTACGGGATTTTTTCCGGCACGATTACGGGCAACCTGGTCAAGCTGGGCGTCAGCATCAGTGACGACTTTCGCCCGGGCAACTGGCACGAGATCATGGAGGACCGAGATTTGGAAATGGCGAACCGCATTTCCTTATCAAATGCAAATATGTAGTCTGCGTCTGGAAGATTGCGGGATTTGTCATGCTAGTTTGGTATGACTCTGCAGTCTGTATTGCGGGGCCAGGAAGAGCTCCTCTTGTCTGTCATGCAAAAACGCAGTTTCTCATGCGGAGTACGCAACTCAGAACCACGGCAAAACTCGTCATGCTGGGCAGCGCATTACAATGTTTTCACTATTCCCTTCCTTGCATCAGAAGTTTCCAGACCCAGACATTATATTTGCAATGCATATTCCTCGGACGCGCGGCACATTCCCGCCCGCAATTCCCTCGCCGCCGTGCTGAGTTGTGTGGCGGGCGCGGCGGTCAGCGAATACGTCACCACGTACCGGTTCTACGCCGGGATGCTGTTCGCGATTCTTTCTGTTCTGCTGGAATCCCTGTCTACCTCCCACTATTTCTCCTCGTTTCTGGACGACTCGTCAATTTTCCCCTGGGGGGTTGTGTTCACCGGAATCACGAACGGCATCCAAAATCACTTCACGGGGCGGGGTATCAAATGTAAAGATGTCTGGGTCTGGAAGATTCTGAGATTTGTCATGCATGTTTTGCATGACCCAGGACGTCTGTAATGCACGACCGCGCATCACAGATTTTGAGAGGGCTTCCTGATGCCTACTCCGCATGACAAACGCCCTCCCCGCGTAGCACAAACTAGACTCCTCTTGCTGGTCATGCAATACAGATTTTTCTAGAGTCCAAAGTTAGCATCACAAGTTCCAATCTTCCAGACCCAGACATTTTTACAGTTGATACGGGGCTGCATGTGCATCAACACGGTGGCGCTGACCGGGATCGGCTATCGAAAAGAAAAATCCCCCCTCCCCATATCAAAGCGGAAATCTGTGATGCTGGATTTGCGTACACAAATCAGATTTGTCTTGCTGAAGGTGACGGCAGGCCTACATCAAGCCTGATTAGAGAGGTTTTGGCCTAGGCGCTTGGCATGAGAAACGTCTGCGCTGTAGGCCAAACTGCATCACAAACCGCCTCCATAATGCGGCGGAGCCTGCGGAGTTGCCTTCTTGCAAGACAGACACGATTTGTGACCACAAATCAGCATCGCAAATTTTATGTGACGCACCTTTTCGGTATGGGGAGGGGGGATCTTTCCTTTCAATATCGACCAAAGCCTGCCCGGGATCTTCATGCGGGAGGTGCTGCGGATTCAGCCGCAGGAATTTCTAGATTTGGAGAGAGCCGAGGAAAACGACCTGCGGCAGTCGAAGAAAAGCGGGTCTCTGTCGTTCGCCCAGATCGGGGAGAAGCTGCTGCACACCCAGTCTGCCTTGCGCCTCAACGACTTCGAGAAGAAGGAACTGGCGCATCTGTACAAACCGGGCTATTTCCGCGAGGGGCACGTGGTTTTCGTGCAGTTTCTGATGGTGCCTTTTGGGGTTCTGTTCGGCATTTTTCTCGCCGGATTTCTCTTCAACGTGCCGGCGTTCGCGTTTTCCTGGTGGCCCACGGGAATCCACCTCACAGCGCTCTGCGCGGCTTATATCTTGCACGACCACGTGTTGCTGCAGCAGTCCCAGGGCGCAATCGTGACGCAGCAGTCGATCGAGGCAGAGGTGCGGATTTCGAAAAACCGAGCGTCCTTCTTCGGTAATCGACAAACTGGCCCGAACTTCTACCAGGGAACTACCGTGGTGGTCCCGGTGGATGCGAATGACGAAGAAGAGGAACAGGCAGACGTAGCGTTATTAAATGAGCCGGCGAGTAGCAGCACTGCAGCTCAGAAGAACACCAGCATCAACTTCAATACTAGATCGGATCCGCGTGCATCTGTCGGTTTCCCGGGCAGTTTGACGGAGTCCGCGGGGGCTGCCTTCGGGAAGTCCTCCTCAAGCGAAAGTGAAAAGCAGAACAGCGGCCGTGGTCGTGCGGCGCGGGAAGCAGCACAAGCTGATGAAATAGTCGATGTCGAGGACGACAGTACTTCTCCGGGTGCGAGCGGTGAAGCTGGTTTGACTGGAGCGGCCGCAACTACTTCTACAGGAGCTGCAGCAGAGCAGATGCGAGCGGAAGATAGGGAAGATCATACTAGCAGTACCACGGGAAATAACGTCGAAGTAAACGGCACAAATGCAACAACATCTACGCCCGGAGTAGATTCTTCTTCGCTCCAACAAATGAACTACTATCCTGAGCCGCGAGAAGACGCTGCTATCGATTTTCCGGAGGCGGAGCAGGAGACATCAGCGCTGCTCCACTCATGGATGCGGGTAGATACTAAGCGAAAACTGAGCTAAGTGATAGTAGTGCAGTGAAGTGGTGGAGGCCTCACGTACGCCACTACCTACGAGATTGACATATTCCGAAATTAAAAATCTTTTCTCTTTGTGTACAAATTGCGCTTCTGCTACGAAAATCAATTTCTTTATTGGCATGCGCATACCTCTACCTGTAGAATGCTTGGAAGGCGCACTTTCGCTTTTGTATTCAATTTCAAAATTAATCATTACACGACCCGCGAACAAATTAATTGAAAAAAGCTTTCAAATGATGTAAACTCAAATTGTAAACCTAGTTTGACGTCCACGTCCTAATTGCAAAGGAAAGCTTCACAACTTCTACTTCCATTGATTGCACAAGTTTGATGGTGTGATCATTGGTTTCTGCCTGTGATTGTCAACAACGTGCAAGATGAAGATCAAGCTTACAGTTACAGTAGTGGATGCCAATGCAGTTCAGCTCGAGCAGCAGGTCCAGTGTATTAAGAGACCACAGGCGCCGCGTAACTAATGGTATTCTTGCGGCAGTTCTACTCAACTGAAGGTTCGTGAGGCGCAAAGTTTGAGTGTTTTTTGGGAATTCCAACGACGTTCTTGCACCAAGCAGTTCACAACATATAGATCAAACGGTGGACGCAAAGAGGATTGATACAGCTCGATCATGGAACCTTTGCCCATGATGATCTTCGATGGATGAAAAAATAATTTTCGTCGCCTAGTACCAACCAGTTTTAACCTGCCGGAGAATAATTCGATTCAAGATGGCGGCTTCTTCCATCTTCCAGTGGTCTTCCCTGCTTCCGTTTGTTTTTTTCGCAGTGTGCTACGTACTCGGGCTCAGTAACCTCTTGTGTGCCTTTGCGGGGCTGTTGGTGCTGCTTACCGTACTGTACTTCTTACTGCTTTTGCTCGATCCGGAAATAGAAAACGAGAATCACAAGTGCATACCCGCTGCAAACTGGCACAGAAGTAGTTCTGCTGTCGACGCCGTAAAGAACACGCAGAGTAGAACGTACTGACAGATGGAAACGTTGACAGAGCATAATGCCGCTGGTGGCACAGTCGAAAGCTGTCTTCGTTTTCCTTTTGCCTGTGCTGCTTCGAACCAAGTAGCAAAAGAAAAGCTTGTGCTTTGTTCAGAACAAACACCAGATCCTATGTGAAGCTGAAGGTACTTGAATCGAAGTCCTTGCAGCTGTCGGAAAATATTTTTGCAGCACAGTCTTGAAACGATTCATTGGAATTGGCTATAATGATAAAGTGAGAAAGCTCCAAAACCGCTTAGTCTGTAAAACTGTCCTCGGTACTAGAAAAACTACAGTCCGGGAAAAAAAATCGGTTTCGCATCCTCTAATGACGTGTCAATACTAAACAACCTGAATCGGATTATTTCTGTTTGTGGCCAACGCTCCTACTTAGAGTTAGAGTTGTGTTGGGATCATTTGAATTACCACAAGGGAGTGCAACTTCTAAGAGAAGGGGGAAATGGAACTTCTGTGGTGGATCTACGTGAGGCCACTAACAGACTATGCTACCAAGTCGGTAGAACTATTCACAGCCTTCACAACATGATGCTCATAATGAACAACTACTTTTTTTAGCGAAACGTTAACGGAAAATTTTGATATTTGGCTTTTCCATTCTTTTCTACCACAGATGCCAACTACCCTTCTTTGATGCAATGATCAATTTAACGCATCAGCTATAGGTTTCTGCGTTGGACTTGGTCTAAGTATGACAGATTGACTTTTCTCTTTATAGCACTACTAGCTACACTTGAAAATTTCCTCGACTTAGCTTTACCACATCGACGACCCAACGGCCGCTCGAAATAAATCATGAAAGGCGACGGCAAGCAAGCCCAGCAGCCGGGCAAAGGCAAGAAGGCCGCAGCGCCCCCGCCCCCAACGGGCAGCCGGCCCGCCATGTCGGCGCGCGGGCAGTTTCGGAAAGGCCAATATTACAATGAAAAATGCCCCCACCCAAAGCCTGGCAGCATTTGTATTGCAAACCTTTCCAACAGAAACATTCCCCGTCTTGCATATCTCAGCATCACAAATTTTCCATGCAGAATAGGTCAAATTTGTGTTGCGAAGTAGCCCAACAGCAGCCGGATCTCTTATGCACAAGGCACCTTGCGCACCCAGATTCTGCATCAGAAACGCTCACAATCCTTTTATGCAAGACAAAAAGCTTTCATTTGGAAACTTTAACTTTGCATGACAAACTTCTGCAAATGCCGGGGTGGGGCCATTGTTCATTGTAATAGCCAACCCGTGAACTTCGCTGCGGAAGACAACGCGCTGCAGCAGCGGGCACAGCAGGTGGACGACATGCACGCGATTGAGGCGGTGGTTGAGGAACCGTACTCCGGGATGTCCACCGCGGGATCGTCGCAGGACCCCACGATTCCGACCAGCTCCGAGTCCGCCGGGATCCAGTGGCAGAAGTGCCCGCGGTATCAAATGCAAATACTGGGTCTGGGTCTGGAAGATTGTGAGATTTGTCATGCTAGTCTGGCATGACTCTGCCCTCTGTATTGCGTGGCCACCAAGAGGCCCTCTTGCCTGTCATTCAAAAGCGCAGCTTTTCTTTCTCATGCGAAATACGCATCACAGACACAGAAGCACGAAAAGACTTGTCATGCTTGGCGGCGCATTATAGAGCACTTATTGTTCGCGGGCTTGCATCACAAGTTTCCAGACCCAGACATATTTGCATTTGATACGCGGTGCGAGAAGGACATCCGCGTCGAATTTTTCAACGACCATTGGTCCTCGCACAGCAGCGAATATGCAATGCAAAAGCATCGTACTAGTATAAATTGCATTACAAATTCCCTCAGCATTACAAATTGAATTTGTGATGCTGTTTTACCTTGAAGAGATTTGTAATGCATAAACACATCAATTACTACGAGTACGATACTTTTGCACAGGATAGCGAGATTTTCCCCTGGCTGTTTCTCGGGGGGCGACGGAACGCGGAGAACGAGATCGAGCTGATCGAGAGGACGAAAATCACGCACATTTTAAATGTGGCAGTGGAGCTGGTGAACTACCTGCCGCTGCCACTGCAAAACCGGTTCGTGGAGAAAACCATCCCGTTGAACGACACGCAGGACGAAAAACTGCTGGAAAACGGGTTGCGGGACGCTGCCCGGTACATCAATGACGTCCACATCAACGACCCGGAAAACAAAAACCGGATTTTATCAAAAGGAAAAATCCCCCCTCCCCATATCAAAACGGAAATCTGTGATGCAGATTTGTTGTCACAAATCAGCTTTGTCATGCTACACGGGAAAAGATGCGGACTGTGGTGCTGGGTGGCGTGGGGGAGCCTTGCATCTTCAGCATGATAGGAGGCAGCTGAGAGTGAGAAACAGCATGACAAATTGCCTGCAAACGAGACCACGACTGCGGCTCTTGGCCTTCTAGCATGACAAGTCGATTTGGTACCTCAAATCCTGCATCACAGATTTCCATTTCGATATGGGGAGGGGGGATTTTTCCGTTTGATAGATTTTGGTACATTGCACGCAGGGCGTGTCCCGGTCGGCGTCAACGATCATCGCGTTATGCAAGAAAAAAACTGTGTCAGTGTAAACTTGTGATGCAGAACATGCAACAGAGTTACACCTGTCATGCCAGACAGCCACGAAGTCCTCTATTCGTGTGTGTTTTCCCTTACAAGTCACGCATGACAGGTTTTCTCTGTCATGTAGAGCAAATTTGTGATGCTGTCAACCAAAAAGAAAGTTACACTAACACAGTTTTTTTCCTGGATACGCGTATTTGATGGAATACAAGCACTTTCGGCTGAACGAGGCGTTTTACTATCTAAAGGATAAGCGGTCGATCATCGACCCCCGGCCGAACTTCATCGAGGAACTCGGTCGCCTGGAAACCGAGATTCTCTTCCACCTGCAGAGGCAGCAGATGGGGGGGATGCCAACCTTAACCGCGGCCGACGTGATTGGCGACCGGGTTTTTCTGAATTTTGACCACAACTCGAAAAACGACCAGGTGTACCAGCAGCGGAAACTATTGAGGGGAAAAATCCCCCCTCCCCATATCGAAAAGGTATCTTTCCGAAGATTTGTGTTGCTGATTTGAGGTCACAAATCACGTTTGTCTTGCAAGAAGACAAGGGCAGAAGCTTCCGCCCCATTATGGAGGCGATTTCTCATGCTGTAGGGCCTAAAGGTCAGCCGTTTGCAATGCTGAACAACTAGACCCATACGCCCCTACCAAGCCTGGGGATCTGGCCGCAATGCCTTCCTGCTATACAAATCTGATTTGTGTACGCAAATCCAGCACGTCCCTAGCTCTTCGTGCTCGCCGCTGAGTACAGTTGAGCACCTTGTAGATCGCCAAACTGTTCCATAGCGCTGAAACGACGCGGCTTTCGCCAGGGGGAGCAGTCATACATTGTGTGCCCTCCGGGACTATACCTCGACTTCCGTCTAAACTGTGGGGCCCACTTCTCCCTATCAGTATTCGGTCGTTGGGAAGGGTGTCCGGGGTCTCCGTCTCATCGGTTCTCGATGGCTGACGCGAGTTTGTGAAATTGGGGGCAGTGGTTGGCTTAGGTTTGCGGAGTACTTCTGAAAAGAGGCTCCCATTCCTTCTTCCAGGCAGTGATCTTTGATCGCTGCCACGCGGAGCCACCCCCTTTTCTCACCCCCAGGGGGTTGTGGACCTGGCAAAACCGATGAGTTCGGGCTGCTGACTGTTCCACTTCTTCTTAGCGGTACCAGTTTCGCCCACGCCCACGCAAATCCAGCATCACAGATCTCCTTTTTGATATGGGGAGGGGGGATTTTTCCTTTTCATAGAAACAAGAAATCACGCACGCGGCGGCAGCGAAGGAGGAGATCAAGACGCAGGGTCTTGGGGGCGTGAAGAATTTTCTTGGTCTGGGGAAAAAAGCCACATCCACATCGTCGTCAGGCGGTGCTTATCAAATGCAAATGTGCCCAGGGGGTAGGGTAGCACCCAAGAAAAATAGCAAAAAGCTGCAAAAAAGCTTGTGCTAAGGCTGGTGGCGAAGTTGGTGCCGAAGCTGGTGCCGAAGCAAGCTGGTGCCAAAGCTGGCGCCGAAGGTGTTGCAGCTCAGAAGCCCGAACCTCCGGGGCGGCGGTTCGATCGTTCTTGGGCCAGAGGCTGGGCCCGAGGGTGGGGCAGAGATAACGATAGGCCCAGCCGGCTACGCCAGGCGGGGCAGGGCCAGAGATAGACTGGGCCGGCCAGAGGCTGGGCCACGCCAGGCGCGGGGCCCGAGGTTCCGCCAGGCGCGGCGCCGGAGGCGGAGCAGGAGCAAGAGGCTGCGCGATAGCGCAGGCAGGAGTGAGGCTGGGCTGTCGGGGGCTCGACTAAAGGTTGGGCCAAGGTTTGCGGAGAATACACCGGAGGAGGCGAAGTATCCACAAACGGGAAATGGACTCCAAATATCCACGAGCGGGAAGATACGCAGCCAGCACGCAGGAGGCTGTTGCGTGTGGGCTGCAGAGGCTCGCATTTCCTCGCTCACGGCAGATCGATCCGCGCCCAAGATTCCATCTCGGTCGCCAACGCGCTGAGTGAGCGGGCAAAGAAGCTGGTAGGAATGTTGCTTTCTCACAAGCTTCCCTACTAGCTTCTACACCAGCTTCTCCACCAGCTTCTCGACCACAAATTGTGGTCTAGCCTTCACGCAAAGTAGCGTTTTTTCATGATAAAAATTGTTTTTCTCCCGTGAAAATGAAGGCACTTCCAAACACCTTCTTTCGTTGAAGGTGCTTGTTGGTGCCGTGCTGAGATGAAAACGACCCAAGGCAACGGGCGAGGAGCGAAGCAGCTGGCAAGGCGGGACGAATACGCACGCTGCTGCGCACTCAGAAAAGGCCACGGCATGATGGCGAATTTGTTTGCGGTGGCGAATCTTTGCAGGCAGCACGCAGCAGTTTGTTGCGTGCAGGCTGCAAAGATTCAAAATTGTGGTCCGTTCGGGCCTCAAGTTGTTCTTGTTGCACCGACCCAGACATGCAAATCATCTTGGGCGGCCGCCATCTATCGGGCCAACTCCTTGCCCAAGCCCTTGGCCAAAGCGGGGCGCTTGGGCCCCAGACTGCGCCACAACTTTCCCGGCTTCTCGTCTGGGAGAAAAGCTGCGCACGAACAGTCCGGCACGAAGACCACAATGCGAGGCGCGATTGGGATTTCGGCCTGTGCCGCAGCATCTTCATCGCGCAACACAAAAAAAAAAAACGAATAGCGCGCGCACAGAAAGGGGGCACAGAAGCCGCGGCGCAATAAATGCATACGGTCTGCGCAAAGGGGCCCAAAGCTGTGCAATTTTTTTGCACCAAATATGCCAAAAATGCGAAAAAAGCTGTATTTTTATCAGCCCAAAAGATTTGGGCCTACCCTACCCCCTGGGCACATTTGCACGCGATAGTGCTGGAATTATAGCTGGACGACCACAACTTGATGGTCTAGGTGGAGAAACTTCCTCGAAAGACGGTAAAAATATAAGCGGTGCAGCTACAACTTCTCCTGTTGCGGCACCCCCAATGGTAGTACCTCCTCCAGGTAGTTCATCTGCTACAACAACCGCAGGGCCGCTGCAAACCAAGGCGAGCGACGCGAAGACGGGACGGGACCTGGCTTTGCGGGAGCGGATTGACAAGTATAAAACCGTGGTGGAACAGACCAACAAGAAGAACAAGTTGTGGGTGTGGGAAGACATCTTCGGCCAGCTGCTCGATTTTGAGACCGCCATGGCGGTGTTGCACACGATCGGCGACTGGATGCAGCGGCAGCTGGCGTTGCGAGAAAGAAAGTCGCACAATCGACGACTGTCACAGAGTATCAACTGCAAAAATGTCTGGGTCTGGAAGGTGGCAACTTGTCATGGTAAATCTGAAGCATGTAAAAATCTGTGTTGCATGAGTGCCAAAAGCTGTCCACTTTTGGCCAAGTTCGTTGGAAGGGAGTTTCTCATGCAAGATAGGCATGGCAGAGACCTCACAGAGTCTGTCATGCTAGGTCCCGCATTCCAGACCTGAGCTGCCATGGCGAATCTGCGTGACAAGTTTACACTCTTCCAGACCCAGACACTTTTGCACTTGATGCAGAGGCAAGAGCAGGACGACGGAGGGATGTCCTCCAGCCCGAATGTGTCCACTTCGGAGGTTATCCTGAGTAAAAACGTACCCACACCAGAGTCAGGATGGGGATTTTGCAACACAAACCTAGGAGTTTTGTGAGTCACGCATGACAAGTTGCGCTCTGCAGTGTAGTGCAGGTTAGCAAGTGCAGCCGCGTCACAGATTCATCTGCTCATCGTGTTCACAGCATCACAAATTCCAAAACACGATTGGAAATGGCTCTCATGCGGATGCGCGTTACAAGTCTTCCTGTCTTTGCAGATCTGCATTACAACTCTGTCGTGGGTACGTTTTTACTCAGGATAGAGGTAGAACAGTCGGAGAAGGTTTGGTCCGTGTTGAAGCCAGAGGTGCTTATCCAGGAACTTCGCCACCACGCGGCCACCTGTCTTGCGTACTGCGTGCTGTGTGAGGGAATAGAAGATGAAAAAGCGAAGGAAGCTCTGAAGGACGACATAATCCAGAGGCTAACGAAGGACGAGAAATCCGCTTTAGGGCTTACACTATCCGCAGAGGAGGACAGCCGAGAAACCACCACCGCAATATCCTGGGCGGAGTACACGTGGAAAACCTATTTGAGGGACGGAAAAGTACCGCAGGAGGGACAGAAGGAGTATCGTAAGGGGCACGGGCCGTTGCCGAAGGGTTCTTTCCTTGGTGGGAAAGGGAAAGGCGGAGGTTTCCAGCCGAAGCCGTGCGGTGGTGCCTTGCCTGCCGACGGAAGCCCGCGGGGTGGACAGCCCCTGGTATTGCCACGGCGCGGGCCGAACACGCCAAGCAGCAGGAGAATTTCAGACACGAGCATTGCGTCATCCTCCGTCATGAAATCGACACCGAAAAAGCCCTCCGAAGCGGAAGAATTCGAAAAATGGCGCGCGTTGCCGGTGATGGGCTCGGAAGAAGTGCAGAAACGGATCCGCTGGGAAGGTTTGCGGGCGACACACAAGGTTTACGGTGGCTCTGGCGGGATCTGGCTATACAACGTGGACGGAAAATTGGTCGCTGGGAAATTCCAGCGCGACGCGATGGAAGTGTACGCCATTTTGTTGTCCAGGTGTTTTCACCCTTCCGTGCTTCGCTTTGCCAACATGCGGGTGATCCACCTGCTGCAAGAGGATGAAGATGGAAACGGAAACGAGTACTTTGACTTGCTGTCCGCGGTATGCATTGCAAAAGTAAACGTACTAGGATAGATTGCATTACAAATTTTGGCAAGAAGAAAAATGGAATTTGTAATGCTGTTTTATCTTAGGAGGAAGATTTATCATGCTATCGCAAGAAAAAAGTGTTACAGTTACACATTGTTGCGGGCCAAGCAAGACAGACAAGCTCTGTTATGCCGGATATGCATAGGAGCCTCGTTTCATAGGTGTTTTCCCGTAGGATTTCTGCATTGCAAGTTTTCTCTCTCATGCAGGGAAATTTGTGTTGCTGAATGGACTACAAATGTGTAACTGTAACACTTTTTTCGTGGGATACATGCGTATTTGCAATTAGTACGAGTACGATACTTTTGCACAGCATCCGCGGTAGTGCAGGTGAAGAAGAAAGAAGCGCAAATAGATACCGAGCTCCCCGAGGAAGAAGCGGAGGCCTACACGTCGTCCGTGAACGTACAGAAGATGATGTCGTCCGGGAAGCAGTTTCTAGGTATTCTCGAGGTGGTCCGGGGGTTGCGCACACTCCAGGGTGTCGGCGGGTTGCACCAAGTGCCGCAAAAACACCACGACCGGATTCTGCAGCAGATGGGTCGGATGTGCGCGTTCGACGCGTTGATAAACAATTTTGACCGGCTCCCGTGGCGGTTGATTTGGTCGAACGACGGGAACTTGCAGAATTTGATGATCGAACAGGAAGGAGCTCCCGGCAATACGAATACTCTGCCACAGACGAAGATGTCGAACAATCATGACCAAGAAATACCAACCAGAAACAAGATTGAGTTCGACTTAATCGGCATCGACCAAGCGATCACTACCATTCTGTCCGAGCCCGGCGCGGCCGCCTACCGCGAAAGGCTGAAAAACGCGTGCAAAGAGGTGTTGGAAGACCCGTCGGTCCGGTTTTCCACCATGTTGCACAAGTTTGAGAACATCACCAGCAGTAAAAATAGAAATTCTGTCAAAAGTACTAGCCCAATATTAACCCCGACGACCCCGATGTTAAAATCGAAGCGGAAGAGCACGAAGGAGGATGCGGAAATTAAGGCGGGGTTGTCCGCCACGGTGCAATCGCACGTGTCCGCCCCATATGGATTGCAAATATGTCTGGGTCTGGAACAGTGAAACTTGTCATGCTAATTCTGGATTGTGAAAAAATCTGTGATGCATGATTACCAAAGGTTGTCCTGGTCCATTTTTGGCCAATTTTACAAGAAGTTTCTCATGCACAATAGGCATGAGAAAGACAAAGATCTCGCAAAATCTGTCATGCTATGTCCTGCACACCAGACCTCATGAGTCATGGAAAACCTGCATGACAAGTCTCTGCTTTTTCCAGACCCAGACATATTTGCACATGATACGCCGATGAACCACCAGGCCCGGAAATCCAACTGGCGGCAGGACTTGCAGGAGCAGATCTACTATCAAGTGTAAAAGTGTCTGGGTCTGGAAGAATGCGCGATTTGTCATGCTGCTTTTCCATGACCTATGAGGTCTGGAATGCCGGACCTAGCATGACAGATTCTGCGAGACCTTTCTCATGCCTATCCTGCATGAGAAACTACCTCCCGACTTGGTCAAAACTGGGCGACCTTTGGCAATCATGCAACACAGATTTCTGCATGCTGCAGATTTAGCATGACAAGTTGCAATCTTCCAGACTCAGACATTTTTACATTTGATATCTACGTCTGCACCGGGGTGGCCTACGACCCGAAGTTGATTCCTTTCATTATAACCCGCTCAGGTGTTACAATCTCAAACCTTACAATAGAGTCTGGGACTTGTCTTGCATAAACAGCATGAGTAGCAGAGAGAGATTTGCGCTTTTCGCAATACAAAGTTCGCTGGATTTCGATGCGGTTTGAGGCTCCGGAACTTGTCATGCGCACTGCTTTGGGAGTAGGCCAGATGTTTCACGTTTTGCATCACAAAATCCAGATTCTATTGTAGCGTTTGAGATTGTAACGTCTGCGCGGGTCATATTCATCGCCGGGCTGCGCGAGGGCTTTGAGGCGATCGCCGGCTTGGATTTCGTATCAAATGCAAAAATGTCTGGGTCTGGAAGATTCTAGACTTGTGATGCTGTCTCTGGATTCGAAAAAATTTTGTATTGCGTGATCAGTAAGAGGAGTAGATTTTGTGCGCCGCGGAGATGGCATTTGTCATGCGGAATAGGCATGATAGAGCGCTCTAAAAATATGTGATGCTAGGCCATGCATTACAGGCATTATGGATCATGCAAAATATGCATGACAAATCTTGCAATCTCCCAGACCCAGACATTTTTACATTTGATATTTCGAGAAGGCGCTGGGGGAGTGCGAAAAGAAAATCGTCCAAATGTTCGGGGGCGGGGTAACCAGGGCGGACCTCGCCCCGGCACGCGCGTTCTTGGTTGCGAACGCGGAAGTGATTCGAAAATGCGTGGAGGAACTGTCGTGAACAATTGAAATGATTATATGAAAAGCTATAAGCTAAAGCATAGGTGGCATCTTGATCTTATTACAGGGAGAAATTTTGTATCAACATGTTCTCATAGTCAGATCGAAGATGTAGATGTACTTCCATCCACGTCCACCATGATGCTTGGTTGTCAGCATTGATATTTTATTTGAGCGACAGGACAGACTATTGCACTGCGACCTCGCGATGAAGACCACTGTTCTCTCACGACACAGAGTACGAGTAGAATTGCGCCGGAACATGCAACGCGTTTCTGTAAAACAACCGGATGAACAACCGTGTAGAATTTTTAAAAGTATCCAACAGTAATCTTTGTCGTCCCTCATTTGATTTCATCCTTTCTGCGACGATTCCATAAAAACATTTGCGATCGTGAGGTGTTCCTGTCGGTTGCCGTTCCGACAGCGCATTCCCGTTCTTTGTTTATCAATCCAGACGGAACTTCTACCGACGAGAGTTGGTGGTGATGTTGAAGAACTGAGTAGAAGGCAGCTGCGTAGGTACTGTAGTTCGTGCGTCAACTACTTATGAAATTTTTAACGCGCTAGCTGTAGGACTTCTGGTGTCTTCTTCGCGCCTGGGAGGCACAGAAAAAATTCCTTCCTGGTGGTGTAAAGCAGTATGACTGGTGGTCGACCGTGTAGTTGTATGTATGATGAGGTTCTTGTCACTCATGTTAGACATTCACCAAGTTACCATCTCCGAGTTAGTGACACAGGTCGAGGAGGATTACAGTACGTGATAGATTTGAGAGCAGTAGAAGAAAGCGTTTCTACTAGATGGTGCAGAAGCTGTGTGTGTGGTCGTCCATGAATTGCCGTAATACAAATGAGAGTATTTTTAAAGATACCTTCACGCACGCATACTCCTCGTTGAAAGAGCAACAAGACCATAACTTTTACACTAACTCTATTTTTCCTGATGTTGCATTGGGCGCGGGTACGCAGCTGTTGAAAGCATTGAATCAACATCCTCCACTTGTTAATAGTCGACCACGTTGTATTTCCAGCTCCAGCCCGAAAGAACAAAAATGCTTCGGTAGTACAGGCGAACGGATCGCCTTTGCGCTGTGAGCGCACATCAGACTGGCGACGGCTTCTTCCTGGGCCCAAAATTTTGTTCTTCGGACCCGAACGTTTTTCCCTCGGCGGCTTCGCAGGAACAAGGGGAAAATAAACAGGACGAACCCAGAACGAAGATGTCTCGGACCGAATCTCCGATAGCTCAAGAGAGCTCCATGCTCAGCACGGGAAAGAAGAGTCGTACCGATTGGTTTTTTCGTGCTTAACGTATGAATGTGTGTCATTTTCATTTTGCTCCTGCAGAATCATAGAAATAGCTACCGCACGAACAAGTTCCTTGTCATGGATGTCCACCAGGTTTCGCGTGCATCGTGCGCAAAAAGAAAATGACGTGCGTCGAGATTGATGTCATTTTCATGATCCCATCGGCAAACATCACGCACCACCACAGATACCGCCTACTTCGACCGAATAAGTAAGCTCTCCGAGAGGTTACAGGGCTTGCAAGTGGGGCTGCAGCATGAGAGGAATTCACGGTATGACCAGCTGTCGAGCAAGCTGAAACACGTAGACGAAAGGCTAACCAGCTCTCAGGATTCCAGTGCGAAGAAGTATAGGATGCTGATTTTTTGTACAACTTCATGGAGTAGTTTTTTTTCTGCAGGAACGAAGATGAACCAGGGCCAAGCCGCTCGTAGAGTCTCGTTGAGCAGTTGTGTAGTTTGTTGCTTGAGTGCAAAAACTGTACAAAATATATAGCGAAAACCTCGCTCATCAACAACGAGAACGACATCGACATTCTTTTTCAGGTTCGGTCTCCTTAAGGAGCAGCTCGGGAAGTTTTCCAAAGACTTAGAGGAGGAGAAAATGGCACGAGAAAACCTCGCAGAAATAAAGTCCCGGGAACTGAATCAAATAGACCAGAGGCTAACCGCGGCGCTGGAACAGGAACAAGCAGCGCGAAGGGAAAGCGAGCAGCGGTACTCTGTGGTTATTCTTGATGTCAGCTTGTGAAGTTTTTTCTTTTTGAGTTGTAAGCATGAATGTATGACGAGCTTGACTTTGACCTTCACCTTTTGAGCGGTGATAGAGCCAGTTGTACGGATAAAAAAATCGAACCTGAATTTCAAAATAAAAAACACCAGGTTGCTCCGACAATTTGAGGAGAAGACAACACTGCTTCGGGAGGATGTTACCAAAGAAGGGAAAATTCGCAGCGAAAACGAACAGAATTTACGCCGATATCTGGAGGTTGACATACCAAAATTGTACTGCTTTTTCGTTTCTGTTTTGCAGTTTGTTCTGCGATTATATGTGGTTCTATCCAGGGGTAGGGTCCGCTACTAGGTGCAGCTTCTCCTTCATTTCTTGCGATGCCGCATGGTTAATCATGACATAAGTACCTATTGCGGAGTGGTGTGGAAAGAGCGTCCTGCCCACCATCCTTATCAGGTACGACTCCCTGCGCGACGAGGTGAGTAACCGAGAGCAGATGGAAAGCCGCATTTTGAAGCGTGCTAACGAGGAGATACAACGTTTGCAAGATAATATCGTCGCGGAAAAACGCGCCCGAGAGGAAACCGAGGAAGCAATGCTCCGTATGATTTTTTATTTTTTGCAAAACGTTTTTTCGGCCGTGCTTGCTTGCAGCGGGTCGTGCTTCTTGAAAATTTTCTTGCATCTAGACAAGAAGAGAGCGAGGCGAAATTATCTCTGTGGATGTTAGGAATAGGATGAGCGGAATTGGCACCACAATTTTGATATTCGCCACGTCCCTCAGGTATGATGGAGGACGTGGTCAGCAAGATGCAAGGCGAAATCGCTACCGAGCGTCGCGAACGAGAGCAAACCGAGGAAACATTGCTCAAACTGTTGGAAGACACGTGCAGCAAGCTCAACGCGGCGAGCCAGGCATTGTGAAAAAGTGACTCGAGCGGCAGGAGTGAACAAAGATTTTGCCCGTAAAGAGTTTTCCTACGACCAGTCACATCTGGATCTACTGAACGGAGCGAACTGACGCACGGCGTCTCTTTCAGCGTAGTACCTAGCCTACTACCACTAGCATCTTCTTCGTCCACCAGGAGCGCTCCTGCTTGTAGTGACGGCGTGTGAACTCTCCTCGGAACTACAATCTGCAACTACGACGGGATGAACAAACTACCTGTAAACCGACACTTTATAATACGCTTCTTTTTGGACTTTTGTTATATTGTTTTAGCTTTGACTGATCAGCCAAAATTTTCAAAGCTTTGGGTTTGGAGATGATAAAAAAGAGGGCCAGGCTGGCCTTTCGCACGCCTTTTTGGCCGTCTTGCTCTCGCTCTCCGGTATTAAGTTCGTTGTAAGCTCAGTATGAAGTTCGAGCACCATGCATGATGTGTAGTAGAAGAGCAAAAGATACAGTGCCCAGAGGAGTGCACTCTGCAACAAGTTTATAAATGTTGTGAGTCTTGTTTGTAGTAGAGTACTTATAGTAGTTTAACAAAATCAAAATGTGAAACCGAAAAGGAAAACCTCGAAGGCCGTACAGACGCCCGTTGAGGAGACCAACTAAATACGTCTTGAATTCTTTGCTTAAGGAACAAATCGCCCAACGAAAGAACGGTGCACCTACAGCAGCGCCTCTATTCTCTCTACGACAGCTTAAGTAAGACAGACACGGAGGATCTAGCTGCCGCGGCCACCTCGTCGGCATAAACTAACTGCGACAATTTATCATCGATTTAATACAAGCGATGGCGGGTATAACACCTCGTCGTATAATTCGCACAATAAGGACCAAACAGATTTATTCAGTACTTAAACTTATATCCCAACTACAGTATACAAGTATCAGTATGTCAAGAGGAATTCAACATCCTGTACAAAAAAAATTGTCGAGAAGTTGCAACTTCTGTCAACAACGAAGGACAAAACCGTCGAAGAAAACAAAAGCAGCGCGAAAACAGCGGAAAGCAACTTCCATTCCAGCTGACCGCGAGCAGGGACACGCATGCGACAAGATGGTCGATAAGGGACGACCACTGCGCTGAAATTTTGGATAAACCGCATGTGGTGTCCTTCTTCTAAGTACTTACTCCAGTCACATCGCTGTTCAGCATCATCATCGTACGGGCACTGAAAAGCGAAAGCTCTGCGCGATTCATTTTTGCACGAGTTTTGTGAAGCAGTATGAGTACCAGCAGACATCATTTCACCGAGGCAGACAGGGTGGAGGAGTCGCGTGTATCTTTGAGGAGCTGTGAAGTCGCAACAGGCAGAAACTGAGTTATCGGGTCTAGATGTCTCTCTAATTACAAAGATGGTTCATGATTGAACTTCGTAACTGTACGTAGTAAATTTGTACAGTGCTCGTGCAGGTACTTAGAGCTACAGCTACGGTTTTCTTGTCCATCCTAGAAGAAAAGATGGCTGACATACCGTTGGAAGGCATTGCGGACGAGCAGAAAGTGTATCTGCGAAATGCGGTGGGATCGGCTCTGACAAACGCCCTGGTGGTGGTTGCGAAGGAAAGGTAAAAGTACTTGTTGTTACGATTGATTCCTGCTGAAGATCTGGAAGATCATTCTTGCTACCCTCGTTCGTTCTTTTGCAGAAAAATGAACATAGGCATTTCAGGCCCAGCGCACCATTTTTATACTCTTCATCAATTACCACTAAAGGTATCTGCAGAGCCAGCTTGGCGCCACAGCATCCGAGACCAGCTTGCGGGTAATGGCTGCGCATTTGCGCGCCAACAATCCGGAGCGGAGCGACATCTACCGAGCGAAGAAAAAGGACGAGTACGACGAGTTTGTGCAATCCTGCACCCTGCGGAAGCGACTAGCCGAGCTGATTGCGCGAAGGCAGGATTTGAAACAGAGCTGGAAAGCAGACGATGAGAAGGAGTACGTGAAGCTCTGCAAGCAATTTGACTCGCTCAACAAGAACAAATAAAGCTTTCTGTTGCTCGGACTGCCACCATATACAATGTCAATGAATCTTCAGCTGCAGCCAGTCGTGAAACAGCCATAACGCTTGTGGTATTTTCTTGAAGTGTTACCGAAAGTAAGATAAAGATTCAAAGAAACTGATCTTTCTACGACGCCGCAGCAAAGAAAAGCATGCCGCTCGTCCTGCCGGGATGGAGGACGAGTTCTTGCCTACGACTGTTTATCTTTTGACCAAGAGAGGACCCCCTTCGATTGATTCTAGAGAGGAGGTGAAAACGAAACTTCCATGAATGAGTTGACGCTACTAGAAACCCTGAATTGCTGTAATCCTTTGCTTCTCATCTCCAGTTTTTTCAAAGCGGATAGCGAGCCTGGGTCGGAGCGTTATCGTGTGATACTTTTGAGAGACAACGGCTAGCGAGATGCAATGTGCCAGGCGTATTGTTGAAAACCACAAAGACGACATGCAGCCCCCAACTGAAGTTGTTTCTTCCACCTCCCGCGCTATCGAGCCCTTCATGTTTCGAATGTTGCACGTCTTCAATAGTTCTTGAAGGTATATAAAGCTATTTTTTTGCGGCCAAGCAGATAGTACCTGTAGGGCCGTACACTTTCTTCCAAACGTCTATCGTGTAATCATAGTTTTGAAGCCAGTTCTGTTTTGAGTTTTCTTTTTGCTGCATCAACACTTTTATCTCTGAAAGGGAAAACTTTTTGTTTTTGAAATAAGAATAACCATAACGCAATAATGCACGCGACGAGCGGACTTGGCAGACTCGCTTCGCCATTCCGGCGAAGTTCTTGTACGAAAGCCTTTACCGGCATACGCAGTTCCTCAAGTCGCACAGCTGTGGTGGAGAAACTGGCGACGGGAACTAAAAGTCGATCTTTCGTGACTTCTTCTGCCTCTTGTCTACCAGCGTCTATTTCTTGTGCTTCTACTTCCGCAATACGAAAGGGTGCTGCACCAGGTGTGCCAGGAGTGACAATCTCGGGTCCAGGCGGGAGCAGTAGTTCCACGTCAAGAAGAGATCTTCTGGAAAATCACAGCACACGACTATTCAGCATGCGTCCTCTACCACCAGCTGCCCAGAGAAGTACGGGGAAACGACCCTCTGTTCGCGCTTTCTCTTCAACTAGTAGTACCTTTCTGTCATCATCCCGCCCGCGCCGAGATGCTGCTGCTGCTGCTGGAACAGATGCGGAAAAGGAGAGCAGCAGCCCCGCCGAGCGGGATGTTATGGAGTACGACATTGTCATCGTTGGCGGCGGTCCGGCCGGGCTGGGCGCCGCCATCAAGGCAAAGCAACTGTACCCCGACATGGACATCTGTCTGATCGACAAAGGCGCCGAAATCGGGTCCCACATTCTCTCCGGCAACGTCTTTCAGCCCACGGCGCTCAACGAATTAATTCCGGATTGGAAGGAACGTGGGGCGCCGCTGGAAACCGAGGTAAATTCCGAGGCGTTTTTTTTTCTCTGGAACGACACAAAATCGGTCAAGCTCCCGAACATCTTTCTGCCCAAAGAGCAGCACAACGTCGGGAATTACGTCATTTCCCTCGGACAGCTCTGCAAGTGGCTCGGCGAGCAGGCGGAGGAGCTGGGCGTCGAGATTTTCTCCGGCTTCGCGGGCGACCGACTGGTAACGAACGGGGAAAACAAGGTGATCGGCGTGCAACTGAAGGACGTGGGGATTGCGAAGGACGGCAGCAAGAAAGACGCGTTTGAGCTGGGTATGGAGCTGCACGGCAAGCAGGTGATCCTTGCGGAGGGCTGTCGAGGCAGCTTGACGCTCGAATCCATCGATAAATTCGACTTGGCCAAGGAAAGTTGTCCCCAGCACTATGGGCTGGGGATCAAAGAAGTCTGGGAAGTGGATAACGAACACTTCAAGTAGTACGGCTTTTGATCGCGTTCTTTTTGATGCGTAGAGACAGAGGGTTGGATGTTGTTCTAGTACCGCTACCTAGGATACTCGAATAACCGTAGCTCGTTATTGTTTGTTTTCCCTTTTGCAAAAAATTGACCTGCTCTTGCTCTTGCGCTTGCCTCTCTAGGATGAAAGAAAATGAAAATCTGCAATTTCCTATATGTACCACTACACGACCACCAGATCCGGCTTCGTGGCTCACAGCGTGGGATGGCCCCTGGATTGGAGCACGTACGGGGGTAGCTTCATGTACCACATGGGGGAGAACCTGATCCACCTGGGTTTCGTCACGGGCCTCGATTACAAGAACCCGCACCTGTCTCCCTACCAGGAATTCCAGCGGTTTAAGCACCACCCAAGGATTGCGAAATACCTGGAGAACGGCACGTGCTTGAGTTACGGTGCGCGGTGCATCAACGAGGGTGGGCTGCAGGCGATACCCAAGTTGACGTTCCCCGGCGGCGTGCTGACAGGGTGCTCGGCCGGGTTTCTGAACGTGCCAAAAATCAAGGGAAGCCATACCGCCCTGAAAACCGGGGCCTTGGCGGGCGAGTTTGTCGCGAAACACCTGGCGGAAGGGAATAGTAGTACTGGGGACGATATCAAATGTAAAAGTGTCTGGGTCTGGAAGAATGCAACTTGTGATGCTGTATTTAGATTCCAAAAAAATCTGTATTGCATGAGTAGCAAACGGAATGCAATTTTTGCTACGCTGAGAAGGCATCTGTCATGCGGAATAGGCATCAAGAAGCCCTCAGAAAATCTGTATTGCTAGGGTATGCATCACAGACATCATGGCTCATGCAAAACGTGCATGACAAGTGTCAGAATCTTCCAGACCCAGACATTTTTACATTTGATAGACGAGGTGGCGGCCTACGAAACGGCGGTCAAGGAAAGCTGGGTTTGGGACGAGTTGAACGTAAGAACGTAAATTATTGACACATCTACCCTGGTAGAACCTTTTCGTGGAGTGACTGGAGGGAGTTTCCCCCCGTCCGTTTTTGTATATGGGCTGGCAGATCCCTAGAAGCTAATGCCTGGAGTTGTTGGTCTTCCACCCCTCTGAGTGGGGTCGGGGAAGGAGCCAACGCGGACGTAGTCCGCAGGTCTCGCTGGATAGTTTGCTTTGTGATGGATTCACATCGTTCTCGCGTTCTAATGAATGGTAGCTCATGTGCTCAGAGTGCACCGCAGTGCCATTCCGCCATTGAGGGCGCTTCCCAGCGGGGAAGGGTGATTTAGGAAGGTTGCGTTCTAATGGATGGTAGCTCATGTGCTCAGAGTGCACCGCAGTGCCATTCCGCCACTGAGGGCGTTTCCCAGCGGGGAAGGGTGATTTAGGAAGTTTTCGCTTTAATGGATGGTAGCTCATGTGCTCAGAGTGCACCGCAGTGCCATTCCGCCCCTGGGGATATGGGCTGTTCTTTGTTTTCGCTCCTCATTAGGGCAGGATGTTTCATTCCGAGCTCTGGCCCTCAAGCTCGGGGTCCTAGATGGGCTGGCTGGAGTTTGTTTTTGTTCGCGCTGCTAGGGAATATGCGGCAGTGCTGGAGAGCATTATGGTGCTGCTCAGGGTGCAAGGCGGGTTTTGCTCGCCCTTCGATATGTTGCGGGTTTTTCAACTTACTAGCTACCACTCCGAGTAAGGGCAGGAGGCTTCTAGGCGTCGTTTGGGAAGCCCTGTCGGGGCCAGATACCTCGCTGTGCTGGTTTTTAGCTTGAGAGCAGCTACTCCCCTGCCGGGTCGCGTCTCTACTCCTTTTTACACCAGAGAAGCTTTGGTTCGTCCTCGGTCTCAATGGGTCGATAGTATAGTTCTGCGCGGGGTTGTCAGCGAGTGTACAAAACCTCCAGCCGGGGGCGCATGGGTCGACAGCTAGAGGCTTGGCACTTAGGGATACGAGGTGGCGGGGCTCGCCGCAGGAAAGCTGGGTTTGGGACGAGTTGAACGTAACAACGTATGGAGAGAAAGGAACTAAAAAATCCATCTCTACGCCCATCTTTTCAAAATTTGCTCTATCGGTTTGCCGCCATTTCGTTGCATTCTCATACGTAAAGCCTCTCGAGCAGCTCGACCGCAGATCCTGGCTGGCGATATTGCCTGACAGATTTTCCGGGTCTTGTTTTTCTTTTTGCAGCTTGGTGGAGGAGTGTGGTAGGAGTTGCGAGGCCAACTTGTCATGCACATCTCCGCGACATGCAGAAACAAGAACAAAACCGGGAGAATGCATTCACTCGGCCGAGAAAGAAGTTGAAAAGATGCAGCCACGCAAAGTGCTCATCTTTTCAACTTTGAAAGCTATCAAATTTTGAAAAGATGCTCTTTCTGCATCTTTTCAAATTTTGATAAGTGGCTGCCCATTTTCCAAATTTTGAAAAGATGCTGAAGGAGACATCTTTTCAAAATTTGACAACCTCAACAACGCAAGCACTTGCTTTGTTGATGTTGTCAAATTTTGAAAAGATGTCTCCTTCAGCATCTTTTCTCCCCGAGGTATATTTCCCCGTTTCAGCCGTGTCCACATCTGAAAATGTTGCGCCATGAAGCACGGGCCACCTCGTCAGGGGTTGCTCGCTCTTCAGGTCTCCCGGATCTCTGGACCCCTTTGGCTTCTCGGACAGCTGTGGTCTGTGCGCGCCTCCCTATTCTACCTAGACCTACCCTTCCAGTTGGCTTTTCCGGTCAAGGAAAGCTGGGTTTGGGACGAGTTGAACGTAAGAACGTAAATTATTTGGTGTAGTATGTAGTGAGGTCACGAACGTTCTATCCTAGCTGTTTTCTTGCCATGCAGTGCGCAAAACGGCCGGCAGTTTTCAAGTGGGCGGAGGTGTTTTTGGACGTAAAAGATTTCCATTTATCAAGCAATCATGAGACTTAGAGGACGGAAGAGGATAATCTAAGGGGACTACCTCGAATAGATTTACATCATCATCATCAAGCGGGCGGAGCTTTGAAGTCAAACAAGCCCGGTCGAAAGCTATCGATTCCCGCTTGATAAAACGACGCAGGGGAGCCGCCAAAAGGGGCGCCCTTCTGAGGCGCCCACCGCCTTAGTTTCTGGCGGTTTGGGGCGCCCAGAAAGGGGCGCCCGAAAAGCAACAATCCGAAAAAAACAGCAAATCCGCATGGTATGGGCCCCATTTTGGCCCACAGTCGGGCCCCGCAAAAGACGCCACCAAAATCCGCTATTTCAGAGGCGGACTTAAGGCCAGAAGATGCGGCATTTTTCCAAAAAAAAACAAAAAACCAAAGTCCGCCAAAAGCAAAAAGCCAATCCGCGTGCTATGGGCCCGATTTGGGGCTCGCAAGGGGCCGACCCTGGCGGGGGCCCAGGCGGGGCCATAGCATGCGGGGAAGGTTTTTTCTGTCGAAACCAAATGGAGGCCAGCTTGGATCGAAATCGGTGCAGGAAAGCTGGGTTTGGGACGAGTTGAACGTAAGAACGTAAATTATTTGGTGTAGTATGTAGTGAGGTCACGAACGTTCTATCCTAGCTGTTTTCTTGCCATGCAGTGCGCAAAACGGCCGGCAGTTTTCAAGTGGGCGGAGGTGTTTTTGGACGTAAAAGATTTCCATTTATCAAGCAATCATGAGACTTAGAGGACGGAAGAGGATAATCTAAGGGGACTACCTCGAATAGATTTACATCATCATCATCAAGCGGGCGGAGCTTTGAAGTCAAACAAGCCCGGTCGAAAACTATCGAATCCCGCTTGATAAAACGACGCAGGGGAGCCGCCAAAAGGGGCGCCCTTCTGAGGCGCCCACCGCCTTAGTTTCTGGCGGTTTGGGGCGCCCAGAAAGGGGCGCCCGAAAAGCAACAATCAGAAAAAAACAGCAAATCCGCATGGTATGGGCCCCATTTTGGCCCACAGTCGGGCCCCGCAAAAGACGCCACCAAAATCCGCTATTTCAGAGGCGGACTTAAGGCCAGAAGATGCGGCATTTTTCCAAAAAAAAACAAAAAACCAAAGTCCGCCAAAAGCAAAAAGCCAATCCGCGTGCTATGGGCCCGATTTGGGGCTCGCAAGGGGCCGACCCTGGCGGGGGCCCAGGCGGGGCCATAGCATGCGGGGAAGGTTTTTTCTGTCGAAACCAAATGGAGGCCAGCTTGGATCGAAATCGGTGCAGGAAAGCTGGGTTTGGGACGAGTTGAACGTAAGAACCACTTCCCCACGACTGCGTCGCGGGGCAAGGCTGATTTGAATTGCTGCTGGGCCAAGTTTGGAGTTATTGCGTGCATTGCAAGCGCTTTCTGCTTGGTTAGTGAAAACAGGCAACAGGTAGTCATAGGCGACGCCGTCCGCGGCCGGGCTCACTGACCAAGCTCCAGGTAGTACTCAACTGCCAAGAAGAACCAAAAAAGATAAAAAAAGCCGACGTCTCCAGGGCAGGGCATTCACCGCGGCCGAAGAAACTGCTTTGCAGAGGCAAAAAGCAGCACAGGCCTCGACACAGAATGGAACCGCAGGCGCCACCGGCTTTTTTTTGATGCAAAAGTAAAATCCCAAAGGGGAGCTCGAGAAAAAGCACAAGAGCAGAGCGAGCAGCTGAACAATAAGAACAGGGTAACAAGGAACTTAGACGTGACCGGGGGGGTCACGTCCGTCCGTCCGGCCGGACGGACGGCACGTGACCGGGGGTAGTCCGGCCTCGGTGCGAGTTCGGCGCTTAATGCCGCAGCAACTGTGGCCTTCGGTAGCTAGAAGCCCCCGGCCGCGTCACCGACGGCGGACCGGGGGCAAAAGTCGTGCCTTTTTTCGTGAAAGACCGAACTCATGACCTTTTTTTTTTAGTTGGGCGCCCGAGCTAGCTGACAGCCCCCGGCCGGGTGACCGGGGGCGGAGCGAGACGAAGAGAGGCAGTTCTTCAGTGAAGTGCCGAGCCCATGACCTTTTTTTTTTTTTTTTAGTTGCCCGGGCGCGCGGGCCACCGCGGCCACCACCTCCTAGCGCCACGACCGACCCCCGGTCACGTGCCGTCCGTCCGGCCGGCCGGACGGACGTGACCCCCCCGGTCACGTCTAGGTTCCTTGTTACCTTGTTCTAACTCCAAAGCGCGCCCTGTGCAAATATCTTGTAGCACAAGCAGCGCTCTTTCATCGTGCAAGAAAGTAAGGCGCGCACTACGTCGTGCCTGTGGGCACTTTCGAAATGCGCGCGCGCGCCGGTGCTCTTTCGAAATAGGCGGCGCGAGCAATGCTTTTAAAACGCCCAAAAAAGCAACGCGCATCAGAAAAGCTTTTGAGCACTTTCGCGCGTCTTGCGTATTTTCTGAAAAGTCTTCAGAAGCTTTTCAGTCTTCAGAAGATTCTACAGAAGATGATCTTCAGAAGGTCAAAGCTTCTGAAGAATGCGGAAAAAAGGACGCAAAAAGTTGTCGCTTTGGAGACACAATTGAAAAACCTTCTGAAGGTTTTCAACCTTCAGAAGGTTGGCAAAAATTGCGACACTTCACTGCCTTTTTTTGTCTAAAAAGTCGGAAAGTCTTCTGAAGGTCAAAAAAGTGCCACCTTCTGAAGGTTTTCAACCTTCAGAAGATTTCAAAACGGTCAATTTTCACCTTCTGAAGGTTTTTTTGCTCATTTTCCATCTTTTTCTTCTGAAGGTCAAAAAAAACCTTCTGAAGGCGTGACCTTCAGAAGAAAAAAATGCTCACGGTTAAACCGATGGTATGCTCGCTCAAAAAAAAGACGCTTTTTTCCATTTCTTCTGAAGGTTCCAGTGACGATTTTGGACCTTCAGAAGACCTTCAGAAGAAAAAGCTTCTGAAGGTTCAGCAGCAATTTTGCCAAGCCTTCCCCTTATAGTTATTAGATTAGAACGGAAAGCTGGGTTTGGGACGAGTTGAACGTAAGAACGTAAATTTGGCGTAGTAGCTCCACCTCTCCTGAGAAAAGAATGAAATTTAGCGAAGAAAAATTTGAAGAGGCAGCATCCTTGGGCAAAGCAAGCATTAAATCTGTCAGCGAGGAGGGTACTTATCGTTCGACCGTGAATTATACTAAATAAATACGACTAAAAACAGGTCGGCAGGAACTGCCAGCCCAGTTTCAAACACGGTCTCCTTGGTGGTCTCGCGTACTCGGCGTTCAGTCTGCACGTTACAAGGTACTAACTACAACTGGTGGGAACAGAAATGTCACATACTGCTCGAATAACTTCCTTTCACATGGTCACCTATCCAAGTCCTGAGCTTCCAGGCAACACCTTTGCACGGACTTCACATTGGGCTCTTTGTATTCGTGTTCTTAAAAGTTAAAGAGAAAGTTACCATGACCATGCGTCATGGACATGGCCGAAAACCCAAAATGCAGGGGCCGCGAGCCGTGGACGTTTACGTGGTCGAAAAAGGACCACGAATACACCGAGCCCGCGGCGAAACACCAGAAAATTGAGTACCCGAAGCCCGACGGCAAACTTTCTTTCGACCTGCTTGAGAACCTGACCAGATCCGGCGTCAAGCACGATCACGACCAGCCGGCGCACCTCCGCGTGAAGGAGGAGCAGGCGGCCGATCCGCTGGCGGTCTCGCTTCCCGAGTACGACGGTCCCGAGCAGCGGTTCTGCCTATGAGAGCGCACAACCCCCTGAACCCTAACCCGTCATTGTATTGGATGAATAGCAATACAAACACCAGCTTGCATGGAGCCTGCGCATGACAAGTTCATGCTCCGAGCGTAGTACTGTTTGGCCTTGTTAGAGAATTTGTCATGCAAAGAGACTCACGAGACAGCAAGTGGGTTGTTTGGGATTTCGCATAACAAATGAGGGGGAGGGGGAGTTGTGCACTCTCATACTGCCCTGCCAAAGTGTACGAGTACGTGGCCGACGCCGAGAACAAGTTCCGCCTGCAGATCAACGCGCAGAACTGTGTGCACTGCAAGTGCTGCATATGCAAGAAAAATCTGTGTAAGTGTAACTTTGTCTTGCAGATGTTGCAATACAGTTACACTTGTCATGCCGGATATGCATCAGAGGCTATTTTAATACATGTTTTCGCGTACTAGCTACGCACGACAGGTTTTCTGTCCTGCAAAAAAAATCTGTGATGCTCTTCCTGCAAAAAAGTCACACTTACACAGTTTTTCTCTTGGATACTGCAGCATCAAAACCCCGAACGAATACATCCGGTGGACCGTGCCGGAAGGCGGCGGCGGGCCGCAGTACGCGGGAATGTGAAGATCATCAAAATAAAGGCGTTGATCGGCGGAGCAGGGGATCATGATATATTTCTGTGTGCAGAAGTGATGCAGAGGTTGAAGGGGAAGGGAACCGCTGATGTTCCGGCTATTGTGTGAGAACTTCTACTACTTCGCACTTTTCCCGAACCAGTTCGAAGTGGTATCCTGCCAGTCTCGACCGCCTCTAGTACAGGGTGAAGATGCTTCACGTGTTGGTCTTGGTCCACCTGTGCCTCTCACCGGCTCTGCCACATTCTTAGTGACATGTTGTACCGCACAACTTCTGTTTCGAATTCGATTTCTACAAAACGAAAACTTACTCCTCGTGTCCGCGTGAAGCCAGCACGCTGCGCTAGTAATGCAGGCTCCTCGAGTTCATCAAGCAGCAACAGTGGTGCGGCGGCGCGACTAGGTTGTAAAGTTTCCAGTTTCGGCTGATGATGTTTCCGCGTTCCTACGACGACAGATTGACTTTTCTGTGATCCAAGCCATTACAACATCGAGAATAAAGCAACTTTGTTTTGTTGTTCTATAATGTGCCAAGATAGTCCCTCTCCCTGCTCGCTGCTCGTACTCATCCACTTGTTGTAAGAATTTTTGCAAAAGATCTTTCTACCTTGACTACAGCCGTGGTCCAATTTGCCTTGCTGTTGATGTAGTTTCACACACATTCAGCAAAGTAGAGAAAAATTCACTGTTTTGAAATCTCCTGAAAGAACGCGCTTGACTCATTTGATAGGATTCTATGAAGGCATAGGCACCTCCATGCCGAGAAGAGCAAGAGGAAGAGAAGCGAACGAGAAGATCTCCGTCTTTTACTGCGAACAAAGCTAGACATAGAAGCGTGTTCCAAAACCGAATCGATAGTAGCCCCAGTGGCAGGTCGTGGCAGCACTGATTTTATGTTTTCCTTGGTACCACGTTCATTGACAAAAAATTCCCAGAAGTGGTACTTTTGCAGCGACTTTTTCTTGCGCGTTTTTTAGCTCCGTTTCAGAAGTAAGTGATACATGATGTGATCCGTATCTATGTATTAGCTATTCGCCATACACTATAGGGAAAAGTTCAATTAAATTGAACTTTTCCCGGAAATCAAAATAGGGAAAAGTTCAATTAAATTGAGCTATCTGAAACCGGAAATCGAAATTCAAATTGAATCAATTTGAATTTCGATTTCCGGTTTCAGATAGCTCGTCGTTTTTAGATCGACGAGTTGTGACACATAATTTGTATAGCTATGGTTCTTGCGTATTAGGAATACAATTGTGATCTTCGCTTGCTTGCGATTCCGAATCCGATTCACGATCACAGGCATGATTTGCAGTTCTTTTTAGTGCATCACAAAAGTGATGTCGCTGTCGTTTTGATCGGATCACCAACGTCCGATCCTATTATTTTTGGAAAAAAACCAACGTCTCTCCTGCAAGAGATCGCCGGCCACAGACTCGGCCTGGCCTCGCCTCGGGAAAGATTTTAGTTCGAAGCGCCAGTCGTTTTGATCGGATCACCAACGTCCGATCCTATTATTTTTGGAAAAAAATTAGTAGGTGCTATGCACGGACACAATGCAGTTGCGGAACCATCGGGAGTTCGCTACTGAGCGCAAAATCAATCGCAAAAGGCGCTTGCGGGCAGTCGTAAAAAAGCAGCCACTTTCAAGGGTTTTGAAGCTATGGCGGGCGTTTCGCCTGCGCTCTCCCAGAGCCCGCGCAACTGCAATGTAACTGTGGTAGGGCGCGCCTAGCCCGGAAAAAGGCCCTAGCCGCGCGGCCCCGCACAGTGTCTCTGTGTAGGGTATTTCCTGGATGGTGGCTAGCAGATGCGCCGCATGCTCATGCGCCACTTGAAGCCCCGCAACAGAGCCGTCAGCCCCGCAGCGTGTGTTATTCCCGTCGTGCCTGCGTCGCCAGCCCGGGGCGCGCAACTTTTGCGAAAGGTCTCGCCCGCAGCTAAGCTATCCTTGACTTTGGTTTTGTAACGGCGGCGCGCGCGGCGCCCGTGGTGCATCTGTGTTGGCTCCACCTGCTAGCTTCGTTGCAGCGGAGGGAATGCGCGCCAAGCTCTTGTCGCCCACGGCCGATTACTTGGGTAGGTGCAATGGGTCGGCAGCACTGCAAATTCCCTTGGCTGTTGGGGCGGGCCAGGGGGTGTGGGATTATTTGGTCGTGCGAGTTCGTTCGTTGCGCGCCACGCGTCACACCCATCGTCTGACCGGATCCTCATACACCAACGTCCGATCCTATTATTTTTGGAAAAAAATTAGTAGTTACTCCGAAAGCGGGGGTCGTAGGGTCCGGGTTGCCGAACGCGTGCAGAACTTGCGGAGAACTCGGCTGCGCGTGTTTCTTGTCTAGAATATTAGAGCCTGCCGGCGGTCTTTCAAATATGATGATGATCCCGATGATGCAGCACTCTCCGCGAAAGTGAGGCGGGCTTTCGCGTTGAGACTTCCCGCTACGCCTGCGACTGCTACATAGGCGGCGCGCCATTTTGCGCCGGAGGGGTCGCTGTGTGTCCGCGCCGCGCGCCCTTCCTCATCGGTAGTTGCCAGCGCCAAGTCTTGAAGGCAGGCTGCCGGGGCCGTCCGCTTGCGCCTTTGGTTTCCTCGGCATTTCGTTGGCCACATGCACTTCGCAAAGAAGTTGCTGCAGCGCCATCGTGTAACGTACGTTACACGATGGCGCTCTGCTTGTTTGCCTTGTTGCTTGCCGGCCTAACCAGGGTACAGAGTCCTGCTTTTGGACTGCCGATGGAGCCATCGTGAGTAAAGTTAGCCACGACGGAGATGCGACGTTTGGTCGTTTTCGCAGCTTCGGGCGCAGTGTGCTAGGCCCGGGAGTGAAGGCCGGACAGGGTGGCTAACGACTTCACAGGCGTGCCAGAGGGCCACCGGAGTAGGGTAGCTTCCAGCTGCCCAGCTCGGTTTGGGCGGTTGTAGATGAGGCGCCGTGGTTGCGTCCTGGGGCTCTATTACCCAAGAAAGCCGGCAACGGCTCTCATGCGCCAGAACTTGATCCAGAACTTGTTCCAGAACTTGTTCCAGAACTTGTTCCAGAACTTGTCTCAGAACTTGTCTCAGAACTTGTTCCAGAACTTGTCTCAGAACTTGCCAGGAACTTGCCAGGAACTTGATTTCGTGCCCTTTTTTGGCCAACCTTTTTGTCCCGTAGCACGACGGCACGGCCGTTTTTTCCCCTTCTTTTTTCCGGCCCACGAAAACCGGCTTGGCAAGTTCCTGAACAAGTTCCGAGACAAGTTCTGAGACAAGTTCTGGGACACACGAGTTGGGCGACAAGTTCTGGGCCAAGTTCTGCGCCAAGTTATCCTCATACACCAACGTCCGATCCTATTATTTTTGGAAAAAAATTAGTAGGTGCCGCGTCCGTTGGCTTTGCAATTCTTCGCTGCAATATTAGCTGCTTTTTCCATGATTTCGATTTGTTTTTCGCTCCTGCATCCGCTGTGTACAAACAACTACAACGAACTGCTGCATGTTGATAATCTCGCGTTTCCTGTGCGTTTCGATACACTGTTTTGATACAACCTCTGTGCAAAAAAGAAATTTTGCTGCATTAGTGATTTCAATGAATCGGTGAGGAAATTCTTTCACCCGACCGCGACACGCTGATCTTCGCACCCGGTAGAGTACTAACCGCGTCTGTGAAAATAAGCGACACGAAAATATTCAAAGCGCCCGGTAGAAATGGAAACGAAATAAAGAAAGAAACCACGACAATTACAACCACCAACACCACGACCGAAGGGACAGGCGGTCCTTGATACCGAAATCCATCATCGAGTTGGGACGAAGCAGCGGCTCTTCTTTCGGACCATTGTCTGAAGAAATCAGCACTGTGTGTTGCACAGCAACCGGCATGAAAATGGGCGCCGAAGTTATACACCTTGGTTTCGAGAAAAACGAAATCAAATTAACGAACCACAATAATGGAGGTACTGCGCCATTAAACCCTGCTACACAAGAACATCATGTCCATGTGTCGAATGGGGCTCTCCGCGTCGCCACCGCGTCCGCTGCGTCGCGAAGTAATTGCAACGTCAAATCAAGGAGAAGAACGCTCTACTGCGGAGGTCCTGGACGAGATAATTCAACCTCCGGCAGTTCTTGTTCCACATCTACGTCGAGAAGAAGGTTCTTGGCCAGAAATCGAAGCTCTTTTGTGCAGCTCGCAACGTCGAGAACTTCCAGCTTCTTTCTGTCCACTGCCTTGTTCCTCGAAGTAGCTACCGGTACAAAACTCCTGCTTTCCGCCGCCCGGCCAGGAGGGTCATCTTCCGGTGCACCACGTGGAGCTGCAGCTTCTGCTAGTAGCTCCTCCACGACCACAGCAAGCACGTCCTCGTCTTCCTCCGCAGCTGCTAGAGGCCCCTCCGCGACCGTGACCGCAGCGGCTGCGGCGGCCGCATCTTCCGGCACGAAGACGTGCTTCGCGTGTAAAGCCTGCGACGTCGACGCGGAGCTCGTGGAGGGGGAAGACGAATACAGCGGACTGGTGTGCAACGAGGGCCACGCGATCTGCACCGACTGCATTGCGCACGGGTGGTGCACGCTGGCCAAGGCGGACGAGCTCTGCGCCACGCACGTGGTGGACGCCCAGGCGATTACAGCTCCGGCGGTTATAGTTGGCGGGTTACAAGGCTCGGGTTCCACGACCTTGGACGACGGAATGGTAGTGCCGCCCCCTCCCCCTCCACCCGTGGTCGGTGAGCGGCATAGAAGGTCTTCCGGGAGGACAAGCTCGCAAACGCGCCATGCTTCAGAAACGACCGATATTAGTGAGAAGAGCAAAATACTTGTGAACGCCGGTACAACTACGAGTAAAAAATCCAAGCCGCAGCTCTTCGGCTCCATTCTTTGCCCCTGTGGCCACGGTTCGAAGGGGAAGACCTTCGACCAGCTTTGCCGCTTCCAGATTTCCCCCGCGTTCCTCGAGAATGCGGGCGTCGCGGGACGGCAGGTGGGGACGGTGCTGCAGAAATTTGTGGACGGACGGGAGTCCGTGGAGAAGGAGAAGGAAAACAAGAAAAAGCAGCTTGAGGCGAAGTGCGTCACCGACCGGATTCGGGACACGTTTGAGGAGCAGCTCGTGGGATTGACGGAAGCCCGCTGCCCGAGGTGTTTGCAGGTACGAGTACGACTTGATGTAGAGTACTACCTGTAGTACTACGATTTGAACTTGTTGATTGTTGTTTCCAACAGGGTAAAAAATTCAAAACACTGCTCGGTGTCGGTGACCACAACAGTTGTATTGCGACCGAGTTGATGTGCGGGAGATTGTTGTTGTCTTTGTGTATGATCTTCAGAATGCATTCATGCTTTTGCCTTCTTGTTCTTCATTGAAATTGATCCTTTACGTAGAACTCATCTCGCCGAGTACCATTGAAACTTTTCCTATCCCCCGTCCTCTAGGTCCGAGACTCGCTTCCGCAGGCGTGCGCGAGTCTGACGTGCACGAACATCCACTGCATGAACAAATTTTGCGCTCTGTGCGACTGGAAGGGCACCACGGACCCCCGCGTGGAGCATGTGTCCGCGCACGTGTGCGCGAAGCACCAACGCGAGAGCGATTCCGAAGGGCTTGGCAATCACTTTTCACCCGACGAGCTCACCGAAGCGCACCGGCAAACGGTGGCACTCCGGGCGCGGCTCTTTTTTCACGATCTCGAGGACAAGGTGCGCAAAATGTTGGAGGAAGAGGTGGACAAGGAGCGCGAGAAGCGAGCCGAGCGGAGAGCAGAGCGAGCCCGGCAGTTGGCGGAAAGGCGGCGGCTAGCCCAACTCGCAGCGGAAGCCGCTGCGGCCGCAAATATTAAAGCGATACAGGAGGCCGGACCTGCAAGAAGTAGCACAGTTGGTTCCGAAAAGAGTCAGATTCTGGCGTGGTCGAAGAGCGCGGCCAAGCTGCGGCGCGTGAAACTGCCGCAGGAAGAAGATCGAGGTCACAACTTACAGCATCTTCCCTCGCGCAGCGGCGGGGGTCCTCGTGGCAGTGGTTCCTACAACAACCACACTTCAAGCAACGCCTCGCCGAAAAACAGCACCGCGGCTCGCGCTGCTGCAGACCTCCCCTACAATCCCTCCAAGAAACATCAAGTCTCCAACACGGCGCTCCGCCCGTTTCGGTCGTCCAAGGGCAGTAGAGCAGGCCAGCGGGGCGGGACCACGGCGGAAATGTCAGGAGAGCAGGACCTCGAAGATAACTTCCCCTCCTCGCAAGAATCCGGATCGCAACAACAAGGTGGCTCGTCGTCCAATTCCCGCAAGAGTCGCCGCTTGACCGGCAAGACTTCCAGTACAACTAGCGGCCTGATTATGGAGAGAAAAAAGTTTGTCACAGTCACTAACTTGCAGGCTTTGCATTACAAATTTTTTCAGCGTCGCAGACTTTCCTTGTATTGCAGAAACACTAGGGAAATCCCTAATAAAGTTAGGCTGTGATGCATTTTTACGGATGACAAACAATTTTGTATTGCAAAAATGCCCATGAGTGATCGTGACGAACTTTTTTCTTTTGATACTGATGTCGTGTTGCGACGAGGGCGTGCGCTCGCTGCTCTTCGGCACGTCCTATCAAGTGCAAAAATGTCTAGGTCTGGAAGAATGCAACTTTCTAATGCTGTCTCCGGATTCTAAAAATATCTGTGTTGCATAAGCAGCAAGAGGAGTCAGTTCTTGGCACGCGGAGAGTGAGCAGCACTTTTTTTCTCATGCGTTCTAGCATCGAGAAGCTCTCAAAAAATCTGTCATGCTAGCACCAGCATCACAGACCTGACGGGTCATGCAAAATGTGCGTGACAAGTCCGGTCCCGACTCTTCCAGACCCAGACATTTTTGCATTTCATACGACCTGCGGTACTAGCAAGGGCAGTGGAACAGCATCCAACTGCGAAGACGAGACGGGCACGGACGGAACAGGTTCCTCCACGGGTCGGCGCAAACGGACGCTGAGCAGCAGTTCTACCGGCTCGACCTGCAGTGCCACGGCTTCCAGCGGGGACTGCTTCTTGATCAGGTATTTTTCACTGCGTTGGGGCTGTCGCTCTTGAGTTTTTTTTACCGATCACGACCTTTAGTTTTTCCGAGTAAAACCGATCTTCAAGTTGGGAATCTTCGAGCAGTTTTTTAGGCACGATGCGTATGTACTGTACTAGTGCGGCGCGTTGCTTCTTCATCAATCGAGAAAACGCTTGTAATATCGGCAGAATTTTCATGCTCTTTTATTTCTCCGACGACCACAGTGATCCGACTCAGGAAGAGCTCGTAGAGGAGCAGGAGTGTGTATCGGAGCGCACAACTCCCCCCTCGTCCCCTTATTTGTATTGCAAAAAACCAAATCGAAAACGAAATCCGAACCAGCGCTGCAACTGCCTCGTGGCACTGTTTGCATGACAGATTCCGGAAGCCCAAACAGTACTACATGACGCGCATCATGATTTTGTCATGCACAGGCTCCACATGTGCGGGTATTTGTATTGCGGTTCATGAAATAGAAGTGTACAAAATGAGTCGGGGAGGGGAGGTTGTGCACTGTCATAGTACATCGACGAGCCGGATGCGGATCAGTTAGTGGATTACGTGCATAAGCACCTGCGCAACGTTTACGTGCAAAAGCTGCAGTATCCGGAAGAGGGCACGGCGGAACTCACGGAGATCGATCGCCGCAAATTACAGTCCTTTGACGAGCCCATGGCCATGAAAGCGGAAGATATGATCGTCCAGTGGCCCGAACGGATACGAAAAAGGAAAACTACTGCGGTGTGTAAGTACTTGAACAAGCGGCCAGATGAAGGAAGTCTGCGAAGAAGAGTTATTCGTGTGCTTTGAAGAAGAATAGAACTTTCATATCATGCTCCGAATGTTGAGCGGGGGTTGTACGAATGTAGTTACTTTTTGTTTTGGCACGATTTTCTTTGGGTATGATTCAGTTGTACTGCTCGTCTTGTCTTGCTCGCTGAAGTTTTGCTAGCACGCAGTTTTCTTTCCGTTTCATACCCGATCAAGAGCTACTTGGTGGAGGTCATGCAGCTTCCGGAGCGACTTGACCAGGATATTGGCCTGGGTGTCATCGCGGTACGAAACTTTCCTTATGGTGGACTTGCACTTCAAATAGAGTTTGCGTCTGCTTTTGGACCACAGACATCCTGCTCTCCACGCTTAGCAGCAGTAGGGCGGCCATAGGAGCGAGTGAAAGAGTTTGAATATGTTGTACTTATAGTGCTGGGTAAGTGTAACCGATAATAGAAGAACGAAGACTATGTACGACTAAATGATTGAATGCAAAAATAAACATAAATCATTTTCAGGAGATGTTTGGGTTCCGTGACCGCGAGGCTCGCTTCCGAAAAGAGCTGGACCGCATCTACAACATGCCAACAAAAACCAACAAGCAGAAAAAAGAAAAGAACCAGCGCATTGACTGGCTGATACGACGAACAAGAAGGCTAGCATACGGCTTCGACCGGACCACATTTTGGTATTGCAATTCATGCAATGCATTTCCAAATGTCGGCGAGGGAATGGAAAAAGAGAAAGGGACATCTCTGGAGATGTTGCGCATGTTACATTTCATTGCATTTTGATGCAGCATCTTCAACCCGCTGAGGCTTACTTAGTTCAACAGAGTTATTCCCTGCGATTTTCAGTTTGCAATGCAAATGCATCTCAAAAAAGAAATGTGAGTGTTACTTAGGAATAGGACGTGCTACCTCCTTTTCACCGTGATGCCGAATCGAGGCTGCCCAGTATGGTGGAGAATCAGATGAAGAGGAAGAATACAATCGGCAGCTGCAGTATCCCACGAAAAATCTGTTTCACTGCGATGATTTTTCAAGATCTGCATTACATGTTTTTATACACGCGACACTAACAATTTGTCATGCGCGCTTCCCAAGGTAAAACACGTTTGAAAATCCAGTATCTTGCAGGTGTAGCAAACCAAATAGCTCTGTGCTCCATTTTCATTGTTCATTGTTCCATTTTCTGCATCACAAGTTCACAGTGAAACAGTTTATTCATGCGATATGCAGCAGGAGCGCGAACAAGAACGGCGCCGCATCGGACCGGAGCAACAACAAGAACGTTTACGACAGTGGAAATAAATGGGTGTCTGTGCTGCGATTTTCATACAGGAAAACTTGCTTGTTCGATGTCTATCTGTATCTACTGATTCAGAATCTGATGCACGAGCATGACTCGAAGATTTTTAGAATGAGCGTCCGAAGAACAAGTACGACTGAGAACATATAAATAGAACATACAGTAGACTGACACTTGTTTTTCTTCCCTGTCACATCAACATCCCCCAGCTGGACAGCAACAGCCGCAAGTGATTCCCGCCCGCCCCAGGGACGCCCAAGGACGGATCATCACGACGGGGCAAGGGGAACATCCTCATCAACCAGGCGTGGACCAGCAGCCACACAGTAGCACTACCAGTTCTATGCATTGCAAAAGTATCGTACTCGTATAAATGCATTACAAATTTTCTCAGCATGAGAAATGAAATTTGTAATGTAGATTTGCCTTAGGAACAAGATTTGTAATGCAAGACTTGCATTTATACGAGTGCGATACTTTTGCACAGGATAAGTTCCACCATCTCCGGTTCTACCACTGCCTCACCAGGGACGGCGAACAATCCTGATGCACACCAACACGACCCCGACGCTTCGCTGTGGCACGAATTTTGGCCTGAAAGTGCGGAGGACGGCGAGCAGGGAGACGTGGAGATCAACATCATGCCGCCCCCGGCGCCGTTGTCCGATCACCACCTATCGACTGCCGGCGGAGATCATGATTTTTCTGTCGGGCAGCAGGAGGACGAAGATGCAACGCAGCCGATGGACTCACAGCACGTGGAAGACTTCATAGCGGATTTACAGGATATGCAGTGCAAAAGTATCGTACTCGTACGATTTGCGTTTACGCATTACAAATCTTTTTCTTAAGGCAGAACCGCATTACAAATTGAATTTGTAATGCTGAGTCAATGCGTGATACTTACACGATACTTTTGCAGTTCATACAGGACGAGCAGAGACGTCGGGATGAAGCAACGACACATCGTGAAGATGTGGCCGCAGTGACGAGGGCTGCGCCGTTCTTGCTGCGTTCCCGGGGTAATAATGTTGATACTACCGTTTTGCGGGACCTTGACGGGGACGTGCGAATGGAGGAAGCTGAAGATGAGGATATTATGTTATCCGGTGTAAAAGAAAAACACATCCTCTCACACGACCAGCCAGGTTCGTGTCAACATTATATAACTCTAGTCTTACTTTATGTGTATCTACATCTACATCTGAACGCCCCACAGAGAAGATCCTGAGTTTGTGATGCGCAAAGGAACCAGTTGAAGGGAGAGTGACCTGGTGCGTTGTGGATTGTCGGAGTCCTAGTAAAAATTGGCTATTGGGTCGTGTAGAAGTTTTTCCATACCATAGCTATCGCCTTTTGCTCTGCCCCCAGCTGCTGGCACTGCCTCTTCCGAGGAATCCGTTCTGGGAGAATATGGCTTGCTCAGGCATGTTGACAGTCTCAAAAACTGCTGATACAATAATTTGTATAGCTGCGCGTGAAAATGTAAATGAATTTGTATTGCAACGAACAGACACAGACAGGCACTGCGGCTCCTCGTTCCGCAGTATATCCTTCGCATAATACAAGTTCTGCCACGATGTCGTCCTTGATGCAACACAAGATGATTGTTTCGCAATCTAGTATCGAGATGGCAAGACCTGAGCAGGGTATAGAAGCCAGCGACCGCGGCGCGGAGAGCTGGACATCGAGCCCACTGCATTCGTATCGCGCAGAAAAAATATACGTGCGTATAAATATTGCTAGCGTAGACGGCCGCCGTGCGATTCCGCCTACAACTTAACTACCTGCTTGGCAGACGGCCCGGTAGAAGAATAAGACAAAGCAGAAGCAGCATAAATACGACGCGGCATCTATAGATTGATATATAAGTAGGTACGGTAGGTACGCGAGAGCAGCTCCTTCGATTCCGCCCCTCAACGATGTATGCGCGTTTCTTGCACGATGTGTGGAGCGTACGTAGTCGTACGACGAAACAGATTGTTAGTTTTCTCGTTGTTAGTTTGTGATGTTCGGGCTGGGGCGGGTACGGTAAGTACTCGCACTCGGGTAGCTGGTAAGAGGAATTTGGATTTGCATAGTACAACTTTACGATGATTTTTAAGCACGTTTTTTTTTCACCCGTGATATGTTGCGCAGCATCACCCGGATGTGCCGAGTAGTCCCAGCCGGTCCAGGTCCAGCAGTACGATATGCAACTTTCGACGCAGGCCGGAGGTTAGGGAAGTAAGAGACGTTTATTGATGTGATTTAGAAAACATGAATAAAAAATCCAGTTCATGATCACCAAGTAGACATACTTTACAAGTGAAGAAAGAAACACATCATGACTCCATCACTCAACTACCTGCATGTGAAGGGGCGCATAATTGTTCCTTGCATTTTGACTTCTTTTACTTGGTCTTTCTCACTCGATTTTTACGATTCCCTGGCCACAAACCGTATTGGTGTCGCACCATTTGCATTTCTGCATAAGCAGTCCGGTGAAGGAGTACCAGAGTCAACAAGGGACGTCATCCGCCAGTAGTAGCTCGTCCAGCGGTTCCGCCTCGAGCACGCCGAAGAACCAGCGAAGCCGGTCCCACAGTCCACAACCGAAGGCCAAGGCCATTCCGAGAAACGCGCGCGGGCACCGCAGTCTGGCACAGGTGGAGGTGTCGGTGTGAGGGACGACCTTGTTGTTCACGGAGAAGATGTAGATGATACTGAGAGACATAGATACAACCAAAGTTCCTGCACGGTGAAAGAACTGTGAAAAAAAAACTTGGTTGGACACCAGGACGCGCTGATGGAGCACCATCTCGTTCGTAGGCTCGTTCCTGCGATAGCCGCATCGTTCTTCCAGTTGTACGGTCTGTCTATCAGTGGTCTGGTCGGATGGATAAGTACTCGTTGCTGGGCATTCTTGCGACAGCTAAATGATAAATGAAACAAAAAAATGTAAATGAACAACAACAATTCAAGGACATGCTTGGTGCGTTAGCGTTACGAGGCTGCGCCACGATGAGCTCTTGCATCGATAGACACCTCCTGAGAATAAAGCTCATCCATCTCCTCATTGTGAAGAACCTGCCAAATCTGATAAATTATACCAATGACTACTTTTTCAAATACAAATCAAAATCCTTTTCACGACTGACCTGCGATTTTTAGAGAACACTTCACCAAACCATGGAAAAAATGGTAGATCATGCTGCTCTACTCTAAATTGAGTGGTTATTTCATTTAGCGAACGGAGAAGCAGACAGAATATGTACGACTGTTTGAAAATACAGAAGAACTAGCACATGCAAAACGAAACCCCAGCGCAAGAACAACTTTGTTCCAAAGAATGAAGATACTTATCACTGGAAATGGAAAAGAAAGTAATTGTCTAGCAATGATGTGGTCCACACTTCGGGAGTGCAAATGCAATGTCGAAGAAAACCGCGCGGCGCGTGACAAGTACTAGTGCAATGCTGCAATTTGGGTCCGTGTTCTTCACAGTGACGTACGTAGTACTGCGTCGAACGTGTCCATATACTTTGTTTCATCTACCCACACCGAGCGGATCAAGAACTGTCGGCCTCGAAGACCAACTGATGGTGATGTTGCGAGGGTGCCGGAGTGTGAGAGTCAAATCTGAGTGTTTTGGTGCATTTCGAGCGTGTGACAGGTACAGAATCGCGAAAAGCGCTCTTCGCGTTTATTGGAATTCATACCAGCGCAACTCTATTTTTCGTTTTCCAAACCCGAAAACAAGTACTATAGACCACGAGTGGCCACTAAATGGCTTTTTAGCTGCCGCTCGTAGATAGTCTTCTACTTCTTCATCGATTCGGGCTATTTTTTGTCTGAGCTGGAGAATTTCTGAATCTGTGCTAAATCATGCTGGGTGGCGCGGACCACTACCCCGAGTCTTGCGCGAAGATAATCTTGGTCGGGGTCCCATGGGGGTTCGAAGCGGGCTGCCATAGCGTCGCTGCGCGGCTTTGAATTGATGCGCGGACGCGGAAGAAGGAACCAGCCTGGTGAGAGGTGTGCATCGCGTGAAGCGCTACGCCGGGAGTCACCTACTCGCAGCCCCTTGCTTAAACAGCTCAGACCATGACAAAGGCCGCCCCACCCCGCGGCCTAATGTCATGGGCCCGCCGCGCCCGCCATCCCGGCCCGCCGAGGAGGGCTGGCGCGCGAGGATGCCCGGGGGGCGCCGTTGTGGGCCCGCCCGCTTCCCAGAGCGCCCCCCGCCCCAGCAGCGGCGGTGGCGCTCCGTAGGGCGTTGGCCGGGCCGTAACCCCCTGGGCCCGCCCGCTCAGTGACATGTGCATCTGCCAGCCCCATGCCCGTGCGCCGGTGGCGCTTGGAGGTCCGTCTGGTGGGGCGCCAGCCCTTCCTTGGTTGGCTGGCAGACCCAATGCGGCGCGGATGTGTCTACCTTTTGTTCCCGTGCAAGGCCGCAGCCGGATGATTTACTTATATTACAACCATAACGGGGGGTCTACTCATCGGCTTCAGAACTTTTTGAAAACTTTTTGAAAACTTTTGAAAACAGAGAAAAGCGATGACGCGAAACCACCAAGGTCCGACGCCCTTTTTTGGCGGCGTGCCGTCGTGTTTCGTGGTCATATATGCTGACCGCTAAAAGGCGCGCGCGCTGCCGTCGGTCACACGTGAACCACGGGCGGAATACTCTCCGCAGACTTGTAATCTCTTGCGCGTTTGAACAGCGTGCCGCCCAAACAGGGCCGCGTCATTGATATATGTAGTCACGCATGACAAGGCTTCGATCCACCCCTTCGCGTTTCGCCTAGGGGCAAACGCACTCGGGTGGCCGTGCTGTTTATTTGACCGAGGGACAAGCGCACTCGGGTGGCCATGGGGCCTGCCCTCCTCCTTTTCGCCTGGCAGGGTCTAGGGTAGTTTAGGGCTTGGCCCTCCTCCTTTTCGCAGGGCTTGGGTTTAGGGTTTGGGGCTTAGGGCCTAGGGCCTCGGTTCTCAGGCGCAGCGCGCCGGCCTTGAGAAGCGTGTCTGGAGAGATCCAGGGGGTGCGCCCCTGCGCCGCGTTGCGTACGTTTGTAATTTGCACAAGAAAAAGTGGCGCAGCCGAAGAAGCAAACTCTGACTTCTGTTGCCTTTTTGGCGCCTGTTCTGACCCCAGGCACGGCGGCACGCTGCCAGAAAGGAGCGAGACTGTTGAGTCTTCAAAAAGTACAAAAGAAGCGCGACAGACACGAAGCAGGGTGGCACTGCCTGCGAAATAGGCAAAGCTCACGGCTCAGGTTTGTTAGTCTTTGCGGCGCCGTGCCGTCGTGTTTCGTGGTCATATACGTTGACCGATAAAAGGCGCGCGCGCTGCCTTCGGTCACACGTGAATCGCGGGCGGAATCCTCTCGGCAGATTTTCAATTTATTACGCGCTTGAATGGCGTTCCATCCTGTTTCGTGATAGATTTTGACCCCGGAGCCGGGGCGAAAAGTTGGGTATTTTGCATGCGGCGAATAACGTGGGTGGTAACTTTATCCACGGCGGCACCGCGTAGGCAAAAAAACGCGTTTTTCCAACTTCTGCTCGAATTCTGAGGCAAAGCGCGGGCTGTGCGTCCATTTTGAAAAGTTTTTTTTTTGCACTTTTGCACTATATGCGAAAAACCAAAACCGATGGCAGTATGCCGCTTTTCTGGCCCTCAAGAAAACGAATCCCGAGCTAATTTCCGAAAAAAAAAACTTTTAAAAAACTTTTTAAAAACTTTCATTTGGGGCACCAAAACCGTGCCGGTTTCAAGCAGAATCCGCCGCGGGGAGCTTCGAGAAGGGAGGCCAGAAAAAAAGTTTTTTCGGGTTTTTTTCGGGCTCATTTCGGGCTCACCGAAATAGCACAGGAAAAAAGTCGCACTTTTTGGCCTCCGCCGTACCACCGTGCCAAAGTCAGCACTGCTCCAGCGCCGATGGTATGCTGGTGGTGTTTTTTTGTTATTTTTTGTCAATGCCGGCACTTTTGCGTCTGGGTCAAGCTTTTGGGTTTTTTGGTACTAAAAGTAGCTTGGGCGATGAAGGAAAAGCTAGAAGCTGAGCTGAGTACTGGACTCTGGATGAGTTGGAGTCGGAGCGCGATGTTGGACGATGGGGCATCACTACGCTTTTTTCTCGGCCTGATTTCGTGATAGGTTTGGACCCGGGGCCGGGGTGGGCTGCTGTGTGTTTTACATGCGAAGAATACCGCTGGCGGTAGCATTATCTATGCACGGCGGCGCGGCGTAGGGTAAAAAGCGCGAGCTCTCGACTTTTGCTCAAATTCTGAGGCAACGCGCGACCTGTGCGCCCACTTCAAAAAGTTTGCTTTGCGCTTTTTCGCTGTATCTGTAAAACCAGAAGAAACCGACAGCATGGCGCCACTTTCCTGACCTTCAAAAAAAAACTCCCGAGCTGATTCTGGGAAACAAAACTGTTGGAAAACTTTTCAAAAGCTTTCACTTGGGGCACCAAAACGGTGCCGGATTCAAGCAGAATCAGCAGCGGGAAGCTTCGGGAAGGGCGGCCAGATAAAAAGTTTTTTCGGGTTCGTTTCGGGCTCACCGAGGTAGCACAGTGGGAGCTTGCATTTTTTGGCCTCCGCCATACCACCGTGCCAAAATCAGCACTGTTCCAGCGCCGCTGTTAATTATGTTGGTGGTGTTTTTTGTTATGTTTCGCCAATGCCGGCACTTTTGCGATGGAGGGGGTTCGTTGAGTCAAGCTTTTGGGTTTTTTGATGTTTGGTCTCCCTCTTTGATACTACGAACAGAAAGCAAAACTTTTCGGTCTTTTGCCTTGACCACGAAGCCCGCCGGTGTTGCAGGCTGAGCCACCAAGCTCGGCGCTGCCTCAACCTTCTCAGGTGCGGGCGTTTTTCACTGTGGCGGAGTGCGCAAACTGGGCACCCACGAAAAGCGCGGGACCCCATCGGTCACACTGGAACCGCGATGGCATGCTGGGGCTCGATCTCGTGTTGGCCGTGCAGTCATTGGCCACGAAGTTGCGCGGCAGCTTCTTTGACGAGCAGGCCGGCGGGAAATTCAAAGTTTTCGAAAAGTTTTTGAAAGGTTCTGAAAGTTTAGCACAGACCCCCCGTTATGGTTGTAATTATAGAAAACTTCTTGCGTTTGCTATTGCTTTCGTGCCTTTCTTCATCTCCGGGAAGCAATACTGTTGCCGGGTTCAGGTTCTTGTTCTGCGCCGCGGAGCTGCCCGTGCCGTTTCATGTACGGAAAAGTTGGTAAAACTGTTCTGTGACGTCTGAGTGTGAGTTGTCATGAGTCCTCTGATGTGTGACTCTGGGTGTCCCCGTAGTGAGAAGTGTCCTTCTTCGTCTGCAAGAACCCTGCATCCGCCTGATCCTGAATGGCAAGTGGCGCGATGCTGGAAATGCAATTTGGGTTCTTGTTCTAGATGGTGACGTCAGTAGTGAGTTGTCCGTGTCCATATGACAAGTGCTTTGTTTCATCTACCGACACCGAGCGGATCAACAACTGTCGGCCTCGAAGACCAACTGATGTTGCGAGGGTGTCGGAGTGTGAGAGTCAAATCTGAGTGTCTTGTTGCATTTCGAGCGTGTGGCAGCTACAGAATCGCGAAAAGCGCTCTTTGCGTTTTATCCGAATTAATACGAGCGCAACTCTTCTTTCCGTTTTCTAGACCACCAAACCCAAAAAAAAAGTAGACCAAGAGCGGCCACTACATGGCTTAGCTGCCGCTTGTAGATAGTCTTCTACTTCTTCGATTCGGGCTTGTGTTTTTTGCCTGAGCTGGAGAGCTTCTGTACTACTTAAATCATGGTTGGCGCGGACGACTACCCGCAGCAGGTTTCATTTGCGGAAGTTGGATTGTGTAAAGATTCCGGGCGGTGTGGACTCGTCCGGCGCTGCCTTCGTCGAGGGCGGTGGATGGTGGTCGCGCTGGCTGACTGCGAAAAGGCAGAAAAACGTTCGCGACTGTGCATTCATGCGCTCGTTGCGAGCGATGCCGGCATATTGGACAACTTACTTGCGCGAAGCCCCGTCGCCCGCAGCTTCTTCCTACCTTTGTGCGCGCTTCCATGTTGCCGGGGCAGCCAGCGGCGGGGGCGGCTTTTCCGGCCTGCGCCCCGATCGCGCCCGCCTTCCTGATCCTGGGCTTGCCGGGGAGGGCCTTGGCCGGCAGCGCAGGCGGGCCCGGTTGCCTCCCGGCAGGCGCACGCTTTCCAGCACGTAGCGGGAACGGCGGCGACGTTGTGCAGGGCCCCCGCGGCGCCTTGGTCGCAGCGCCCGGCTTTCAGCGCGCCCGCCCGGTGGCATGTTTACCCTTCAGCCCCATCCATGGCCCTGCGTCGCCGGCGCTTGGTGGTATTTCTCCTGCCCTCCCTCGGCAGGTTGGCTGCTTGGCAGGCCCATCGTGGCGCGCGTATGTCCGCTTTGTCCGTGCATGGCCGCTGCCGGATTGTGACGAAGCGCTTGCTTCCTCCCTGCTGTTTTTATCTCCGACTGCGGGGCGGCCAGGTTGTGTGATAGTTTCTTCGTTCGTAGTAGGAGTCTGTGCAAGCAAGGGCGCTCCTGCAGTCAGATTTCTGCTCTGCGCATCGGAGTTGTCTGTGTGGTTCGTCTCATCTAACGAAAAAGTTGTAAACTGTCGGCCCCGACGCCGACGACCTCGACTACAGTGTAAGCCGCGCCTGGGTGGTGCGCCGCGTGGAGCGGTTCTTATGTATACATAAAATCAAAAATAAGGTTAAGGCGTGTGAGAGAGATTCATCGACTTCTCTGACAAGTAGAGTCGAGTGAGACATGATTTTTATTTTTTTCATCACGAGTAGGAGTAGGAGTAGCTCACCTTCGCGTACTTCAGCGCAAGGCAGATTTGTAATAAAATTGATTTCTTTGATGTTGATTGCTTTGCACGCGCTCCCCTGCGGAAGATTTCCTTTCAGGATCGCCGCGTCGCAGTAAATCCGCTGGAGGAAGATGAGGCCAAGCGAGTTCGTAACCCGGAGAAAGAAAAGCAGCGGCCGCGCGTCTTTGTGCTGGTGGCCGCCCAGAAAATCAAAAAGGGAGAGCCCAGACTCCTCTCCTGCCCGACTTTTTGCCTGCCAGAGCCCTCTTTTCCCGGCGTTTTCGAGCAGCAGATGTGTGTTATTCTCGAACAGCAGTTGCTTGCAGATGAACAACTGTCGATAATTCAGTGCACATGAACAAATTTAATTTCGATATCGATTTCAATTTTCGTGCATACATACGTAGTAGAAAGATACCATGTAAACAGCCACCAGTTAGCACGATATTAGTTGCTTCGTGTTCATCTAATTATTTTGTTCCTGAAACAAAAACCAAGACAGTTGAGTCGATCGTATTCAGCACAGAAAGTTTCAATCGTGCCTACATACTTAAGGGGTCAGGTTCTACTCTATCTTTTCCGCCCAGCAAATCAAGGCGTATACGTGTCTTCGAGTCTCGTAAAAAAGAAATTCTTTCCACGTTCCTTGTGGTCTGTCGTGGTGCTGGTCGTGTATCGTCGAGTCGTTGCCTTTTGATGAGCGTATGATCGTGGGAAAGTTCGAGTACACGACAGAAAGACTGCGGAATTCGTGATCGTTTGGGTGTCGTTGCATGACTCGTGTGATCGAGGTTTTATCGGTTTCGGGAACCAAGATAGCAAGCAAATCAAAAGCCCTGCTACTGTGCTCTATTCAAACTTCCCTTTGGGATTTTACTTACTTTCTATATATGATCTACCATGTGTCGGTATTTTGTGTCAAAAGCATAAGCATCGTGAGCTTCACCAGTACCAGCAGCCTCTTTTCTTAATTGAACTAAAACTAAATATAAAATTGTAACCTGTAAAAAAACTGTAGAGAGCTTAATAAATTTGAACGCGAACTACTGTAAAATTTAAACAAAGGACGAGGAAAAATTATGTCGGCAGAGGACGATAAGCGGGATGATAAACTCCCCGTGACGGTTTGGGTGGAAGATCCAGTGGACGGCTTTGTACCCGGTGAAATCGTAAACTACGCTACTCGATCGGCAGGCGACAGTTACGAAGTGGGCATCTTGTCCAAAAGTCAGCAGAAAGGTGCCAGCAAACTGTTGCGTGGAAAGTCGCTGGCATCTAGTCGTTCGAGCAAGGCCTACATCGAGACAAGGGTGTTTGCGAATGAGGCTGCTTTGCGCGGTCGCAGCGACAAGAATGAAGAGTCTCACTTCGAGGATTGCGCAAGCGTCGCTTCGTTTAGCGACGCTGGAATTTTAGAAAACTGCCGTCTGCGGTAATTGTCTTTTCCGTTTTTATTCTAGCCTAGTACTTTGCTAAGTGGTGAGGCTGCCACTACGTCGCTCTGCACTGAATCGCTAGATGGATGACACAGCATCAAGGGAATGGATTTATATCCTTCAACTCTATTTTGATTTTCAACCAAAATTAATCATCACATTCAGGTATTTCCAAGATGAGATTTACACCTACACCGCAAGCGTGCTATTTTCCATCAATCCCTACAAGAAGCTCGACCATTTGTACAGCAATGAGCGGCAAAGTGACTACCTAAACCTGGCATCACTTCAATCCCGACCGCCACACGCATTTGCGTTGGCGGAAATCGCCCGGCGCAAACTCGTTCATGGACGAACACACCAGGCCATTGTGATTTCTGGGGAGTCTGGTGCGGGAAAAACAGAAAATGCGAAGGTCGTGATGGCGTATCTAATACAGCAATCGCGTACGCGAGCCAAGGTCGCAGAAAACGGCGCAGCGGCAGCTTCGGTAGATAATATGATCCTCCGCTGTGCGACACCGATCCTCGAATCACTGGGGAATGCGACGACGGTCCGCAACCACAACTCGAGCCGCTTTGGGAAATTCAGCATGCTGATGTTCAACGCGAGAGGCGACATCGTGGGAGGCGAGATCCGCACCTACTTGCTCGAGAGCAGTCGCGTTTCAAAATTTGGAGCTGGGGAACGGACGTAGAGACTCATTCTGTTCTGATTTCTTGACGAATAGTGTTCGGATTATAATTCTTTCCTATTTTTTTTTCTTTCTGAGTGTCCTGGTATTGCAGCATTGACATTTTCTTTCACAGTGAGTACTAGTAGAATCACCTGGTGTAGCATGGTATAAAGTTTGATTTAATAAATTAACGAAAATCACAAAGGTACCATATTTGGTACGAAATACTATGCGGAGCTTCCGCCGAGCAGCTGACGAAACTTGGCTTGCAGAAAAACTCGAAATACGCACTTCTCTATGGAAGAGATCAGGTGACGCAGAAATCCACTCCACTCCGGGGGGCGGAAGAAGCGACGAACTTTACAGCGTTCTGCACCGGATTGAAAGTTATGAACTTCTCCCCGGAACAAATCGAAGAGGTGCTCGAGACGCTCGGTGGGCTGATCCACCTGTTTGAACTGGATTTTGAGGATGCGGCGAGTGGACAGGGTATCCAAGTAGTAGAATCGCCCCACGTTGCTGAAGCTGCGCGTCTGCTCGGCATGTCGGTGAACTCTCTCTGCGAGTCCTTGTGCAAGAAGACACTGATCCGGCCCAAACGAAACAACCAGGGCCGTGATTCCGTTTTCAAAACTGACCGGACACCAGCACAAGCGAAGAATGCACAGGAAGCCTTGGTGAAAATGCTGTACAAACGCCTCTTCGAGCACATTGTGGCGCAGATCAACAGCTCCCTCCTCGTGGCGGGTCAAACCCAGAACTTAGCCGAATCTAGTCGGCGTCAGATACATAGGAATCTTGGACATTTACGGCTTCGAACAATTGAAACTCAATTCCTTCGAACAGCTGTGCATCAACCTGGCGAACGAGCGACTACAGGAGTTTTTCTGTGACAAAGTGATATTGGCAGAGCAGGAGATGTACCGCAAAGAAGGCCTTCCCGCAATTTCACTACAAGTCGAGTCAAGTGGTATTATTTGTCGTATGCGGCTGTATCTCTTATATTTTTGCACAATTTTCTTTTTCTATGGAAGTGTCAGAACCGAAATTCACAAAATCGAAAAATTTGTGATGCACAAAATCGATGTCAGTTGGAGCCTCAGTTTCCAAGTGGCGCATGACAAAGCTCGGGAGCGCCCAGCTCCAGTCTGTCATGCTGTTTGGACAAAGAAGACTGCCGCTGTCATGCTACTCTGGCAGCAGATTGCATACCCCTAAACAGGCTTACAATCGGCCTCATTTGCCTGCTCTCCAATACAGGCCTTCAATGCCCTACATTTTATGCATCACAAGTTTTTCGATTTTGTCGATTTCGATCCTGACACATCCATATTTTCTTGCAGATCGATGCATACCAAGATAAAGATTGTTCTTTTTAAGCAACACAATGTAAATGAATTTGAATACTCTTGACAGAGCCACTCTTGGACGCGATTGGGAACACGCTCAACACGCTACACGAGCACGGGCGCATGACTACGACTTAGAAAACAAGTGCTTGCGTATCAATAAAAGCTGTGCGATATGTAAGGAAGGACGCAGAAGGAAACAAGTACAAGAGCAACCCTTCCCCTGGCAGGGAACGCGTCAAACAATTTCAAATACTCACTCGAGAGATCGTTCTTTCTTGCGGCCAAAAAGATTTTGACTTGCATCAGAAAGTCCCCAAAATGATTTTTCAATCCTCAGCAAGCATTTGTTTCTTTGTTCCATACTGCTCGCGAAGAATGTGCGAACCACTGACGAGCGCTTTACGGCGGATGTCCATAAGAAGTTTGGCGCACACATGTGTAGACTGAAGCGCGGAGGCGCAAAGAAGAACCAGGACTATGGTACGGATGCTTTTAAAATGAATATACATCAACACGAGCAAATCTTGCTTTATTTTTGCAATGGCTGAGTGCTAGATGGTACAGCTAGATGGTACATCGTAGCGACGCCATGCATGGAGTATATTCATACCTTTACCATCAAAATCAGATGCCAATTTGACCCTCGTGGTGAGACACTACGCCGGAGAAGTGAACTACTCAACAGAGGGATGGCTCGAAAAGAATAACGCGGCGCTATCGACAGAAGCAGAAATGTTGATTTCCTGCAGTGACCACAAGCTCGTCGCGCGGCTCCACGGCGAAGCACAATCCGCTGCGACAAGCGTTGGGCGCAAATACCTGGCCGACCTCGACTTGCTGCTGTCCACGCTCGACGCCTGTTCTTTGCACTACATTCGCTGCTTCAAACCAAATTTGAGCCAGAAAGCGAGCCTGTGGGAGGGAGGAGTGATTTTGGATCAAATGCGGCAATCAGGTGGGATTGACTTGGTGAAAATCATGCACGAGGGCTATCCCAACCGCTGCAGTTTCGACTACCTGGTAGAGCGGTACCAGTCCAAGCTTCCGGATTTCAAGGACGAGCAGCCGCGAACGTTCCTTGGTGCGCTGATGTTAGCTTTCGAAGTCCCGAAATCAGATTACGTGATCGGAGCCAGCCGACTGTTTTTGAAAAGTGGTTGCTTGGCCGTCCTCGACCAACTGACTGATAGCGGCGACGCGATCCCGCCGGAAGTGTTGAAGCGCCTCAAGAAAGTCATCCTGCAAAAGAAGCGACGACGCTGTTTCCAAGCCGTGGCTGTGTGTTTGTACCTTCCCAAATTTTTGGCCGGAGCGAAAAAGGAAAGGAACCTGAAAATGCTGAAAATCTGCGCCGTCAACTACTACCGACTGAACCGGTGGGCTTCGCGCGCCAAAAAAACGCTTCGCGATCAACGGGTTGCTGCAGCCATCGAAAAACTTCGCAAGACGTGGCGTGTAGGTCGCGTCATCGTGAGGCTTTTGCGAAACGCCCGGCGTCGCATCGCGTGCAGGAGGAACCAGGACATCGCATTCCGACTCTACCCCACCATGTGCCGTGCACTGAAAAAGTGGATTCTGCGAGAGCGGGAAAAGGTAAAGCGACGAATCGCGTTGTGGAATGCCGTGAAGCACTACGTAACCGTTCACAGATTCCTCAGTCGTCGCATCAAGCAGTGGAAGCAGCAGCAACGGAAACAGTTGCGGCAGGCGCTCGACCAAAATCTGCTGATATTCCGAGCCATCGTCCTACTAAGGCGACGACTCACGTCAGGATGCATAAAGGTGCTTCCGCAGAGTAGAAGCAAAGTGTACACAGTGCGGGAGTTTGCAACGTTGCAAAAACGCAAACAACTATCCGCATTGCAGCGAGCACGAAGAAAGATCCGAGTGAAGCAACTAATTGCAGAGTTTTACAGACGCGCGCTGTTTGTGACCTTTCTGCGCCGTTACCAGCGTAGCCGCAAAGCTGGAGGGAAAGGACTTGCAGCTTCCGCCCCCACCACCCGTTTGGTTGTTACCGCCGGCAAGCTCCTGCTGCGCAACAGGTTCGTCCAACAGTTCGAACAACCACTGCTGCTGATGCAGGAGTGCGCCCTAACCGGCGTACTCCTCGCTCGCGGCCACCGCAACGGGTGCACTCCCACCGGACTGGCGTCATCGGGTGCAGGAGACAGCGCTGCTTTTCGGAACAGGGTCGAGAATCGCCAAGCTCGCGAGGCCGCCATCGCGAGGTGGAATTCGAGGGCACCCTTGCCGTCCATCGAGGACGATTGCAGTCTCAGCCTTTGCAACGCCGCAGCTACCTTTTCCGACAACGTGGCAGCCCTCACGAAGGAGTTGGAGGAGCGAACAGGCTGGCGGGATGCGTTGCAGCACCTGACCAAACATGACCTCTACCGATTCATACGGGTGCAGAAGGGCAACCTTGAGCTCGCGCTGGAAATGCTCCGGGATCACGTGACCTGGAGACGTGCTGTACTAGAAGTACCGGGCGCAACTACTTCCACGGATGGAGGGCCACATGTGAAGAAAACAGCTATAATCGATCCGAAGCAGGTGTTTGACGCGGCGCTCGCGGTCACTGAAAAGCAGCGGTTGCTGGCGGACCGGCAGGAACAAAGGTTGCGAAACTTCTGCACGTTCGGGTGGTGCGGAAGAGATAGAGATGGAAGGCCGATTTACGTCATCCGTCCAATCTTCTCCACGTCCGACGTGGAGACGAATTTCGACATGGGAGGGATCGAAGCCATGGCGTACCTCCAAATGGAACACACGCGGAGGTACAAGTACCTGGCAGTCTCCCGGAAGAACGTTGAGGCACAGGAGGTGCGGGGCAGTGCTGTTACCCAACAAAATGGAGACGAGCTTTTGGTTACCCAATTCACCATGTTGATCGACGTCGCCGCGGGTGGCGGCTTTATTTGGACGCCGTCAGTGTGGAGGACCATTCGTTTGATCCTGCGCGTAAGCGCACAGTACCCGGAGTCCTGCGCCCGAGTTCTCGTGGTTGGCCTGCCCTGGGGATTGGAGACTGTCTGGCAGCACGCCATTCTGAGGCTCGTGGGGAAGGTCAACGTCAAGGTCGTTTTGAAGCGGAGCGTTCGGGACATCTACCCCTACATCGAGCCCGCACAGCTGCCCGACTGGATGGGCGGCGACGTGCCGTTGGGCCGGATTTTGAACGACTGGCACCCGGATCACGCGTGGAACGACCAGGAATTCCTCCAATCCGTGGCCGGGAAGCAAAACAGCCAGAGGCTGTGGGAGAACTTGCAACTTTTACGAGACGACTTGTTCGGCACGGAAAGCAGCGGCGCTCCTGGAACGATAATCACAAACGCAGCAGCAGGAGCGTCGATTACGTACAACTTCCGCTAATACTACAACATGGCCAGCTTCCACCCTGCTGACTGATCCACCCCTAAAATAAGGCTGGAGCCGCGGATCATGATCGATCTGCATCCTGTCGGCAAACGGGATGTAGGTTTAGGCCGGTGCTTAAGGCGATAGGTGAAGACGTTCACCATCAGCAGACCGCAAGAATCTAAACATGAAAACTTTCGCTCTCATTTCGCTCTCGCTTTCTTCACTGCAAATCTGTAATGCTATTTTACCTCTCGGCACAGCACAGCCAAGTCCTACTTCTCGATCATTTTTCTCCTCCTTCGCTCCAATGTGAACATGCTCTTAGCACGGTATGGACATGATTTCGAAAAATGATAACTATTTGTCTTTGCCTCCTTCCTTCCTCTTCATTGTTTTTTGCGTAGCGCGCTAAGTTCAATTCCACAGGCAGAAAATCAAGTGCAAGGAAAGCGCGAAAGTTTAATAATTGCTACTAGCGATGTAGTATTTGTCATTTAGTTTTTGTTTTGTTTACTTCAAATGCAAAAAAAAATATCTCTATTATCTGAAATGTACATAGCGAAGCGTTTGCTAGAATTCCTGCGAGTTCATATAAAACGCAAGACGCTTATGTATTGTACAAAACAGGATGTATATGTATCCTGCGTTTGCTAGAATTCTTGAGAGTTCACATAAAACGCAAGACGCTTAACATTTTGAAGTACTTCATCATCAACGTATTTTCAGCGCGAAAAAATATCAATTGATAATATACAAATTCAAATTGGTCTCTACAAATTTTGTTGATGATGATCTTTCTACGGCATCCTACACTTATCAGCACGGAGCGTTGATCTCCGCCATCCGTACTGCTCTCTCTTTAGAGATTGCGTCGTGCTCGTGGATGTTCAAGTAAGTATGCAAACAAGTTAAAGTTAATAATAATATGTTTATTGTAATTGGATATCGGAGCCTCCTGGTCCTGACGAGTAATTGATTGAGGTGGACAAGATAGGCAAAGGCTGCTGCTCTCCTTTAAGTTGAGTGGTTGTTCCTTTCAGGATCGCCGTGTCGCAGTAAACTAAACTTACTCGCTGGAAGACGAGGCCAAGCGAGCTCGTAAGCCGGAGAAGGAAAAGCAGTGGCCGCGCCTCTTCGTGCTGGTGGCCGCTCAGAAAATCAAAAGGGAAGCGAAGAGGCCAGAGTCCTCTCCTGCCCGATCTTTTGCCGGCCAGAGCCCGCCTCTCTTCCCGGCGTTTTCGAGCAGCAGATGTGTGTTATTCTCGAACAGCAGGTGCTTGCAGATGAACACCTGTACATAATTCAGCGCAGATGAAGAAATTTCGATATCGATTGCAATTTTCGTGCTGATACATAAGTAGAGCCACCAGGCAGCACGATATTAGTTGTCTCGTGTTCATCTAATTATTTTGTTAGTGAAACAAAAAAACCAATACACAGTTCCAGTTCGTTGAGTCGGTCGTATTCAGCACAGAAAGTTTCAATCGTGCCTATATACTTAGGGGGTCAGGTTCTACTCTATCTTTTTCTTTTCCGCCCAGCGAATCAAGGTGTATATGTGTCTTTGAGTCTCGTAAAAAGAAATTCTTTCCACATTCCTTGTGGTCTGTCGTGGTGCTGGTCGTGTATCGTCGAGTCGTTGCTTTCTGATGAGCGTATGATCGTGGGAAAGTTCGAGTACACGACAGAAAGACTGCGGAATTCGTGATCGTTTGGGTGTCGCTGTCGTTGCATGACTCGTGTGATCGAGGTTTTATGGGTTTCGGGAACCAAGACAGCAATCAAATCAAAGGTCATATAATCTACCATGTGTCGGCATTTTGTGTCAAAAGCATAAGCATCGTGAGCTTCACCAGTACCAGCAGCCTCTTTTCTTAATTGAACTAAATGTAAAATTGTAAACTGTAAAAAAACTGGAAAGAGCTTAATTTAGCTCGAATACTGTAGACTATAAAACTGTATAGATTCAAAGCAGGAGGCAAGAAAATGTCGGCAGAGCACGATAACCGGGATGATAAGCTCCCCGTGACGGTTTGGGTAGAAGATCCAGTGGACGGCTTTGTACCCGGTGAAATCGTAAACTACGCTACTCGATCGGCAGGCGACAGTTACGAAGTGGGCATCTTGTCCAAAAGTCAGCAGAAAGGTGCCAGCAAACTGTTGCGTGGAAAGTCGCTGGCATCTAGTCGTTCGAGCAAGGCCTACATCGAGACAAGGGTGTTTGCGAATGAGGCTGCTTTGCGCGGTCGCAGCGACAAGAATGAAGAGTCTCACTTCGAGGATTGCGCAAGCGTCGCTTCGTTTAGCGACGCTGGAATTTTAGAAAACTGCCGTCTGCGGTAATTGTCTTTTCCGTTTTTATTCTAGCCTAGTACTTTGCTAAGTGGTGAGGCTGCCACTACGTCGCTCTGCACTGAATCGCTAGATGGATGACACAGCATCAAGGGAATGGATTTATATCCTTCAACTCTATTTTGATTTTCAACCAAAATTAATCATCACATTCAGGTATTTCCAAGATGAGATTTACACCTACACCGCAAGCGTGCTATTTTCCATCAATCCCTACAAGAAGCTCGACCATTTGTACAGCAATGAGCGGCAAAGTGACTACCTAAACCTGGCATCACTTCAATCCCGACCGCCACACGCATTTGCGTTGGCGGAAATCGCCCGGCGCAAACTCGTTCATGGACGAACACACCAGGCCATTGTGATTTCTGGGGAGTCTGGTGCGGGAAAAACAGAAAATGCGAAGGTCGTGATGGCGTATCTAATACAGCAATCGCGTACGCGAGCCAAGGTCGCAGAAAACGGCGCAGCGGCAGCTTCGGTAGATAATATGATCCTCCGCTGTGCGACACCGATCCTCGAATCACTGGGGAATGCGACGACGGTCCGCAACCACAACTCGAGCCGCTTTGGGAAATTCAGCATGCTGATGTTCAACGCGAGAGGCGACATCGTGGGAGGCGAGATCCGCACCTACTTGCTCGAGAGCAGTCGCGTTTCAAAATTTGGAGCTGGGGAACGGACGTAGAGACTCATTCTGTTCTGATTTCTTGACGAATAGTGTTCGGATTATAATTCTTTCCTATTTTTTTTTCTTTCTGAGTGTCCTGGTATTGCAGCATTGACATTTTCTTTCACAGTGAGTACTAGTAGAATCACCTGGTGTAGCATGGTATAAAGTTTGATTTAATAAATTAACGAAAATCACAAAGGTACCATATTTGGTACGAAATACTATGCGGAGCTTCCGCCGAGCAGCTGACGAAACTTGGCTTGCAGAAAAACTCGAAATACGCACTTCTCTATGGAAGAGATCAGGTGACGCAGAAATCCACTCCACTCCGGGGGGCGGAAGAAGCGACGAACTTTACAGCGTTCTGCACCGGATTGAAAGTTATGAACTTCTCCCCGGAACAAATCGAAGAGGTGCTCGAGACGCTCGGTGGGCTGATCCACCTGTTTGAACTGGATTTTGAGGATGCGGCGAGTGGACAGGGTATCCAAGTAGTAGAATCGCCCCACGTTGCTGAAGCTGCGCGTCTGCTCGGCATGTCGGTGAACTCTCTCTGCGAGTCCTTGTGCAAGAAGACACTGATCCGGCCCAAACGAAACAACCAGGGCCGTGATTCCGTTTTCAAAACTGACCGGACACCAGCACAAGCGAAGAATGCACAGGAAGCCTTGGTGAAAATGCTGTACAAACGCCTCTTCGAGCACATTGTGGCGCAGATCAACAGCTCCCTCCTCGTGGCGGGTCAAACCCAGAACTTAGCCGAATCTAGTCGGCGTCACATAGGAATCTTGGACATCTACGGCTTCGAACAATTGAAACTCAATTCCTTCGAACAGCTGTGCATCAACCTGGCGAACGAGCGACTACAGGAGTTTTTCTGTGACAAAGTGATATTGGCAGAGCAGGAGATGTACCGCAAAGAAGGCCTTCCCGCAATTTCACTACAAGTCGAGTCAAGTGGTATTATTTGTCGTATGCGGCTGTATCTCTTATATTTTTGCACAATTTTCTATGGAAGTGTCAGAATCGAAATTCACAAAATCGAAAAATTTGTGATGCACAAAATCGATGTCAGTTGGAGCCTCAGTTTCCAAGTGGCGCATGACAAAGCTCGGGAGCACCCAGCTCCAGTCTGTCATGCTGTTTGGACAAAGAAGACTGCCGCTGTCATGCTACTCTGGCAGCAGATTGCATACCCCTAAACAGGCTTACAATCGGCCTCATTTGCCTGCTCTCCAATACAGGCCTTCAATGCCCTACATTTTATGCATCACAAGTTTTTCGATTTTGTCGATTTCGATCCTGACACATCCATATTTTCTTGCAGATCGATGCATACCAAGATAAAGATTGTTCTTTTTAAGCAACACAATGTAAATGAATTTGAATACTCTTGACAGAGCCACTCTTGGACGCGATTGGGAACACGCTCAACACGCTACACGAGCACGGGCGCATGACTACGACTTAGAAAACAAGTGCTTGCGTATCAATAAAAGCTGTGCGATATGTAAGGAAGGACGCAGAAGGAAACAAGTACAAGAGCAACCCTTCCCCTGGCAGGGAACGCGTCAAACAATTTCAAATACTCACTCGAGAGATCGTTCTTTCTTGCGGCCAAAAAGATTTTGACTTGCATCAGAAAGTCCCCAAAATGTTTTTTCAATCCTCAGCAAGCATTTGTTTCTTTGTTCCATACTGCTCGCGAAGAATGTGCGAACCACTGACGAGCGCTTTACGGCGGATGTCCATAAGAACTTTGGCGCACACATGTGTAGACTGAAGCGCGGAGGCGCAAAGAAGAACCAGGACTATGGTACGGATGCTTTTAAAATGAATATACATCAACACGAGCAAATCTTGCTTTATTTTTGCAATGGCTGAGTGCTAGATGGTACAGCTAGATGGTACATCGTAGCGACGCCATGCATGGAGTATATTCATACCTTTACCATCAAAATCAGATGCCAATTTGACCCTCGTGGTGAGACACTACGCCGGAGAAGTGAACTACTCAACAGAGGGATGGCTCGAAAAGAATAACGCGGCGCTATCGACAGAAGCAGAAATGTTGATTTCCTGCAGTGACCACAAGCTCGTCGCGCGGCTCCACGGCGAAGCACAATCCGCTGCGACAAGCGTTGGGCGCAAATACCTGGCCGACCTCGACTTGCTGCTGTCCACGCTCGACGCCTGTTCTTTGCACTACATTCGCTGCTTCAAACCAAATTTGAGCCAGAAGCCGAGCCTGTGGGAGGGAGGAGTGATCTTGGACCAAATGCGGCAGTCAGGTGGCATTGATTTGGTAAAAATCATGCACGAGGGCTATCCAAACCGCTGCAGTTTCGACTACCTGGTAGAGCGGTACCAGTCCAAGCTTCCGGATTTCAAGGACGAGCAGCCGCGAACGTTCCTTGGTGCGCTGATGTTAGCTTTCGAAGTCCCGAAATCAGATTACGTGATCGGAGCCAGCCGACTGTTTTTGAAAAGTGGTTGCTTGGCCGTCCTCGACCAGCTGACTGATAGCGGCGACGCGATCCCGCCGGAAGTGCTGAAGCGCCTCAAGAAAGTCATCTTGCAAAAGAAGCGACGACGCTGTTTCCAGGCCGTGGCTGTGTGTTTGTACCTTCCCAAATTTTTGGCCGGAGCGAAAAAGGAAAGGAACCTGAAAATGCTGAAAATCTGCGCCGTCAACTACTACCGACTGAACCGGTGGGCTTCGCGCGCCAAAAAAACGCTTCGCGATCAACGGGTTGCTGCAGCCATCGAAAAACTTCGCAAGACGTGGCGTGTAGGTCGCGTCATCGTGAGGCTTTTGCGAAACGCCCGGCGTCGCATCGCGTGCAGGAGGAACCAGGACATCGCATTCCGACTCTACCCCACCATGTGCCGTGCACTGAAAAAGTGGATTCTGCGAGAGCGGGAAAAGGTAAAGCGACGAATCGCGTTGTGGAATGCCGTGAAGCACTACGTAACCGTTCACAGATTCCTCAGTCGTCGCATCAAGCAGTGGAAGCAGCAGCAACGGAAACAGTTGCGGCAGGCGCTCGACCAAAATCTGCTGATATTCCGAGCCATCGTCCTACTAAGGCGACGACTCACGTCAGGATGCATAAAGGTGCTTCCGCAGAGTAGAAGCAAAGTGTACACAGTGCGGGAGTTTGCAACGTTGCAAAAACGCAAACAACTATCCGCATTGCAGCGAGCACGAAGAAAGATCCGAGTGAAGCAACTAATTGCAGAGTTTTACAGACGCGCGCTGTTTGTGACCTTTCTGCGCCGTTACCAGCGTAGCCGCAAAGCTGGAGGGAAAGGACTTGCAGCTTCCGCCCCCACCACCCGTTTGGTTGTTACCGCCGGCAAGCTCCTGCTGCGCAACAGGTTCGTCCAACAGTTCGAACAACCACTGCTGCTGATGCAGGAGTGCGCCCTAACCGGCGTACTCCTCGCTCGCGGCCACCGCAACGGGTGCACTCCCACCGGACTGGCGTCATCGGGTGCAGGAGACAGCGCTGCTTTTCGGAACAGGGTCGAGAATCGCCAAGCTCGCGAGGCCGCCATCGCGAGGTGGAATTCGAGGGCACCCTTGCCGTCCATCGAGGACGATTGCAGTCTCAGCCTTTGCAACGCCGCAGCTACCTTTTCCGACAACGTGGCAGCCCTCGCGAAGGAGTTGGAGGAGCGAACAGGCTGGCGGGATACGTTGCAGCACCTGACCAAACATGACCTCTACCGATTCATCCGAGTGCAGAAGGGCAACCTTGAGCTCGCGCTAGAAATGCTGCGGGATCACGTGACCTGGAGACGTGCTGTACTAGAAGTACCGGGCGCAACTACTTCCACGGATGGAGGGCCACAAAAAAAGAAAAAAACAAAAATCGATCCGAAGCAGGTGTTTGACAAGGCGCTCGCGGTCACTGAAAAACAGCGATTGCTGGCAGACCGGCAGAAACAAAGGTTGCGAAACTTCTGCACGTTCGGGTGGTGCGGAAGAGATAGAGATGGAAGGCCGATTTACGTCATCCGTCCAATCTTCTCCACGTCCGACGTGGAGACGAATTTCGACAAGGGAGGGATCGAAGCCATGGCGTACCTCCAAATGGAACACACGCGGAGGTACAAGTACCTGGCAGTCTCCCGGAAGAACGTTGAGGCACAGGAGGTGCGGGGCAGTGCTGTTACCCAACAAAATGGAGACGAGCTTTTGGTTACCCAATTCACCATGTTGATCGACGTCGCCGCGGGTGGCGGCTTTATTTGGACGCCGTCAGTATGGAGGACCATACGTTTGATCCTGCGCGTAAGCGCACAGTACCCGGAGTCCTGCGCCCGAGTTCTCGTGGTTGGCCTGCCCTGGGGATTGGAGACTGTCTGGCAGCACGCCATTCTGAGGCTCGTGGGGAAGGTCAACGTCAAGGTCGTTTTGAAGCGGAGCGTTCGGGACATCTACCCCTACATCGAGCCCGCACAGCTGCCCGACTGGATGGGCGGCGACGTGCCGTTGAGCCGGATTTTGAACGACTGGCACCCGGATCACGCGTGGAACGACCAGGAATTCCTCCAATCCGTGGCCGGGAAGCAAAACAGCCAGAGGCTGTGGGAGAACTTGCAACTTTTACGAGACGACTTGTTCGGCACGGAAAGCAGCGGCGCTCCTGGAACGATAATCACAAACGCAGCAGCAGGAGCGTCGATTACTACAACTTCCGCTAATACTACAACATGGCCAGCTTCCACCCTGCTGACTGATCCACCCCTAAAATAAGGCTGGAGCCGCGGATCATGATCGATCTGCATCCTGTCGGCAAACGAGATGTAGGTTTAGGCCGGTGCTTAAGGCGATAGGTGAAGACGTTCACCATCAGCAGACCGCAAGAATCTAAACATGAAAACTTTCGCTCTCATTTCGCTCTCGCTTTCTTCACTGCAAATCTGTAATGCTATTTTACCTCTTCCTCGGCACAGCACAGCCAAGTCCTACTTCTCGATCATTTTTCTCCTCCTTCGCTCCAATGTGAGCATGCTCTTAGCACGGTATGGACATGATTTCGAAAAATGATAACTATTACTATTTGTCTTTGCCTCCTTCCTTCCTCTTCATTGTTTTTTGCGTAGCGCGCTAAGTTCAATTCCACAGGCAGAAAACCAAGTGCAAGGAAAACGCGAAAGTTTAATAATTGCTACTAGCGATGTAGTATTTGTCATTTAGTTTTTGTTTTGTTTACTTCAAATGCAAAAAAAAAATATCTCTATTATCTGAAATGTACATAGCGAAGCGTTTGCTAGAATTCCTGCGAGTTCATATAAAACGCAAGACGCTTATGTATTGTACAAAACAGGATGTATATGTATCCTGCGTTTGCTAGAATTCTTGAGAGTTCACATAAAACGCAAGACGCTTAATATTTTGAAGTACTTCATCATCAACGTATTTTCAGCGCGAAAAAATATCAATTCATAATATACAAATTCAAATTGGTCTCTACAAAAACAAATTTTGTTGATGATGATCTTTCTACGGCATCCTACACTTATCAGCACGGAGCGTTGATCTCCCCCATCTGTATTGCTCTCTATTCAGGGATTCCGTCGTGCTCGTGGATGTTCAAGTATGCAAACAAGTTAAAGTGAGTATGTTTATTTTATATCGGAGCCTCCTGACGACCGCCGTATGATTGATTGAGGCGGACAAGATAGGTGGACGAGAGACCGGGAGAGGGCTTCAATGATTGAAGATGTTATGAGGTACAGAAGCAGATTAACTGAGTCAATGTTGTCCCGGAGGAGTGTAGGAGCGTAGCCGCGTGAATACAAGGAAGAGAGAAGCCAGCAAAACAGTTCATGCAACTTTAAACACGTGATCGTGAAATATTTCGTGATGGCAGTTGCACGAAGTTTGATCATGCTGAGTGAGCCGACAAGAACGACGGCGAGTCGTATGATGTCTGCGCAAGAATCGCAGGGTAGCGCTGCGCCAGTTTTCAAAAAGTATCCGCTGCACTTGAGGAACGGCTACGACGATGTGGAGGAGCGCGCACTTCGTCGACTAGAAACCATTCGCGCAGACTTCGACAGGCGATTTGCGGAGCAGCACCCATCGGAGTATAGACGAGTCGCGATCGACCACGTTGGTTTTGATTCCAACTCTGACAGTTGTGCTGGTCGACTGAGGACCGCGCTTGTAGAGCAGTTGCGAATAGGAAGTCACCGCAGCACGATCGCCAGCGTCCTTAGTGATCATGGCGACGAATTTCGTGGTGGCACAAGGTCTGGGTACAAGTTCAACCGCAAGACCAACAAGGGCTGGATGCGAATGGAGGAGTTTCTTGATTACCACGCGACCGAACTGGGGATAACGTACAAGAAGGGCGTGGAGTGGATCAACGTCTCGAATCAGGATACCGACGCGACCCGCGGCCAGGTGGACCGGATCAACGTAATCGAGCGCCTGATTTCGTGCCCAGGGGACGGGGAGGGAACTGCTTGTCCCGTTTTGCGCGACGACCACGGGGTGTCAGACCAAGGTGTAGACGCGTTTCGTCTGCACCAGACAGATGAAGCGTCGATTATTACGAGGCACCGCATGCCCTTTTCGCCTGCAGGACTCTATCATGGTCAACTCATGTCCACCCAGTTTCCACCTTCAGCAGTTTTAAAATAAGAAAGTGAAATGACTTTGATGATGATGATCTCGATGTCCTGTTTCTCTGACCTGTCTCGGACTCGGTCTTCCTCTTTCTTGCGTATTTTCGTAGCGTCACACATGAAAGTGTTGTAGAATACGTGACATTTCCCTGCTTTATTTTCTCTGATCGAGAGATTCCGCTTTCACGCGGTCGACACATCATCATCATCATCTCGGATTTGTCAAGCGACCTCACAAATCTCTGTGCATGAAGACGAAGACGCAACTTCTATTTTTTGGGCATTGATGGGCTCCTTGTCGTGGTTCTTGGGCACTTGTTTTGAGAATGATTCAATTGCCGACAGGGCTCCGCCTTCACCTCCAGAGGATGAAACAAGTCTAGCTGTGCCCGTGCAAAATATGTGCCCCTCAGCATGCGCTGGCGACCCGGGAGCTGATGGCGACCATTTATCAGACGACAGGTAAGTACCCACGCACGAATGCGATCTGCAGTCGAGCGCAAGCGCTGTCATGCCCCTCGTTCCAACTTTGAATTTGAACTAGAAATACAATTTGATTGTTGGCTACCACGTTGGTAGCAGCAATTTGTTGCGGCGGAAGAGTCGGCAACAATAAACATGCTGCTAAGGGTAGTACTTACGTAGTATGTGTTTGCGTGCGCGCTCGGTTTTCAATATTTGTAAAGTACTTCTATTCGTACTTCGTCTTCGTGTGATGCAGATGCAGACACAAGAGAAGAGAAGCACAAGCAGAAGTAGGCACCGACCGCGTCAACATAGACAGTCGTCGAGTAATGTTTTATGTAAAAACGCATCGGAATTATTATTATAGAAGATATGGAACGCCTCACTGAGCTTGCCACTTCAACAGGTTTGCAGCGATCAGTGGCAAAAGTAGATGATCATGCATTGCAAACCTCAATGTCAATGATTTTTGAGGCAGATCATACTCATAGGTAGGCATCAAGAAGGTCAAGCGTCGCAGAGAAGGTAACATTTGTTCAGCAGGTTGCTTAGCATGCTGACTGCAGACAGCGCTGGTGTGTATGTCTGCATATGCCCATCGCGGTCGACGACGCTCGCAGTGCAGCCTGGCCACGTTTTATCCGAGAAAAAAAAATTTTATGGCAGGATGATTAGCTAGTCAGAGTCAGACCTTGGCATATGATAATGATATATTATACATAAGAGCAATGAATTTGAGTTCGAATTGAAATTTGATCATGCCGACAACCTTTTTTCTTGCACACTTTCTTCTCGCCGGAATCTTTATCGAGGCGGCCGAGCTACTATGAGGGCGACGCCGAGGGCATGGTGTTTCTATCTGGTACCACGGTTGGACACCGCTGCGCACTTCTCTGTCTACTTGCATGCAGCCAAACGCGTACACCACGGTTTTTTTCTTCGACAGTGGATGTTTTGACTGCTTATCGCGGAAAGGACAAACGTCGATAGCTGCACGTCCGGTTTTACAGACGAACAAAGTCTGCATTGGCATGCAAGATATCATAGCACCGGGAGCAGACTATACTATACATACTTGTATGCACTTCGCTGTCACCAATTTCGAGAAACTTCCATTTTCTTTCATAACATCGCGGACGCGCGGAGCAGCACCGACCCACTCCCCGAACGACGGGTATCCGCACTGTCTGCCATAGCCACCTCGTCAATGTCACCGAACACTGCAGCAGGCGCAATTGGTTCGCCGAAGCTTTTACAGCACGTGGTGGATTCCACCCACCGTATCTCAGGACATCCTGAGTGTAATTCTTCGTCCTCTTTCCCACCTGCTGATGCTTCTGGTCTCGGTACCGGATCGGGACGAGTAGATGATCCTGGTTCAATCGCTTTACCACAGGATGAATTGACAACTGACAGTTGCTTGGGAACTGCAACTGTACGAATGGAAATACCGCGTGCAACGATAACGACGAGGAGTGGTGCTCGCACTCAAACCCATCTGTCTGAGTATCATGCCGAGCGCGGAGGTCTCGGGGCACGTGCGCGTCACCGCCTGGACATTCTGACGAAACGGATCTTGCTTTCCGCAAACGCGTTTGCCGACCGCCTTGAAACAGTGAAGCAGCGCACGAAGAGCCCCCGAGGCTCGCAAACGCCTATTTGTGTTGCGGATCAGCAGCACCTCGCCCCCACTGTTGAGGAGGCTCGCGACGCACTTCATACGGCTTTAGCAGCGTTGGATGAAACAGTCGCTGCGACGCTGCCCGTTTGTTCAGGAAGACTTTCTCCTGCGCCACACGAGAAGGCAGCTCGACAACGAGCGGAACTGGCCGCCACAGCAGCAACTGGAGATCTTGTTCCTGCCGTTCGTGTACTAGCATCTTCTGGTGCCACGGCCGAGGTAGGAACAGCAGTTCGTGGGGATGAAGCCCAGATATCGACGCAATATGTACGAGCCGACGAACGAAGCAAGAGCACAGCAGCATCCTCGTCCAGACCGGATGGTGATCTTTCGCCCCCAAGTCAAGTCTATTCTGGCCCCGACGGCGAAGCAGTCCAGTTCGGCGATTTTATTTCAGAATCTAAAGTTCAGACCGGGATGTTGGGGTACCACGCCTCGCCTTTCCATGTCGGCGCCGCGGATCGCGACGACGGCGCGGAGCTGAAAAGCAGTTTTTACCACAATCTGGAACTTGTCAGTGTTGCCGCACTACAACTTGGCCACAACTTGCACTGGGCGAGCCACTCCTGTGGCGTGCATCGTACCGCGGATAGCGGTAAGCTGTGGAGAGCTCTCGCGGAGGGTCACGCGCTTTTGCTCGAGTTGGAGAGTAGTCTTGCCCGAGCAGCTCCCACGACTTGCACTCAGGAAGGGATACGAAATGTGGCCTCACGGGGGCGTGGTGACCTCGAAATACCACGCCACAGCGGAAACAGCATGGGCGGCGCCGGTCCAACATCCGCCAGGCGGTCGGCGAGAAGCAGCGCTTCCCGCGACTCAAGTAATGGTGGTCACCCGAGTAGCTGCGATGCTGCCGCCACCATTGATGAACCGCAGGGCATCATGTTCACGGATCACACGGTATTAAATTATCAGATGCTCTTGCGCAGCCCGGCCGTCCGCCTGCTAAGGTTGGTGTGTCATAGATTTGGATATTTGAAGGCGGAGGCGCGAGACTTTGTGGCCTGACCGGTTTTTGCTCGTCGATGAACATGACGAGGAGTTAGAGATACTTATAGATTAAATGCTCAATCACATCAGTCGTCGAGGGAACACATATACTGACTGCATCTGGAGACCAAGGGAAAAATTAAAGTTGGGAACATGTTGAGTAAGTATCAATACAAATTTGTTCAGCTGCGGCAGGGTCCGGCTGTTCGTTATATCTGTTCTTCCAAAACAAAGACAAACACAAAGACAATTATTTACATTCCCCGCCGCTTGAGTGTCTGGAACCCCAACTCCTCCGTGCCACTTCTCTTCTGAAGTGACACCGGTCACAAATCTTTCATGTTGAGCGTTCGTGTCCGCTCGGCCTAGTGCCTGTAGTATCTGCAAAAAGCGGTTGCAAAGGTTCGAAACTCAGCCTTCCACAAGCAATTTCTGGAGTGCATCAAAGTAGGTTGCGTGAAAGAAAAGACTTCAGCGTTTGCAGTCCTTTCGCGCATTCCTATCTGCCTCGAAAGAGTTGCGCCCACGGTTCGGCATGTAACGACCATATTTCTATTTGTATTTTGGAAATTCGCCACCCGTGACAGAATCGACGCGCCTGCGCCGGCGCTCCTGCCCCGGGCATTTCAGCTTCCTATGAATGTGCGGCGCTCAGAAGCGACGCGTGGGCGAAATTTTCGGAGGGGCGACAGGGGCAAGAGTTCGGCGAGTGGAGCCCCCTTTTCGCCCATTCGCCTCTGCTCTGCACGACTTACTGGATCAACTTTATTTTTAATATCACGTGGTTCTTCCGTCCACCCTGCAACTGCATCTAGGATAATATAAAGAAAAAAACCGATTTTAATAAATTGCAATTACAGAGACTAAATAAAAATGATGCGCCTGCTCTGGCGCTCCTGCGTTGGGCTGCTGCGCCATCTTCTGTTTGCGCCTCTCCTGAGTCTGAAGCGGGGCCCGGAAGGTTCCCTTCGCAGCATGATTATTTGTGTCCGCTAGCTCTAGCTAGCGGACACAAAAGTCAGGACTTTGGAGCTTTTGTGTCCGCTAGCTCTAGCTAGCGGACACAAAAGTCAGGACTTTGGAAAGTCAGGACTTTGGAACTTTTGTGTC